>CAKLPR020000021.1:0-445198 GCA_923060345.2 Erebia aethiops
TGCTGATTATCACTTCCAACCGTCCAATGCGAAAGTTTAATTCCTAAAAGTTGTAATATTTTTGCTTTGTGTGGCTAGTTTATTTTTTCTTGCTGATACACACTGCACGGGTATAACTTTAACATCCAACCGACATTTGAAAGTCAATTCTATTTAAGTAATTTTTTGAGGTCTTTTAAATAAATGCGGGTATTATAATTATTTATTTTTCTGGCTTGCATAACTGTCTAATTTAAGTGTAGTAGTTCACCATGGTCTAGAAATCTTGTTTAAAAATGCATATTACCTACATAAAATTGAAATTGTTTAAAAATGCATATTACCTACATAAAATTGAAATGTGTGCAATATTGTAATTTAACCAATTGTTTGCTTGCGATTGGTGCCCAACGCGTATGCTACCCCATATTGGGTGCCAAATTGATAAAACTTAACAAAAGGATAATAAAATACTCCACTTTAAAACTTACGAAAAGTTCAATAATATCACCGCGAAAACAATGTCCTACCTGCACCTGCCCTGCCCTGCCCTGCCCTGCCCGGTGCGCAACATAAACTACCTACCATACCTACCCACTTGCCTCAAAAGCATTTCCAGATAGAGGTTAGGCTCGATATTTAACTACAAAGCTCTGTAGGGTTTTATTGTCCGTTCATAATGTTAGTACGATATCCGTTTTGATGCCAGTTAATGTTGGGGGGAGGCTGCCAGCTCCCTATGAATGGCCCGGCCGTGCCAAGATGCAGCCGCGGCCACGCGGCAGCTTGAATTTCGCGAATTTCAGAATTCTTTAATCCTCCCTATACATTGTATTGAACCTAGATTTCACTTGGGACAAAAATTGACATTCTTTTTCAGATTTTCTGTCGTTGTAATGTTTATGGCGTTCCCAGAAGCCTCTTTATTTGCGAATAAAGCCTCAAAAGCCTTAAAAATAAATTGTATATTAATTTTTTTTTAATTACTGTTGTTTATTTATATTTTCAGCATGGCAAACTTCTGCCAAGTGTCCATATAACGTTTCTTTTAGAAGCTCTTATTTACTAAATCAAATTTTGGCGCAACTATGCGTTTCGGCTATTTTAAATTTATTGCTTGCAAAATGCGGTAACACTAGCCTGGAGATTTAAAATCCAAGTGTTGCTACGTCTCGATACTAGTGGTTTTTCTAATTCTTTTTTGAGATACGGGGTTAAAACTCTTGACTAGTCTTGCGTAGTTGGTTAATAACTTTTTTCTGTAGTTCTACGAACTTTTTCTTAAATATCTATAAAACCAATGCAAACTTGTAAACTTTTTTCTTTCTATTTTAATCATTGCTATTTGATACCTACTTTTGGTTTCCATTTCTAACTTACGTCTCAATACGTTTATTTCTTATAGCTAAAATATTACGTTACCATAAATATTTAACTGTCAAATCATTGTGAAATTATATTATAGTGTAATGCTTTTGATTACAAAAATAAACAAAATCTTCCATTTCCCCAGTAAGTTTCCCGGCATTCCGAACCAGTGGTAGTCATTCGGCTATTCATAAGCACTTGTAAAAAGTCTATTTGAATAAAAAATATTTGTATTTGTATTTAAGGTGTTGCACGTTTGGACGCTATTTCCGTGTATTTATTATGGAATACATGGAAATCTTCTTAGATGGGTAGAATCATATTTATTAAATAGGAGTCAATTGGTGAGGCTTAAAGGCCAACATCAGAGCCAATCTCGAATCTCGATCAGATCGGGTGTTCCCCAGGGCTCTCACTTGGGTCCCCTATTATTTGCAGTGTTTATTAATGATTTAGTCGAAAAATTGTCTTCAGTGTCTTCTGTACGCTGATGATCTAAAAATATTCAATCATATTAATGAACCCTGTGATTGTTTAAATCTCCAGAATGATTTATTTGCTTTATCGGACTGGTGTACACAAAATAAAATGCATCTCAATATAAAAAAATGCTTTGTTATCTCTTTTACTAAAAACGCGTTAAAATTATTTTCGATTATAAAATTAATGATCAATCTCTTGAAAGGAAATCAGTTATAAAGGATCTCGGTGTTCTTTTTGACGACCAGCTTAGTTTCCGCGATCATTACAACAGTATAATAAACAAAGCTTATAAGAACCTAGGCTTCATAACAAGGACAACGAAATCGTTTAAAAATCCATACAGTTTCATCCTACTTTATAACACCTTGGTAAGGACGGTGCTGGAGTACTGCTCAATAATTTGGTCCCCTTGCTATAGTGTACATTCTAATAATGTAGAGGGTGTCAGAAAAAATGTCTAAGAATACTCTCTTACCGATGCGGGATCTCCAGGCAAATACCATCATATGCTGGTCGCCTTACAAAATTTAAAATGACTCTGCTAGATATTCGCCGGAAACGTCAAGATTTGCTGACCCTCTATAAAATAATACATGCCAATATAGACTCCCCCACTTTGCTATCTCAGATAAACTTAAACACCAGATTTGTATGCCGTAGAACAAAAACCTTAACTCTTGAAGTTTGTTTAAATAACACTTCATATTACAATCCCATAATAAGAATGTGTCGGTTGCATAATGAAATTGATAAATTAGCTGATATAGATATATTTGATTCCAGATTGCCACTATTCCTTAAAAAATTGTGTAAAATAATTAAGTAGATATATTGTTCGCTCCACTTAAACTAGGTATTACTGCTTATCATTAATATTATGTGGTATTGCTTTGCGCGCCAATGATTATTACCCTAAGAACCTCAATCATGCAGTGCGACCCTCTAAGATTATAATAAGTTCAAAATGTTGTTATAGATAAGACTAGGTTAGTACAAAATTTATTGTAATCTGTTTTGGTTGCCAAATAAAAATTTAATCGAAGTTTTATCAGCCTATAATAGGGTACTTCTAATTGCAGGCGGATCACGACCTAATTGATCGCCGATCCGCGCTATTTGTGACTTGCACGATTGATTCTAATTTCCGCATCCGTAATGTAATTTTGGTAACTGAAATTTCCAAGTAGGGTAGTTTTCGTCCATATTGTTGTGCATTGGCCCCTACGCCGAATTGGAATTTATCGTAGTCCGCAGAACCTCCAGACCCCTTTACTATGAGCCCATAAGCCTCGCGACATACTTCGCGACCAGATTCTATTTTCGAGGAATAGCATTCTTTATTTTCATACATTCATTCTTAAAGGACCTGTTAGCTGTCAGCGGTTCAAAAACTCTGCAAATTTCAACACCTTTTTAATGTTTTATATGAAATAATAGATCTAGCGATAGGATTTGCTTTCCGAAGCGGTGTTTGTCAACACTAACAATAAGTTGGGGATTCGAGGAGCAAACAGTGTTTGTCTGTCATCAGGGTCTGGAGTGGCGCTGGGAGGCGGCGCGCAGCCCGGAGGCGGCGCGGAGCCCCGGGGCGCCGGTGCCGGGCCCGGGCTTCCCGCCGCGCACTGACCCCGCCGCTGTCACCAGCTTCAGGTCGGTCTCCTTACCGTCTATTGGTTACTAAATCGAACGATCCATATTTATTTTTTCAAGAATTGGGTATTTGACTAGTCAAATATTTTTTTAGTGATTATTAAATAGAGGATCTCCCAAAAGTCGTAATATTCACGTTCCCTGATAGTTTTTATGTCGAACAACTATTTTAAATTTTCGATTAAAGTAAAAAAGTGAGTCAAACTTTGATGACTACTTCTGTCTGTTTGTTTGTTGTAGTGAGCCGACTCGACCCGGCAGCTGGGCCAGCGAGCCCTACGAAGGGATAGCAGACCTTGTGGAGTCTTTCGTAAGTACCCTTCATTGATCTATGGGTTTTAGTTGCTCTTAAATTGCAAGTCAACGGCAAGTCTTCAGGATTTTTCAAATTTTATTACTTAGTCTTTCAGATTATTCAAATAGCTTTGCTAGAGCTGATTTTTTAGTCTGACAGTTAATTTAATATTTGCTCCACTATTATAAAAGAAACTGATCTTGGCAAATTAATTAAATTAATCCTTATTGCTTGTTGTAACTGTTCGTTAAAACAACAATAGGGCCGATTCTGTAGTGCACAATCTCTAAACTAAACTGAAATTAGAGCATTACAAATATTGGTCACTCTTTCATAATATTTCCTACTGTGTTATACAGAATCAGCCCCAATTGGGTATTTGACAACTAGTCAAATCAGCAACTTTTTTTTCAAACATCAAAACGCGTGATTAGTGTGGATTTCGTATGAAGTTTTAAGTTGTGACGTCATCAAGGTTCGACGCACTTTTTTTACTTTAATCGATAGTTTAAAATGGTTATTCAAAATAAATCTAGCAGGGACTTTGATATTACCGCTTTTTGAAGATCCTTTATTTAATAATCACTAAAAAATAATTTATTTCACTAGTACTCAAATACCCAATTGTCTACTCGACATTGTAATTAGGTTACGTTGTATAAGTAAGTTATAATAATACAGGTTGTGAGGTAGGTACCTATAGGATTTTTGAACTACGATTTTCGCTCCCGTGAACATTGGGTATTTGACAACTATTCAAATAAAGAATTTTTTGTGATTATTAAATAGATGATCTCCCACAATCTCCTGTTAGTTTTATGTTGAATAACCATTTTAAACTATTGATTGAAGTAAAAGTGCGTCGAACTTTGATGACGTCAATCCCATACAAAGTAGTTTTGACCTTTGAAAAAATGTTACGGATTTGACTAGTTGCCAAATTCCCAATTTCTGAAAATCTATGCGAAGCTAATGTCACAAAGTGAGTCGGGAGCAGTGTCGGATTGTGGGCTCTGCGCCACTGAACATAAGGGTATTGTTTCAGAAGGCGCTGGCGGCGCCGCCCCCCCCGCCCGCCCCGCGCCCCCCTCGCCCCCCGCGCCTCCCGCGCCGCAGCCTCTCCATACAGACGCGCTTCAGCTGCGAGCTCACCGTGAGTCAACCTTATTTTTTTAAATTTTGTAATTTTTATTGCTAGTGGTTTGCCCCGAATTGAGACCTCGCGGTATCCATAAGATAGTTTTAACTATTTAACTTGCGAGTATGTCTAGATGCGCGCTCATCTTTACGTTCATAGACATCAGTACCTACTATCTCAGTAGACTATTTTTTTATTCCACGAAGATGGTGCTAAACTGCTAACGTCTATTATTTGTAAGCACAAAAGAATAATCTTTTACAGAGCGCCATCTATTGACATCATTGTGAAGTTCTGTTAAAAATACTGAAGCTCGTTAAAAATTTAATAATTTCGTTTCCTAACCTAACATTTATCTAATTTTAGTATTTGTTATTCAAGTACAGGATATAATTCAAATAATTGATCAAGTTTTAGGGCATTCTTTTGCCAGGGGATGGGGCGACCGTATATGGTGATTTCAGGGAGGTCTAACCTCTTCCTGCGAAAGGAGGGAGAGCAGAGCATAGCGGTGCTCTTTTCGGGGTTGCATAATGGTTGTACTACCCTTGCGTATTTCCGCTCCCTTTTGATCGAAAATGACCGTTAATCCAGTACGCTGCATCCTCGATACCGACAGTAGATTGTATGGAACCTCAGGGCAGAAAAGCACTTCTTCAAGTACTCCTGGGATCCTTCTGTTACTGGTAACCTGTAGCGTTCCCTTTTTAGTTGCTGAAATAAATGCACCATTTTTAGCAATGGAAATTTTTAAAGGTGGCTGCAAATCAACATAATTAATAAAAAGATCATCTCTGTTTATGATGTGATCCGAAGCTCCTGAATCCAGCAAAAATGTAATTTTATTTCCATGGTCATGGTTGTCATGGATTTGACCCATCATAAATGCGAAACCAGAATAATCGCTTGATGTTGAGGGTTGATTGATTTCAACTGTTTGGACAGTTCTTGTTCTATCCGTTGAATTTTGCTGCTGCATCCTTTTGTAGTAGTAACAATCATTTTTAACGTGATTTCTGCGTCCACAATGATTACATTTAACAAATGCCTTCTTAGTTTTATTTTCCTTTTGGTAAAATTTATTTTTATGTTGTGAATTTTCAAATTTTCGTTGTCTGTTGCCCGGTTTATTCATCTTTTCAACATGTAAAACTTTTGCACTTGTCACTCAATTCGTTTTTTAATTTTACTTCATGGTCCAATAACCTGGTTTTAACAAAAGCCAATGTTAAATTGTCGTCAACCAAAGTTTCGATTGCAGTTATGACTCCGTCGTAAGTTGAGGGTAGGGTTAACAATAAATGAGCAACTTTATCAGTTTCGTCTAATTTTGCCCCAGCCGCTTGTAAATCTGCGATCAATTCGTCAAAAACGGCAAAATGTTTTATTAGGATGACGTCACTTTGTAATTTTAATGTTAATAACCTTTTGCGTAACGCTAATTGAGTCGCAATACTTTTTCGTTCGTACAGTGCATCCAAGCTTTTTAAAATATCTCGAGCCGAGCTATCTTCTTTCGCAAAACCGAGGTAGGAATCTGATAAATATTCGACGATAATATTTTTTGCTACCCGATTATTTTTTTCCCAATCACTGTCTCCAATTATGGTGTCGTCGTCGATAACTTTTATAACGTCCAATTCACTCAACAACGCTCGTATTCTGAACTTCCACACACTGTATTTTTCACCATCAAACGGTTTAATATTGCGCTTAGTCTTCAAATGATCCATCGCACTGAATTACGTAACGACACTATTTTACACTTAGTGTACGCAGTTTCCTTTTGGAATTTAGGTGTGGATGGATAAGATAAAAACAACTTGTTGGCTTAATTAAATCAAAAGGAATAATAAAATGTATTTGCCAAATTAAATATACTAGGAAGAGTATACGTCCGTCTCCTAGCACATAACCTATTGGAATTTAGGTGTGGATGGATAAGATAAAAACAACTTGTTGGCTTAATTAAATCAAAAGGAATAATAAAATGTATTTGCCAAATTAAATATACTAGGAAGAGTATACGTCCGTCTCCTAGCACATAACCTTTTGGAATTTAGGTGTGGATGGATAAGATAAAAACAACTTGTTGGCTCAATTAAATCAAAAGGAATAATAAAATGTATTTGCCAAATTAAATATACTAGGAAGAGTATACGTCCGTCTCCTAGCACATAACCTTTTGGAATTTAGGTGTGGATGGATAAGATAAAAACAACTTGTTGGCTTAATTAAATCAAAAGGAATAATAAAATGTATTTGCCAAATTAAATATACTAGGAAGAGTATACGTCCGTCTCCTAGCACATAACCTATTGGAATTTAGGTGTGGATGGATAAGATAAAAACAACTTGTTGGCTTAATTAAATCAAAAGGAATAATAAAATGTATTTGCCAAATTAAATATACTAGGAAGAGTATACGTCCGTCTCCTAGCACATAACCTATTGGAATTTAGGTGTGGATGGATAAGATAAAAACAACTTGTTGGCTTTATTAAATCAAAAGGAATAATAAAATGTATTTGCCAAATTAAATATACTAGGAAGAGTATACGTCCGTCTCCTAGCACACTCGGAACACAACAGCAAAAGGGAAGGGAGACGCTGGTCTTTTATCTACTTTTATATTTGAACATACCCTCAGGCATATTATGATTTAATTTTTGCAATTAGTAACAGAAACCAACAGTTTATCTACTTGGTAGATCCTCCTATGATCTCGACATTCTTTCAATGTTTCTTTCATGGTGAAGATATTTATCAATCATTAATTAAACTTTTCCTTTTGCTTCACATTATTGCATCATATATATGCATTTACATCGTTGGCGTGGAACAGAAAATAGTATATTTTCCTGGTATCCCACTTCTGAAGCTGTAGCCACAGCTTCAGGATAACGGGAATTTTAAGTAAAAATCAGCAATAAATACAATAACACTTTTTATATTTTTACACCAATTTTACAATTCTCACGAATCCTACGTCGTTCGCCATTACTAATTACCATATATTTCAAGGAAAAAAAAACAAAAGACGACCTCTCCCCTCTGATTGGCCGATATTCGTATATCCTATAATCAGTAACTTGTTGGCGCCAAATTCAAAATATAATACAGTTTATACGAACTTATTTTTGTAATAAAATATTAATAATGAAAACTTTAATAATATTTGATACAGAAATGATAAGTGGGCTTACAATACCTACCTAAACATCTTACTGAAATTTTACAAATAACAATGTTTTCCATATTATTATAATGTAAAATATAATAAAACCACCAAAAAAGTTTGTAGTTTAATTTATTATTACAATTAGATACAATTATACATTTTTAAAAATCTATATTATTGAATAAAATTACTGTATGACTATGCAGTAGGTAATTATTTTATTATAAAATAAATTAAAAACTAAAATCTTAAAAATATTTCTTTTTGATGCTACCGCAGTGCTCTATTTTTCAGGATCTTCATTGGAAAAACACTGTTCTCTTTCTTTTATTAAAGAATACTGCATATTAACTAGAGCTGCACATGTCTGTATGATTTTATAAGCGTACACTAATGTTGGATGTTAAGAAATCGAAAATTCTAAATTATTTCAGTCTTAAATCTATATCCTAAATCAAAATATTGTAGACTAGCTGATGCCCGCGACTTCGTGCGCGTGGATTGAGGTTTTTGGTTCCCGCGGGAAGTCTTTAATTTTCCAGAATAAAAAGTATCCTATGTGTTATTCCAGACTATAATCTATATCTGTGCCAAATTTCATCCAGATCCGTTCAGGCGTGATTAAGTAACAAATATCCATCCATACATCCAAACTTTCGCATTTATAATATTACTAGCTGATGCCCGCGACTTTGTCTGCGTGGAATAAGTTTTTTAGGATTGCCGCGAAAACTCCTCAATTTTCCGGGATAAAAAGTAGCCTATGTCACTCTCCAGGTCCTCAACTGTACCCATGCCAAAAATCACGTCGATCCGTTGCTCCGTTGCAGCAGCGTGATTGAAGGACAAACCAACAAACAAACTGACTTTCGCATTTATAATATTAGTATGATGATATTATGAAGTCAAGGACCTTTAGACCAAGGTCCTTGTATGAAGTATGATATGATTTCAATTATACCTCCTAGGTATCAATAAAAAGTTTCAATTTAAACCTAGGTAGGTATAAAGCCGCGGAAAAACGGTAGGTAGGTAAATACCTAAAAACATGAAGGCTATAAACACAGTAGACATTTCATCTATAGGTAAGTAGGTAGGTATACCTACCTATCATACTTTTAATATTATACCTATGGGGGAAAGTAAGTTTGTTTGTTACTCTTTCACGCAAAAACTACTGAACCGATTTGGCTGAAATTTGGAATGGAGATAGCTTATAGCCTGACTTAGAACATACCTAGGCTACATTTTATCCACACGGGCGAAGCCGCTTGCAAAAGCTTGTATGTATAAAAATTATAATCATACTTCATAGGTACTAATATTATAAATGCCAAAGTGTGTTTGTTTCTTGGTTTGTCCTTCAATCAAGCCGCAACAGAGCTACGGATCGAGGTTATTTTTTGCATGGGAATAATAGAGGACCTGGAGTTACATAGGTACCTAGGTAGGCTACTTTTTATCCCAGGAAATCAAAGAGTTCCCGAGGGATTTCCAAAACTTAATCCACGTAAACGAAGTCGCGGGCATCAGCTAGGTACCTAGTTACAAAGTTATCTTTTAAACTCTGAACCGATGTTGATTAAACTTACAATGATCTTTTACTTTTCCTAGATTTATTCGACGCATTGGAATATTTACGTTTCCTATAGGTTGCCTTGTTTATTTGGTTCATTTTGATCTCAACAAATCCAAGTAGGTAGGTATATCGCAAGTCGCAACACACAATCCACAATTGGGGGAAGCCCCGTCGCTAACGTCCGCAGGAACTACTTTCTACCTCCCTGCACGTGTCCCCTGGGTCACAGTATTGGTATATAGATACCAATACTGTGCCTGGGTGGTGCTAAACGAGCGACGAACTTGTAGGCGAAATAAGCGTTCTTTTTATGCCTGGATACGATTAAATAGTTACGATCCCGATATACCACGACCTTCGCCGATCTGTTTTATAGATGAAACCTACTTTTTATTTAATAATAGATAAACACGCCTAAAATAGGTTAATTTGATAACAAACGCGATGGTATAGCATTGGCTACAATAAACTTGTCAAAAAAAAAATTAAAATTAATTTATTTAAAAAAGCCTGGACCGGATTTTGATAGGCAAACTAATTTAGGCGTATTTATCTATTATTAAATAATAAAAGTTGTTTCCAAAAAACCGACTTCCAAAGCCACTGTAGAAATCAAAATTATTTTATACTTTACAATGGCTTTGGAAGTCGGCTTTTTGGAAAGAATTTTTATTTTTAACTTTTTAGTGTACTCTAAATCCCCACGGCTTAGGAGTGCAGTACGCTGCAGCGTTAGAGTTGAGGAGTTAAGACTTGGTTTTAAGTATGAATTAGTCGTTGCTTGACACCTACAATCTGAATTCACCATTAAAAATCCTAAATCACTATGTTTAAGGAGTTCTGTTCCCTGCAGCATCAGGGTTGAGGAGTTGGCACTTGGGTTTAAGTATGAAGGCGTTGCTTGACACCTAAAATAAGAATTCATCATAAAAAAATCCTAAATTGCTATTTTTAAGGAGTTCTGTACCCTACAACATCAGGGTTGAGGAGTTGGGACTCAGAGTTGTATTTTATACACGTGACTTGATACCTACTATATTAATTTACCATCAAAATTTCCTAAATGCCTAGTTTTGAGGATTTCATGTAGTACGGTACACCTACAGCATCAGGATTGAGGATTTGGAGTCAGAATTTTTTATGGGACCACATCGGGAGCTTCCACTAACCAGTGAAAAAAAATTTTTCAAATCGGTTTAGAAACAACGGAGATATGCACCGACATACCTACATTTAAAAAAAACATACGCGCCGAATTGAACCTCCTCCTTTTTTGAAAGTCGGTTAAAAATAAAAAGTAGGTTTCATCTATTATACAGATCGGTGAAGGTCGTGGTATAGCGGGATCTACTACGAAAATAATTTATCCACAATCCGCGTACTTAGATATGAACCTTCATGCAACTTCCCCTATCCTATAAAAGTTTATAGCATGTAACAGCGAACTAGTTTTACAGTATAATGATAGATGGCGATCAAATATATTTTTTTGACGCATTATTTAGGCGACACGGGCGACATCTATCAAGACGAATGTAAACTTCACAACTCACACATGCGTAAATCTGACACTTTTTGAATGCCGTTTTTATATTATAAATAATGTAAATATTTGTCTGACATGAAAATTGCGACCATAAAAAGCCCTAAAGAAATGATAAAACAAATTAAAAAAACACAAAAATGTATATATTTCAAGAATAATCGAAAAGAAAAATGTATGAAAGTCGACCTATGCATTTTTAATCTGAGGATTCACTCATTTCGCGAACATAGCGACATCTTGTGAGACTATTTTTAATCGCTAATTAGGTTTCGGGTTAAGATAAATAGATGGCACTGTAAATTTTCTCTCCGTTGCTTTTGTGGTAAGTTTCCAGCCCATGAGTATAATTTTACGCGATATTGAGAGTAAGTGGTATTTTTATATTTAAACTAGCTTTTAATATTTGTAAAATATTGTGAAATGGTCTCAAATACCCTCGTATGTTAAAACCTGTTTTAGAAATTTCTACAGGGCAAAAATTATAGCCAGTGAGTTTTAACGGCACGTACATTGTACACTTTCTTGTCCATTTTGTTATACGGTTATAATATGATAAATTGCGTGTTGTCTGCAGCTGGAAGTATATATAATGTACTCTGTGACCTGGAATAAGTCCCATTAACTTACTGGTGGATGCCAGTAAATCCCAGGTCATTGATATAAGTAACTCCAGACAAATGTCCAAACTTTAACTATGAATCTACTTTACCACCAGTAATCATTGATGTTACTACGCAAGCAATTGAATATGTATGTTTAAGTAATAATATGTATTTATCATATTTTAACGCAATTATCCGTCTTATAGTAAGTAAGATTCATTAATATAAGTTGCCTGCAGAGATCACTTCAGTGATAACATTTACCTTTTGTTTATACCTTAAGTAGCTGATACCCGCGACTTCGTCCGCGTGGTTTAAGTTTTTTTGATTTTCGCGGGAACTCCTTAATTTTCCGGAATAAAAAGTAGCCTAAGTCACTCTC
The DNA here is from genome assembly GCA_923060345.2 of Erebia aethiops. Lineage (NCBI taxonomy): Eukaryota > Metazoa > Arthropoda > Insecta > Lepidoptera > Nymphalidae > Erebia > Erebia aethiops. Next base: position 12,204 of record CAKLPR020000021.1, read on the forward strand.
CAGATCCTGAACTATACCCATGCCAAAAATCACATCGATCCGTTGCTCCGTTGTGGCGTGATTGAAGGACAAATCAATAAACCAACAAAGTAACAAACCAACAAACAAACACTTTTACATTTATAATATTAGTATGATGATAATATGTTTTTGTAATATTGTCCTTTTTATGCAATAAAGAAGTTTAATAATTAATAATAATGTCTATTCTTTTTTTTAGAATTCGAAAAATGACCCAATCCGTAAGTGCAGCTGTGTCTACTACAGCCATTGTAAAAGGTAAATTTCCATTGATATACTAGCTGATGCCCGTGACTTCGTCCGCGCGTCGTAACTTACTAATTCTCCATATTTTCTCAACATTTAAACCTTCCCTGAACTACGATAAACATATCACAACCAAAATCAGCTAAATCTGCCAAAACAAATGATTTATATATATAAAGATAGATATAAGATTTATGTATATAGATATATTACATCTAATCTTACATGTGTTTAAGGGTCACAGTCCACCAAGCTGCACTGCAATCATCGTTTTTAAGATTCCATACCCAAAGGGTAAAATCGGAAACCTATTACTAAGACTCCACTGGCTGTCTGTCACCAGGCTGTATCTCATAACCATGATAGCTAGATAGTTGAAATTTTCACAGATGATGTATTTATGTTGCTGCTATAACAAGAAATACTAAAAACAGAATAAAATAAATATTTAAAGCTTTGTTCGATATTAATAACGGCGACAGGTAGACGCTTGAAATATTCACCGAATATTTAGTAGTATATTTAGGTACTTTAATTAAATTAAAAATAAACAAAATTTTCAGGGGGGGCTCGGGGCTCCATGTCTAATGTTGTATAGATAATGATACGGAACCCTTTGTGCGCGAGTCTGACTCACACTTGGCTGTTTGTTTAATTTTTTAATATAACCATTTTTCCTAAAAAGTACTGGGCCGATTTTATTTTTATTTTTATTTTTATTTATTAGGGACGATAAACAATTACACATTAAAATCTTATTATCTAAACACAAACAAAATTAATAAACAAAATAAAACAAATGTGCAATACACCACACCATCCACGGGTTAACAGTTTAAAATTTTGAATATGAAGGCGACACAATGTATCAAACTTATCTAAATTAAATATATGTTATACATAAAATATAAAATAAAATGCTAAAATAATATATATGCTAAAATAATATATAGGTATGCTAAAATATAACACTAAAATTTAAATTTACTACTAACAATAAAAAATAATAACAAATAAACAGAAACAATAAGAAAATGGAATAGAGAAAATATAATTGAGGTACATATAATATGGTTACAATCTCTTGTCCAATGTAGGTAAAAATTCAATCCTTATAAAAATAAAATGATTGAAATAATGATTGAAATAATATTCTATGCATTAGATAGGCCTAGCTACTAAGAAGGATCTTAGATATATTTAAGATTCATAGTCCACCACGCTATGCTGAAATTGTGATTTATATATATTTTTTAAATGTTACCATTTTTCTAAAAAAGTACTGAGCAGGGGTTTTTTTTACCCACGACGGAACGGAGACGATATAATTATGTGATTGCCCTAAGGGGTTGTGTGTTTGCTTGTATGTTTGTGTGTCCACTTTTTGTTACCATTTTCTTGGAAAAATCATAGACCGATTATAATGCGGTTTTTTACCCTCGACGAAACGGAGACGGTATATGTGTTTGCCCTAGAGGCTGTGTGTTTGTTTGTTTGTATGTTTGTTTGTGCACTTTTTATTACCATTTTTCTCAAAAAGTACTGGGCCGATTGAGATGTGGTTTTTTGTATTAGATGTGTATAGCATGTGAGAAGGTTCTTAGATATATTTAGGACCATAGACAACCGAACTGAGCTGTAGTCTATGAATGTTACCATTTTTCGCAAAAAGTACTGGGCCGATTGAGATGCGGTTTTATTGCATTAGGTGTGTATAGCTTGTGAGAAGGTTCTTAGATATATTTTAGGACCATAGACAACCGAGCTGAGCTGTAGTCTATGATTTTAATTTTTCAATATGTTACCATTTTTCACAAAAAGTACTGGGCCGATCGAGATGCGGTTTTTTGCATTAGATATATTTAGCTTTTACCTAGATGCTGCCCAGGGTCTCATGATGGAGCCAGGAGGTGGTCATAGGAACTCCTTAAGTTCGCATCGTAAACCCGTCGTGTTTGGACTCTTTTCATTTGTCTTGACTAGCACTTTGTACCTAGATGCTGCCCAGGGTCTCATGATGGAGCCAGGAGGTGGTCATGGAAACTCCTTAAGTTCTCATAGTAAACCCGTCGTATTTGATTTCTATTGATTTGTCTTGACAAGCGCTTTGTACCTAGATGCTGTCCAGGGTCTCATGATGAAGTCAGGAGGCGATCATGGGAACTCCTAAAATTCTCATCGTAAACCCGTCGTGTTTGGACTCTTTTGATTTGTCTTAACAAGCACTTTGTACCTAGATGGAGCTCTGCAGTTCGTCGTGGGTTTTTTTAAATTTTTAATTTTATTACTTGTTATAAGTATAGATAATTAATTCCGCAATAAAAAAATTGTTTCATAAGCTACATTATAAAACAAAGTGTTACTTAATGTTTTTTTACTTTTATTTATCCAGTAAATAACAGAATAATAACTGTTTATTTATTATGATGACCTTCCATGGTCCACAGCCACCTTATATTAATAGACTATACGATCAGTGATTTAACAAACCTTCATTCAGTTTAGTACAAATCTCGTGAAAAGCGAGATAATATGGTATAAACCATTTTTTTTTCAATATGCAACTCCTAAAAATATTTGGTAGACTTTTTACTATCGCATTTATTAATTATCACACATTTTTGACAGCAAAATTTCAAAACGTGTCGTTTCTTATCATAAATAGAATAATAAAATTATTACTATTCACGCACCTTTGTAATAATTGCATGAATCATAAATTTATTTTTATTTATAGGTTCGATGCATCAGGGACAATTGCGTTTTGATGCATCAACTGGCGCAATGGTTAACGCGCAATGTGTTGCTATCTCAGCATACGCGTCCATCTATTCAAGTCTCAAAAAGAGACTCGATTTTACCCCCCGTGAAATTGATTCACTTTTAACTTGCGGAGATGAATTGTACGTGCGCATTATAAATGACTTAAAGAATTCTAATAGATTTCGGAATAATTACTTAGATCCTGATTCAGAATTGCCTTCTGATATCCGCGTCGGTAATTTTTTGGCTCACATAAGCAACAACTGGGTTACAAATGGTGTATTTCCAGAAAATAGAGATAATTTTAACGTAGAAAATTCAATACTTGCGTTAAAAAACCTTTTAAATCGTGAAATTTTTAACGAAACTCATGTTGACGCCATAGACAACTATTTAATTACAGGCCAACTAAAAACAATGTCGTTTTGGCGTCACAACGGCAAATACTACTTGTTTAATAGTCACGGAGTAGACGAAACGAACAAAAGAAACAACGTCGAAAATTTGAACGTCGCGCGACTTTTTTGTTCAGAAAATGTAGAAGCATTAGCTACATTAATAATTAAAAGTTATTCGCATACAATCGATCAATATCAGATTACCAAACTAAGAATTGAAAATCTATCCGATTTTAATGAGATACAAACCGATCAATCCGATTTTAACGTAGCTCTAGCTTTAGTTCGACGACCTCCGTGGCGCAGTGTGTAGCGCTGTCGCCTTAACGTACGGAGGTCCCGGGTTCGATCCCCGGCAGGGTCAATTTAGGGATTTATAATTTCTGAATTTTCCCTGGTCTGGCCTGGTGGGAGGCTTCGGCCGTGGCTAGTTACCACCCTACCGGCAAAGACGTGCCGCCAAGCGACTTAGCGTTCCGGTACGATGCCGTGTAGAAACCGAAGGGGTGTGGGTTTAATATAACTGCCATGCCCCTAACAGGTTAGCCCGCTACCATCTTAGACTGCATCATCACTTACCATCAGGTGAGATCGCAGTCAAGGGCTAGCTTGTAGTGGATAAAAAAAAAAAAAAAAAGTTTTAAGATACCGTTACCCATTATCACCATCATGCTTTTTAAATACTTATGTAATTTTTAGACGAAAATAAGTGTACCTACAGTGTACCTATATTTAATGAATAAATGACTATGACTATTGCAAGGTAGTTTGAAAAATAAATGTCAGTTAGTTTCCAACGCTTGTTTGATTACGTATCACTGGCGACGAGTGAATAAAATTTAATCGTTTTAAGTTAATATTACGCGTGAGGGACGCTAGTTGGTGTTTTTAAAGTGTCTTTTTTTAACCATAGTGTAAAACAAAGTACCGATCGTACGCGAGTAAACATGCCGATAGGAAAAATTGAGCCGTTCGATTTGACCTCTAAACAATGGCCGGCGTACGTGCGCCGTGTAAAACAGTTTATCCTACTCAACGAAATTAAACAAGAACTCCAGGTGCCTATGCTAATTACGGTGGTGGGCGAAGCTACATACTCTTTGATGTGTGACCTTTGTGCACCCGATCATCCAGAGAGTAAGACCTTTGACGCCCTCACCGAGCTAGTCACCAACCATCTGGAGCCGCAACGTTCTGAGATAGCGGAGAGGCACGTTTTTCGGCAAAGGCGACAGCGACCAAGCGAGACACTTACGGAATACTTGCAGCACCTAAAACATCTGGCGGTCACATGTAATTTCGGCACGAGATTAGAAGAAAATTTGCGTGACCAATTCGTATCGGGCCTATCGAGTGACGTTATGAGATCTCGAATTTTCGCCGAGAAAAGTTTGGACTACAAAAAGGCAGTGGAACTAGCTCTGGCTTTGGAAGCGGCGGAGAGACACGCCGTGGTGAGCGGAGGAAGCGCAGCGCCGCCGGCGAGCGAGGACGCGGGCGAGGGCCTGCATGCGGCGCGCAGCCAGCGAGCGCGCGGCTCGCGGCCGGGCAGGAGCGGTGCGGGCGGCCCAGGCGGCGCGAGTGGCGGCGGCGGCGCGAGCGGCGGCGGCGGCGCGAGCGGCGGCGGCGGCAGCGCAGGGAGCGCGGCGAGTGCGCCGTGCTGGCGGTGCGGTCGGCAGCATCGGGGGCGTTGTAGATACGCCCATTTTGTCTGTGACGAGTGCCATCAGCGGGGCCACCTCAAGGTTATGTGTAAGAAAGCGAGGGAAAGTGAAGTGAAGTGTCAAAGTTTTATCAGTGAGAGTTCGGAAGAGGATTTTTTCAACATTGACATCGTTGCTCAAGGTAACAAGCCTTATTATATTAAAATGAAAGTGGAGGACAGTTTACTAGAACTAGAAATCGATACCGGCAGTCGAATATCGGCTATTAACGAAAATTGTTATGAAAAGTTTTTTAAACACAAAGAGATAGTGCAGGATAATCTATTGTTACGCAGTTATTCGGGGTCACGAATTGCTTCTCTTGGATACATAATAGTTCGGGGGCAACTAAGGTCGGTTAACGTAGACGATTTGAAGTTATATATTATTCGAGGCGGAAACAGACCGCTACTAGGTCGCGATTGGCTTCGCGCTTTAAAAATAACACAAATAAATATCAATGAGATACTCGAAGAAGATCAGTTCGTGACCCGTCTATGTAAGGAGTTTCCGGAAGTATTCAGTGAGAAGCTAGGAACTTGTAATAAAAAGCTACAATTACAGCTCACCGATTCGGACGGGGTGTACGTGCGAGCGCGGCCCGTGCCGCTGGCGCTGCGCGAACGCGTCGAGAGGGAGCTCGCGCGGCTCGAGAGCGACGGTACGATTTACCGCGTAGATCATTCTGATTTCGGTACGCCGATCGTTCCCGTGATCAAGACGAATGGGGATATCCGAATTTGCGGTGATTATAAAATCACTATTAACCCGAAATTGAAACGGGACTATTACCCCCTGCCTCGCATTGACGAGTTGTTTGCAAATTTAAGTAACGGTGAAGAATATAGTAAAATCGATCTCCGCCACGCCTATGAGCAAGTCCTACTCGAAGAGAGCTCACAAAAGTATACCGCGATCACTACGCATATCGGAACATTCGTTTACCGCCGTACTCCATACGGCTTATCGTGCGTACCCGAGAAATTTCAAAAGTTAATGGAAGAGACGTTGCGCGGGGTACCCGGCACGGTAGTTTTTCTCGACGATATATGCGTGACGGGTGAAAATAGACAAGCACATTTAAGGAATCTGCGAGCTGTATTGGAGCGTTTACGACAAGCAGGCCTCACAGTTAAATTAAATAAATGTAAATTCTTACAGAAGAATGTTAATTATTTAGGGTTCGTGATTGATAAGGAAGGCTTGCATCCCGATCCGCAGAAGTTGGAGGCGATTAACGCAATCCCAATACCCAAAGACGTAACGCAACTTAAAAGCTTTTTGGGTCTTCTCAATTACTATGGTAAATTTATCCCAAATTTAAGCACGATTTTGTACCCATTACATGCACTATTAAAGAAAAATTGTCAATGGAATTGGGATTCGCGTTGTGACTCTGCTTTTAACACAGCAAAACGAGCTTTACTAGGTAAGCGTGTGTTAGCGCACTACAAGGAAGGGCGGCCGCTCGTGCTGTCGGTAGACAGCAGCGCTTATGGGATCGGGGCCGTGTTGGCACACCGGTACGCGGACGGACAGGAGCGGCCAGTCAGCTGTGTTTCGCGTACGCTTAACGAAGCCGAAAAAAAGTATAGTCAGCTGGATAAGGAGGCCTTGGCTATATATTTTGGTATAACGAAACACCATCAGTTTTTATTTGGTAGGCATTTTGTGTTAAAAACTGACCATAAACCGTTAACGTTTATTTTCGGTAACAAGAATGGCATTCCACAGACGGCGGCTAGTAGGTTACAGCGCTGGGCCGTACGACTAGCTGGTTATGATTTTTCAATCGAGTTTGTGCGTTCGGAACACAATGGCCCTGCGGACGCACTGTCGCGTCTACCGATACCGCGCGAGCGACCTTCCGCACGCCCCGACCAACAAATAAGTTACATTAATTTATTAGAGGAAACCTTACCTGTCAATTTCAAACAGATTGCTAAGGAAACGCAAAAAGATGCTTTGTTATGTAAGATATACAAATATGTAATGTTCGGTTGGCCATCTACCAGTAGTGACGAAGAAAAGCCGTTCTTTGCTCGTCAAAGTGACATATGTTTAGATTCAGGATGCCTCATGTATAAGTATAGGGTGATAATCCCGTCGAGATTAAGGAAGGCGGTGCTGAGAGAACTCCACGAGGGACACTTGGGGATGAACAAAATGAAGAATATTTCGCGAAATTATGTTTATTGGCCAAACATAGACAACGACATCGAAGAGCTTTGTCGCTCATGTCCCGCTTGTGCGCAGGTGCGCGATGCACCTGCGCGCGCGCCTTTACATCCTTGGGAGTTCCCTCAGCATCCTTGGCAGCGCTTACACGCTGATTTCGCAGAATGCTTTGGTAAGCGTTATTTGATCGTAGTAGATGCACACTCGAAGTGGATCGAGGTAGCAGAAATGTCCAGCACCACAGCTAGTGCGACGATCAAAGCATTCCGGTCAATGTTTGCCCGATTTGGGCTCATTGCCCAACTGGTCACAGACAACGGTCCGCCATTTTTATCTGACGAGTTCCAGACGTATTGCTTAAAGAATTGTATCAAGCACACGACGTCGGCACCCTATAGACCCCAAGGAAATGGGGAAGCTGAAAACGCGGTAAAAACCGTAAAAAAGGTTATTAAAAGGGCTAAATTTGAGAACGAGGATATATCGATTGCTTTAAATAGATTTCTTTTTCAATATCGAAATTGTGATCATGCGACCACTGGAATTTCACCAGCAGTCGCTTTGTTAGGACATAGACTCCGGAGTAGGCTTGATGCTTTGCGGCCAGAAGTCGCTGCTACTGTTCGCGAGGCACAGGATAAGCAGAGGGCGAGAAGCGAAGGGCGAATTCGTGAGTTTAGGGTCGGTGAGGCTGTGCTAGCGCGCGATTATACCCAAAAGGGGGGAAAATGGTCAGAGGGTTTAATATCGGGGAAAACAGGTCCTGTGTCTTATAAGGTCGACGTCGGTCAGGGCATGGAGTGGCGAAGACACCAGGATCAGCTTGCCCCGATGAAAAAAAAATAGATACTCCCTATCGCGCGCGAGCACAAACCAGCCAGACGAATTAGGGGCTGCTAGTGGTGCCGAAGTCGAAGGCGACACTGAGACACCCGGCGATGGTCAACCGTCTCCGATAAAAGAACATAGGGAGCTTTCGGATTATGAGGATGCTCAGGAAGCGCCGGATGCGGTAAATCTGGCTCCTCCGTCGCCCGGTGCGTCGGCGCGCGCCTTGAGAGCGTATAAACGCTCAACTAAAATAGGTGTTAAGGATTAAGAATAGGTGATTATGTCTATAGGTACATTGTCTCCGGTAGATAGTATTTAAGATTGTTTTCAATGTTTGTGAAGTATTACTGTACTTAAAGGGGAGGTATGCAAGGTAGTTTGAAAAATAAATGTCAGTTAGTTTCCAACGCTTGTTTGATTACGTATCAACTATGACTATAATGACAGACCTACAAATATACAACAGTCGTTGCCCATAGATCCAAAAATCACTATTTTAAAACCAGTCGTAGTTCTGGAAAGATTAGACACGCGTACAATCAATGCACCACAAATTTCCAAAAAAGCCAGACCTCTAAAACGAAAAGCGTCAAACGATAAAAAGGCACCCGCGAAAAAAATTAGAATTGATAAATCAAACGGTGCAAAATTAAATATGAACCCAGTTGTTATCGTAAACAAAATTGGTAGTGCTGTTTGCAAAAAACAAGTCGGTCGGCCTAAAAAACAACAACGGGGACGTAAACCAACAAAACAAAATGCGCATTTAGATGCATCAAAAAAATATAATAAAAATAACCCAGCAGTGAACAGGGACGCAGTAAAAACATATACAGCTAAAAACCGGAAATACATCAAAAAGCTGTAAAAACATATACAGCTAAAAAACCGGAAATACATCAAAAAGCTGTGAAAACATATACAGCTAAAAAACCGGAAATACATCAAAAAGCTGTAAAAACATATACAGATAAAAAACCGGAAATACATCAAAAAGCTGTTAAAACATATACAGCTAAAAACCCGGAAATTAATCCAAAAGCGGTAAAAACATATACAGCTAAAAAACCCGAAATACATCAAAAAGCTGTAAAAAAATACTCTATAAATCATCCGGAAATAAATACAGCTTCCGCTCAGCGGTATAATAGATCAAATAGAAACGTCGAGCCTGAATTGCGAGGATCAAATTTAATTGCTCAAAAACGCGATGAAGAACTTAATATAATTAAATTGTTTTCTTTGAAAAAATCGTCACTGTTAGGTCCTGATATACACGTATGTTCAATATGTCAAACTCGACTCTTTTTTGAAGAGACAACTCGCACAAAATGGTGCTGCGGGCAAGGCGCCTACAATGTCCAAAATTTAGAATCTCTTACTGAGGAATTTTATAGCCACACGTCGTTTTTAAATAGACCGCGCGCTTACAATAATTTATTCGCATTCTCTGCGTTAGGCGTTTCTCACGGATATCAGCAACCTAACACTGGAATAACATTTTTAAAAATTCAAGGTCGCGTTTATCACAGAGTCTTTGATTTAGGATATTCAGATAGTGCTAATCCTATCGGAATGTACGTGCACGACAACAATGAATCTCGCGAACGACAAGCCCAAAATCTAAATCTAAGTGATTCGTTCTATAACAAATTTTATGCATAATGTAAATCCATTTATTGAATGTTTCAAACGGTTAAATCGCGAAACTTCCGAAAATGCTCACATTGTTTTTGAACAAACGTCACGCTGCTCGCATGGAAATATTTTAGGAGATTTGCCGTTAGGCAGGGAAGTGGCCGCCATTATTAGAACAGAAGTAGAACAATTCGCTCCTCATTGTATCGCTATTTGGAAAGAAGGCCACCGTAGCCCCCACACAGTTGATATTTTACATCCGTGTTATGAAAGTTTTCAATATCCTTTACTGTATCCACATGGTAACCCAGGTTGGTACCCAAATAAACTAGACAAAAAAGGCAGTAAGCTGACACAATTAAAGTACATTAGGTGCTTACTACTATCAGAATCGCGATTTAATCGTCTCTCAGAGGAGTGGATTATAGATATGTTTAATAGGATTTCTGATGAACGATTACGCTATATTAGCAATATGCAGGCTAAAAATTCCGAGTCTGCTGTAAGGTCAGCGCCTCTTCATGAAATTGAAGCGTTAAATAATGACGAGACTATTCAAGGCGAAGGCGGTATTGTCCCTGGAAAAATATATCTCCCGTATAGTTTTACTGGGAGCCCCAGGTACATGAAATTAAAGTATCTGGATTCTATAGCTTTAGTAAATAGATTAGGACAACCTTCCTATTTTATTACAGTTACTTGTAACCCAAATTGGGTTGAAATTAAACAGTCGGTCCCTTCAGGACAAAAAGCTAATCCACTTATTTGTGCCAGAGTTTTTAACTTAAAATTATCACAACTTATTAAAGATCCGTTCCGGAAAATGGTTTGGAAATTTTAGTTATCTGATGTATGTAATTGAGTTTCAAAAAAGAGGCTTACCTCATGCACATATTTGTTTTCGAGTGGAAGGCGGAGGCCCGGTACATAATAGATAGATAGATAGATAGATAAATGCTTTATTGCCACACAAAAAATTAAAGAGAAACAAAAAAAGTTAATAAGCAAAAAGAAAAAACAAGTGCGCAAAGGCGGCCTTATCACTAAAAGTGATCTCCTCCAGACAACCTTTAATTACAGAAGCAAATGCAATGAAGCGGGATAGTGCAACAACATTAATACATATAATATACTACATAAACTATACATTCTTATATTACATCAACAATTACACAAATAAAATACTAAAATATATATACCAATAGAACCATAATACATATATATAAATATTTCAGACATATAAACTACATAACAAAAAGTAAACAAATACATAAATAATTTATAGCATATGAGTAAGATAAAATTCTTTCAAACGATTCTTAAAAATACTCAAAGATTTTGACTGTCTAATATCACCTGGCAGCGCATTCCATAACTTGACTGCCTTTACCGTAAAGGAATTTGCATACACCTCAGTTCGACTCAATGGTATTTCTAACTTGTTGTCGTCCCTTGACCGCAAATAAAAATGAATGTCCTTGCTGCCAAGAAAAGTGAATCGCTCTTTCAAATATGGTGGCGTTTGAGGATGATATAAAATAGTGTACAGGAGCGAAAGAGCGTGTAAATTTCTACGGGATCGAATTGGCAGCCACTTCAACTGAGCCCGAAACTCAGACACATGATCATATTTACGCAGGCCATAGATATAGCGAATACATACATTCTGCAATCTATCCAATTTGTTAAGCATGGTCTCCGATAAATCCAAATAACTAACATCAGCATAGTCCAAAATGGGTAAAAGAAGACTGTTTGCCAAAAGTATTTTAGTCTTAACGGGCAAAAAATGTTTCCACCGTCTTAAATACCCAAGAGCAGCAAATATCTTTCGACTCAGCTCTGTAACTTGTGGAACCCAAGACAAAGAATTATCTAAGATAAGGCCAAGATCCTTAACCACACTACTTATGGATATGACTGTGCCATCTAAGAGAACAGGCGGTACACTATTATGGGAAAGTAAGGAAACGTAATAATTGCTACCAATAATAGCCACCTGAGACTTATTTGGATTTATCAAAAGACCATAAGAACGACACCAAGCACAAATTTTATTTAAATCGGCATTGATAGTATCAATAGCACCTGCCAGATCATCAATGGTTGCCGATACATAAATCTGCAGGTCATCCGCATACAAATGATAAGAAGAAGAAATTACTGAGGTAACAGAGTTGATATAAATGGAGAAGAGAAGAGGAGATAGAACACCACCCTGCGGAACACCAGCTTGTAGAGAAATAAATGAAGAAAACTTATCACCTACACGAACACACTGCTGACGACCACAGAGATAAGACCGAAACCAGCTGATGACAGTAGGCGACAAATTAACAGTCTTTAAGACTGCCAAGAGCAAATCAAAGTCTACGGTATTAAAAGCATTACTTTTTAATAAAACCTTTATTGAAAATAATACAATAGAACTTAATGCTAGCTAGCCTAACCTAATTACTATATAAATCATGCCCGCGTGGAATGGTGGCAAGAATGCTGGCTGCATTTCCGCGCTGGACAGCCAGGCTGATCCTTTGCGCAAAAAATGAGCCAGCCCTTCTGTCACCAGATGAGGCAATTAACCGCGGTGAAATATCTCGTAAAAAATTTTTGGCACTAAGACTCCATGGCCCCAGGGTCTCCACGGCAAACGGAACAAATATGTAACTCTCTATGAGAGAGGCATACTTCCGCCGCTTGCCGGTTTCAGCCTTTTCTGCTGCGGCTCCCGGCCTTGATGCTGTCTCCCTGATATGACACGGGGCCAATGTGTCTACGCATGTTGCGTCCCACATTAGCGCCCGTCCCCGTTCCCAGGGAACCAGCGTCAATCCATCAGGTCTCTTGCCATCATCCCGACTAATCCCTGCCGGCTCAATGAGCGCAGGAATATCTATGGTGGCAAGAGCCCTTTTGATCGTATCATTGAGAGAGCCATGCCGAAAAAGCCTACCAGCGCTCCTTTGGCAAGAGAGTCCGTGAATTCCAAATTTATCAACCTCTTTTCCACACGGACATCTGTGCTCGTAGCACAGGGGTGTTCCCAATCTGAGACCTAGAGCCACACGAAAACTTTCATTATCTAAAAGAGTGCCGAGATTTTTCGATGGCAAGGCATGAAGCCAATACCCGGATTCTTTTTCAGATAAGGCTAGAAGCCTTGCTCGATCTCTTTCACTCGTAAGATTTTGAACCAAATTTGTATGTGTCAGCCGAACCAACGGCACATCCCAAAGTTTTTGTGTGAAACATTCCTTCGGGATGTCGTCATTGGGACACCTGAGCTTCCAACTATCTAGGGCCTCTGTGGCATAGATCAATGAAACTGAATTAGAATTAAGAATCTGAGAACTAAGCTCTTTTATACTATGCACAGAGGACAGAAAAGCCGGAAGAGCAACACTGGAAAATTTTCTCACGCCGATGCCACCATACTTGACCGGTAAAGTAGCTTGATTCCAGGACTGATCATCAAAAGATAAATTTAGAATTTTTTCTAGCGTATCTCTTAAGGTGGCATCCATGATATCGAGTAGTCCAGGAAATTTCCAAATTGGGCTCGCACGGAGAATATAAATTAATTAAGGTACAAATAGGCAATATTTTAGAATCGAAAATGCAATGTGAGAATTTAGAGCGCCCAATTTGTCAGAATGTGCCGAAAATGTTTTGACTTTTTTGTCCAAGATTGGTTGTATGGCTTCGTTAAAAAGAGGAGCACCAAGAAGACAAAGTGAATGTTTATCAAGGATCTTAATATTAGGGGCAATTTCGTTAAATAATTCAGAAGCCGATAATATTCTATCTTGCGACAGATTTTCTGTAAAAAACAGTTCACATTTGGAAAAATTTAGTTCTAAACCAATTTTGCCAAATTGTTGCTTAACATTGTTAAGATCTTTTAGAACATCATCCACGTTGCCTCCAATGGTTCCATCGTCAAGATACCATATGTTAAATTTAGATGTTAAATTTGAGATATGGTTGTGGATCCCTAAGCTGAACAGGGCTGGACCTAAGGGATCCCCTTGCTGAACACCTACAGAGGACTTAATGTCGCCATCTCCAAAAAATAATTTTGAAGCAGAACTGTAACATTGCCAAACATACGGGTAAATTTCGGGAAGTTGTGTTAAAACTTCGTTAAGCAGAGTTGCCCTGTCCAATGAATTAAAAGCATTCTTTACGTCTACTTTCAGCAGTACCTCAACCTCGCCATTCGCTAAGAAAGTACGAGCCGAATGCACCGCTGCCTCACAACCACCTTTACTGCCAAATCCAACTTGAATAGGTTGGAATTTATCCTTTAGGGTCGAAACTATGTGTCTACACGCTAATTTTGATGCCAAACGGCGAAAACTGCAGCCAACAGCGATGGGCCGGATCCCACCGTCCTTTTTATTAAAAGCACAGAGCCTCGCACCATAAAGGAATGGCAAAAAGGATGAATTTACCTCGCCAGATAACATAAAATTACAAAGTCTGGTAATGTCACTCAGAAGCGCCTTGCCGGCGTCCCCAGCAGTAACTCCCACAAGATCCTTTAGATGTTGTGGTGTTATGCCGTCCATGCCACCAGCAGAGCCACTGGAGAATGACATTATCGCAGCGTAAGTTTCTTCATCCTTTATCTGTAAAAATGAAACATTTGAAGGTGGGTCTGGAAGCAAAGAGTCGGGATTTGGTAAAGGATGCTTGTCATGTAAGGCTTCTAGCGTTTCATCATTAAATGGAGCCAGCGTATCATTAGAAAACAAAATGCGGGCTGCGTTTTTAAGATCCCCATCCATAACCTTGTTTTCCACAATTTTTTTTAAATTGTAATTTTGTGTTCGAAATGAGCAGTCAGGAATTTGGAAAACGCGATCAACCGAACAATTTTTTTTTAATTTTGAACATAACGACCCGCTTTCTGATTTATTTACTGAAAAATGTTTATATGAAAACAAAAAAAGATTTTGCCAAGCCAAAAGTGAATTTGATAAGACATTTTGGATTGTATGCGATAAGGATCTAGCCAATGATATTCTCGCCCCTCGCGGAATGCGTTTTATTAAAGGAATATTTTGATTATATTTGGATAATAAAATTTCGAAGGGTACCTGGTTTTGACTTCCTGTTTGCGTTTGATCGCACACGAAATTTGGGCAAGTTAAAGGCCTTGCTGGTGGTCCGTGACATCGTGCGATATGTATGTTAAGGCCTCTACGACCTTTAAACAGCTTGCCATCGCTACAGTGTGGGCATTCTATGTACTCAACTTGAGATGCATTAGTGATCATACTTCACAACACAACAAAAGAAAAAATAGAAAAAACTAAAACACTACACAATAGCGTCTATAAGCGCGCTAAGCCCCGGCAACGGCAACCAGAAGGCCTGCAGAGCAGGCGACTGCCCGCTGAGGCCCCTGGAAACCGTGACACCGCGTGGCAACGCCTCGCTCTGAAACAAAAACGACTGTTAATATCGCATATCGAGAAACAGTGAAAATAATACCACGGGGTATTTCGCGAATAAGCGCCAATTTGATGCCAATAATAATCCAAAATACCGAGCCCAATATTTATAAATAAAAATTTGGAAGCGAGCAAAATTTTTTCCATTGACATCTCATTGACATATTAAAGCAAGCAAATAAGCAATGTCTCAAGCATTACTTAAGTCTAATAATGCAATTACTGTAAGGAGCTTATTATCAACCGCGTACCGAATATCATCGCAGACCTTGATAAGGGCGGTTGCTGTGCTATGACCCCGCCGAAAGCCTGATTGAAAACTAGTCAAAATATCATACCTAGTTATATTTTTACCTAGTCAGATTTTATAGCAAGAACATGTTTTCGAACCTCAACTGCAGTTGTAGTACTGAATTGAAACTCGGGCCCACTATGCACAGGAATAGAGTTTAGATAACTAAGCGTTCCTTGTTTAATGAGCACATCAAAAGGACGGGCACTAGCAAAGTTACTATTAAGAGAATCTAAGTCATCAGAGTTCGAAACTACTTGACGCTGCCGCCCAATGCCCAAAGATGCAAGGAATCGCCAGGTTTTTCCAGAATCATTGTGATCAACTGACGAATGAATATACTGACGCTGTGCATCACGACACATCCTGCTACAGCGATTCCGTAATTTCTTGTATTTCACAAGATTAGCATCAGTTGGATTCAACTTATATTTACCTTTAGCCACATTCCGTTTAGACATAAGCACTCTGATAGTATCGGTAAGCCATGGAGCAGGAAGGTGCTTAACTTTGATGAGTCGAAGAGGTGCATGAATATCAAATAAATCAGTTAAAAAAGTATTAAAAATATTGAGCTTGTCATCTGCTGTAGGAGCATCAAAAACAGCTTGCCAATCAATATTATTTAGATCCTCCATGAATTTGTCATTATCAAAATTTCGAAAACTCCGACGCATAACAATGCTAGGCTTCACTTTAGGAGGCCGAATTTTAAAAGACATATATATCAAATCATGGTATGAGAATGCATCAGCCGGCAGCTGCCCATGAGCATCCACAAGGCTAGAGGAAGAAACTATCATCAGATCTAATTGGGAAGGAAGACAATTAGGGAAAAAATGGGTAGCATTTGTTGTTAACAGTTCTAGATTTGAGCTATCAATAATTCTCAGCAAACGCTTCGCCCGATGGTCATTTTTACCGATAATACCGATATTGACAAATTTGTTAGGGCTGATATACCTAATCCGTCTGAAGCTCAAGGGAGGTTGCGGAAAGCTGTACTCGATCACATGATCCACGGTCCTTGTGGCCTTTCTAATAGAACTGATCTTCCTTGTTGGGATCATGAAAATAAAAAATGTACAAATTTTTTTCCAAAACGCGAAACTGACACTACGTTCTGCGATGATAGAGGCTTCGTTAATTTAAAACGCAATACTCAAAACGAAGCTGAAATAACATATAGAGGTAGTAAAATTAAAATCAATGATCGTTGGGTAGTTCCATACAACGCCGCCTTACTCCTTAAGTACGACTGTCATATTAATGTCGAAGTGTCCACAGCTACTGCCGTTGTAAAATACCTATTTAAATATATTACAAAAGGCGCTGATCATTCTCGCGGAGCGGTTGTTTTAGAAGAAAACCGTAATGACGAAATTGAAAATTACGTGACTAAAAGATATTTAGGTTCCTGCGAAGCGACGTGGCGTATTTTAGAATTCGATTTAGTTTGCCGCGAACCTAACGTTAAACAACTCGCTGTTCACCTGGAAGGGCAGCAATATGTATATTTTAAAACCGGCACTGAAACGGAAGCTGCAAATCGAACATCCTCAGATTTAATCACTTATTTTAATCGACCTGCTGGGACAAATTTTGACGAATTAACGTATCAAGATTTTTTCGAAAAATATATTGTTCACGCCACACGTCCCCAAACTAAAAACGTGGAAATTTTACAAACTTCGAATAACCGGTTCGTAACTCGGCGACAGCGGGGCGAACTTGTGGCGCGATTATTTTTCGTTGCGCCAAATAGAGGTGAACAATTTTATTTGCGTCTTTTATTAGCTTCACATCCCTGTCGTGGTTACAGAGACCTTTTAAATTTGGGTGGTCCAGATTGCATGACGTTCCAGGAAGCTGCCAAAACAATCGGTCTCGCGAACGATGAAGCTGAGTACGAAAAAGCTATGACTGAGGCTTGTGCTTTTTTCACTGGACCGCGTCTGCGTAACTTTTTCGTTCTGTTAGCCGTGAACGGTATTCCAGTCGCGTCTCTCTGGACAAAATTCCGCGATCAAATCAGTGAAGATTTCATCCATCGTCAACCCGACAATATTGATCGCGCGTATCGTTCATGTCTCGTAATAATCGACCGCCTTTTGAGAAGACACGGTACATCTTTAATCGAGCAGGGTTTGCCAGACGTCGCCGATGAAACAACCGAGTTAGGGCGCGAACAAACAGAATATAACAGGAATACTTTAAGAGACTTCGTTAATGATTGGTTACCTAAATTATCACCGGAGCAAAATGAAATATACGAATATGTAAATAAACTGATAACTAATCAAAGTTTTCGGGAAACTCAAAACAGCGCAATTTTCATTGATGGCCCCGGCGGCACCGGTAAAACCTTAAATTTTAAACGTTATTACTGCACACGTTAGGGGTAATTTAAATGGTATCGTTTTATGTACCGCATCGTCGGGTATCGCCGCGCAAAACCATGAAAATGGTACAACCGCACATAGCATGTTCCGGTTTCCACTAAATCTTGTAGACGATCTCGGGTATTGGAACATTACAAACGGTTCACAAAGAGCAGAACTCATATATAATGCAAGTGTTGTTATTTTCGACGAAGCTCCGATGGCTCACAAATGGCTCATTCACTTATTAGAGAGATCTTTACGCGATTTAATGAAAAACAACAAAATTTTTGGTGGAAATATTATTATTTTTGCAGGCGATTACCGCCAAATTCCACCAGTAGTAGTTGACGCAAAACATAATTCAGACGTTTTCAATGCCTCCGTTAAATCTTCACCTATTTGGCAAAAATTAAAAACATTCTCTTTGGTAACATCAAAAAGATGTAGAGATGATCCCGAATTTTCCGAATTTTTACTAAAATTGGGATCAAATCAATTAACTTCTATAACTTTGCATACAAATCGAACTGTTCAAAATTTAGTAAATCTCTCAATGATTTCATTTGTTTCTGAATTAGATGATTTGATTGATTTTGTTTATCCAAATGTCGTATTAAATGAACCTGATATTTGCGTTCATAGGGCTATATTATCAATGCAAGCGTATACGAAATTAATGCTAAAATATTAGAACTTTTACCTGAGGACCCTTTGCATTTTTACTCGATAGACGAAGTAGTAAGTGACAACGCGGATCAGATCTTTCTAGGTGTCGATGCTTTAAACCGAATGCAGCCAAAAGGAATACCGGAACATGATTTGACTTTAAAAGTAGGATGTGTGTGCATGATTATGCGAAATTTAAATTTTTCCGATAAATTAGTAAACGGGACCAAAGTCACTGTCGTAAATACGTCTCCTCGTCTAATAACCGTTCGCAAGCCAGGACTGTCCGATGATTATTTGATACCGAAACTTGCGTTCCGATGTTTTCAGTCACGGCCAACTTTACGTCGCTCTTAGCCGCGTTCAACATCGACAAAATATCAAAATACTTGTAAATAAAGAACGCGTTATAAACGGCAACCCGCTCGCAAATAATGTAGTTTATCCGCCGTTATTGTAAATACACGCAGCTTTCTGAAAATTGTTCACCTCGTCAGATGGCAAATCAATAATCATGATTATATTATATATTTTTTTAAATTATAAAATCAAAATCATGTTGAAGTAGCAACTATATTGCGCGTTTTTATATTTTATATTTTGCATAAGTAGTTAGTTTTTAGTTTGCATTTACACACATGCACTCTGTTACTATTCATTGAAATGAAAATAAAAATTTGAATCTGAATCAATTACTAACCTGTGAATACTTTGACATGTGTATATGTAGTGTGTGTAAATGGTGAAAGTTAAGGCATTTTACTGAGATTTATTGTAGCGTATATTGAATATGGGAATAGCAATATTCGTTAATCTTTGTGTTAACCAATATTATTAACATTTGCAATGCAACTGACTGTGAACTTGTTTGAATCGGAACTGATGAGGATAGGACTGTTGTAAAGACGGATCTGAGAGATGATAGAAGGCTGTGTAGACGAATGATTGTCCAGTGAAAACGCGTGGTCAATACTTTTCAGGACGTAGCAGACCGAGAAATTTGAAGAAGATGAGTTTAGAAGTGATGTAGAACTTACCATTTTTGAACTCGGGATTCGCATACGCGAATGTGATTTCGTATTCACGAGCAACTACTTATAGTACGGGACTAATAAACATTGACCCTAAAATAAAAAATGTAAAGCTGATTTTTGGCACAAATGTTCCTTGGGGTCTGAGAAGTACCTCTTAAAAATTCCCCCCCCCTAGGCCGCGGGCTTAACCCCCCACCCCCCCAAACGTCTCCCCAACCGCAGTTTTTTGTAATTTTCTCAAAAAATATTAGTGCTAGAAAAAAACTTTGTATCATGAAAATTTTCTTCATTAAATTATCTACAAAATAATACTTAAGTTCATTTCCATAACACTAATACTTTCGGAGATATGTTAACCCTTTGTGCATGAAAAGAAAATATTTTGCATGTATGACTTTTTGTAATGTAGTTTCTTGTAATTTCCATAAAAACTGATAGAGCTACAAAAATATTGTCTGAAGCAAAATGAAAGGCTATTAAATTAGCTATAAAATGATATTTATTTTATTTTGATAAGAGTAATAGTTTTGGAGATATGCCTACCTATTGTGTAAGATAAAGAAAATAATATGCAAATATCGTGTACGTTGTTTTTAATTTTCGAAAAAAAAATAACAGAGTTAGGAAAAATTGATTGAAGCAGTAAGAAACATAGTTAAATTACCTACAAAATAGTATTTAGTTAATTTTGATAGCACTAATAATTTCGAAAATATACCTGTCATAGTTAACATAAAAGCAATATTTTTCAAAATTTTATATGTTTTCTGTAATTTCTAGAAAACTATTAGAGCTAGGCAAAAAACTCCCAGAAGTAAAAATAAACACCATTTAACCACTTATTAAAAAAAATTAGTTCATAAAGATAGGACTAATAATTTCGAATATATATCCATGTATAGTGTACGAAAAAAAATAAAAAAATTGCTAGAATCCTATATTATTTGCAATTTCCACAAAAACTATTAGAGCTGGAAAAAATCCCCGGAACAGTAATTAATTTCACTAAATTACCCACAAAAGTCTTATGGTGAATTTAGATAGGACCAATAGTTCGAGAAATATGGCAACCTATATTCCAAGTTTTTTTTTTTTTTTTTCGACAACCGTTGGTATATTTTTGAATTTTCACAGAAACTACTAGAACTTGGAAAAAAAATATAAGAAGCAAAAATGAACTTCATTAAATTATCTTCAAAACAATTTTTAGTTTTTTTTGATAAAACTAATAGTTTCGGAAATATGGCTGCCTAACTGGAATAAAAAACTAAACCTTTGTAAAATCCGTAAATGTTTATTGTAATTTCAAGAAAAAGTATTAGAGTTAGGAAAAAAGCTGTCAGGACTTAGTACAAAGATTATTAATTCACCTATAAAATAGTGTTTAGTTTATTTTGATAGGACAAATAGTTTTCGAAATATACCTTGCTGTTGTGTAAGAACCGGTGGTAGTCATGTAGACTTAGCATAGTACTATGGAATAAATAGAAATTTACCTCTAAATAAATAACGTATTTTTGATTTTAGGCGCAAATGATGTCCTCTTTTCTCCCCACTCCCACAACCCCCCTCCCACCTCCCATCTCCCCCGTCCCACCTCCCATCTCCCCCCTCCCACAACTCCACTCGCACCTCCCACAACCCCCCTCGCACCTCCCACAACCCCCCTCGCACCTCCCACAACCCCCCTCGCACCTCCCACAACCCCCCTCGCACCTCCCACAACCCCCCTCTCACCTCCCCCCTACGACGACCCCCCTCCCCCTCTCAAATATCTAGCCGATTGTGCTTTTTTGTAATCGTATTACAATTCAAGTATCAAATCAAATGTTTTTACTCAAGTAAACTTTCACAAGTGCTTTTGAATCGTCCAGTGAATCTACCATTGGTTCGGAATGCCGTTAACAGTTAAAAGTTAATCTGATAAAATTATCTGCAAGATAGCTGTTGGATGTTGGTGGTTCATTTACATTGTTTTTAGATAAATGCATATTGCATACCTACATATTATAGTTGAAAGGACTTCGAGACGTAGGTATTTATTATTATTATATTAGTAGGTATTATTAAAGCACATCATCATGGTCGTCATCATCACCTTCTTCCCCATCAATGGTAACATTTGCACACGAACCATGTCATTCCACCCGCATTTCCTTTGCAATCCTATTCGTTATTCTTCGGCCGACGCGACGCCTTGTCTTTGTTAGAACTTTGAACGAATATAAATAATAATATTTAATATATTATTTACTGAGTGTGGTGTTGTTTTGTAGATAAAGATATCATGATTATTACCTACTATTAATTTATTGTAATAATAACATCGATCATTATCAAATAGAATGTGTAGGTACAAAGTCAAAATTATTGCAAAATATTTTTCTGTCATGCACGTTTTCGATCGTCATATTTCCGAAAGTATTCGGTCGATTGAAATGAAATAAAAAGCATTTTGTAGAAGATTTTATGAACTTTTATTTTGTTCTTGTCGTTTTTTTCCTAGCTCTTATACATTTTTTGCAAATCACAAGAAACTTACACGATTTAAAAAAAAATAAAAAAATGCGTCAAATAAGCCGGCATATTTGCAAAACTATTTATCCGATCATAATGATTTAAGTGCCATATGGTAGATTATTTAATGTTAATTATTTTCGCCATACAAAGTTTTTTTCTAGCACTAATATTTTTTGAGAAAATTACAAAAAACTGCGGTTGGGGAGACGTTTGGGGGGGTGGGGGGTTAAGCCCGCGGCCTAGGGGGGGGGGGAATTTTTAAGAGGTACTTCTCAGACCCCAAGGAACGCTTGTGCCAAAAATCAGCTTTACATTTTTTATTTTAGGGTTCCCATACATAGCTTGCACAAGTATCCTGGGCTATTATACACCTGGAGCCGAGAAGCTTATTGCACGTATCGTAGGCTCTAGCCGAGGCTTTGAGGGCTGATAGACAATCCCACTTTAAATTCCCGGTATAGCATCCCTAAGAGTAGCTTTTAGGGAGATAATTCTCAAACGTTTTCTATTATGTATAAAATAGATTCAAAATGATACTTACTAAATTTAGGTATTTAAATTTATTATTTTATGATATTAGTTACAAAAATGAAATTATATTCTCATTATTTTGAATTCTAAAAAATGTTTATTTGTATCATTATTATGGATATATTTTCGAATTGTAAACATTATTCCATAACCAATTACCAAATCGTTACCATACTTTGTAAAACAACTTGAACTGAATGAATGGGACCTTACCCATTCATTCAGTTCAGTTCCTTTCCATATAGTATTGAAATTTTGACTGATTAAGCTAACGTACAAAATAATGAGCAAATGTTGATAATAGTACTTATAATTTGTAAAATTGTGATGCTACTTTTGTGTTTTCAACATTTATTTTTAAATATATGAAAAATTTGCGTAAGATACTAAATAGATTTGTTTTTCATTGGAATTTATATTTAAAAGTAGATTCGATGCTTTAAAAAAACAATTTTAATATAATGATCCCATTGCATCGGTGTGGTTAACGTCAATGGAGGGTTTCGACATACTGAAGAAATTGAATATAACTGAAAGATCGTTTATCACTCTACTTAACGGTATAATAAAGATTCAAGTGTAGAAAAAATAAAAAGAAGTCGTCTTCGCTCACCTAGGCCTCCTGCAGAGATAGAAACTGTTTATGCACGAATTCAAAGAAATTCCATGAATACAGTGGTAACTCCCTGACGTGATGAACACGCAACCTTCGCTCGCCAGCAATCCGGTACATCGTCATTGTCACGTACTCAACCTACCGTCACCGAATCACAGCACTAACCCCATCTAACAGCCGCCAGCTGCACCGCCAGCACAGCCGCTCCCCTAGCGCCAGCTTAGCCGCCAGAACAGCGCCAGTTACCGACGCGACGTCAACCTATTACACTACGCCACAACTTACGACTTCCAGTCTCGAAGGGGAGTCATGTAGCGGTTAACACTGTATGAACTATAGATGACACTAATTGTATCTATATCACGGGATTAGATGATTGACTGAAAACTTATAAGGCACATACAATCCTGCATCACGATATCGAAGTTTTCTGATAATAGCGCTATATAAGAAGCGTTCAACCTACAACAGTTGAACCAGAATGGTCCCCAAGCGCAACATGGTGCCCGGAGGAAGATATTCCTATTGTTGTTGACGAGCGCATATCACTCATCTCGTCCCACAGAATTGTATATAGAAATACAGTTCTCACGAGCCTTATGAATGCCAATAATTTCGCAACAAAACATGTATACATATATACTAAACTTATGACCTAACTAGATATGATATACCATAACTTTAGAACATTAAAGATAACTTAAATAATAAGCAATAGAATAAAATTTTATGTTAAAAAATGTTAATAAATAATTTTATTTTAAGATATAAGTTAAACACATTTCATAAAAGAAAATCATTTAAGTATGTAAGGCAGGTTAAAAAATAAGTCTATATAAAAAAAAACATATGTGAAAAAGAATACTCACAAAAGAAAAAATTAGCAATAAATACTATAAAAACCCGTATACTCCTTGAAAAAAGAGAAAAAAATATATTTAAAAAAAACTGATAAAGCATAATATGTGAAAAAGATATCTCACATAAAACCTGCTATACAAATAATTTATTGTATTTAAAATGTACTTTAAAGTGTTTTTCTTCCATATTTTTAATATTATCCTATATATCAAATTTCATTTGCTTCTTCTTCGTACAGTTTTTTAACTTTTATACTACTCCCATCCCATGACTTTAAATTAAGCTATGCGATATGAGTTACGATTTTGTTTTATATCAGTGTTCTACTATTTTCTTCATTTGAAAGTATGTCAGATATGCTGTCCTATTTACCTTGGATGTTCTTTAGACATAAATAAAGCCTGGCAAGAAAATTCTTGTTTGACTTATGTTCTCTACTATTTTCTTAATTGAAACTATGTGAGATGTACCTTTATGACTAGGAACATCCAGACATAAATAAATCCATACAAAATGAAATTTGATATATAAGATTTTGTCTTATATCAGTGCTCTACTATTTTCTTCATTGAAAGTATGTCAAACGTGCTGTCCTATTTACCTTTTATGGATGTTCTTTAGACGTAAATACAGCCTTGCAAGAAAATTCTTGTTTGACTTCTGTTCTCTACTATTTTCTTAATTGAAACTATGTGAGATGTACCTATAAGACTAGGAACATCCAGACTTAAATAAATCCATTCAAAATGAAATTTGATATATAAGATTTTGTCTTATATCAGTGCTAGATATAATATACCATAACTTTAGAACATTAAAGATAACTTAAATAATAAGCAATAGAATAAAATTTTATGTTAGTTAAAAAATGTTAATAAATAATTTTATTTTAAGATATAAGTTAAACACATTTTATAAAAGAAAATCATTTATGTAAAGCAGGTTAAAAAATAAGTCTATATAAAAAAAACATATGTGAAAAAGAATACTCACAAAAGAAAAAATGAACAATAAATACTATAAAAACCCGTATACTCCTTGAAAAAAGAGAAAAAAAATATATTAAAAAAAACTGATAAAGCATAATATGTGAAAAAGATATCTCACATAAAACCTGCTATACAAATAATTTATTGTATTTAAAATGTACTTTAAAGTGTTTTTCTTCCATATTTTTAATATTATCCTATATATCAAATTTCATTTGCTTCTTCTTCGTACAGTTTAACTTTTATACTACTCCCATCCCATGACTTTAAATTAAGCTATGCGATATGAGTTACGATTTTGTTTTATATCAGTGTTCTACTATTTTCTTCATTTGAAAGTATGTCAGATATGCTGTCCTATTTACCTTGGATGTTCTTTAGACATAAATAAAGCCTGGCAAGAAAATTCTTGTTTGACTTCTGTTGTCTACTATTTTCTTAATTGAAACTATGTGAGATGTACCTTTATGACTAGGAACATCCAGACTTCAATAAATCCATACAAAATGAAATTTGATATATAAGATTTTGTCTTATATCAGTGCTCTACTATTTTCTTCATTGAAAGTATGTCAAACGTGCTGTCCTATTTACCTTTTATGGATGTTCTTTAGACGTAAATAAAGCCTGGCAAGAAAATTGTTGTTGGGCTTCTGTGCTCTACTTTGTTCTTAATTGAAACTATGTGAGATGTTCTTTTATGGATAAGAACATCCAGACTTAAATAAAGCCATACAAACTGAAATTTGATATGTAAGATTTTCTATGAAACATTGGTATTTGGCATTGACAGTGGCATTTGGTATCATTTGGCATTGTCTACTTCGATTAGATCGTTAGTATTGCAAAGGGCGTGTCTAGGACGCCGTTAATTTGGAAAATCGTTGCGCTCCTTTACGTAATAAGAAGATTGAACCTGAGTAAGTTCGTAAATAAAAATCGTAAGTAAATGCTTATAAATACGAAATCACATCGACGTTGTGCAAGTTCCGAATTCAACAACGGTAAGCTCTCCATCATTTCAACTCATCTTCCTCAAATTTCCCGGTCTGTTACGTCCTGAGAGGTACTGATTACGGTTTCTCACTGGACATTCTCTCGTCTACACAGTCTTCCATCGCCTCTCAGATGCGTCTCTACAACAGTCTCCTCATCTTTTCGATTCAAATGAGTTTACAATTCAATTGCTTTACAACTGTTAATAATATTGATTAACACATAATGATTGACGAATATTTTTATTCACATATTCAATGCTATAATAAATTTCAGTAAAATGTCTCTTCACCATTTACACACATTACATATACTCAAGTCAAAGTATTTTACCAAGCAATTGATGCATATTCAAACTTCTTTTTCCTTTCTCACATCAATCACTTACAGTAGGGGACACGTAGTTGTATTTAAGTAGTTCTAACCATATTAGTGAGTCTTTATAACAGATGGACAGACTGTTTTATGTGTTACTTTTTTGCAAATTGAATTTATTGATAGAATATTATTTTCATAAGTAGTGACTACAACTAACAGACAGACAATCTTGCAGTCGACATCTCTTATAGATACTCCGCTAAATATGGCGTTGAGAGTAGTATAATAATAAGGCTTCTATCCAATATTTAATTGTTTTGTAAATATGCTTTGTTTACGTGTTATTATTTTAGTAGATCGTATTTAAATAGTTTTCGTTAATTTAGTTATTATTTTTATAAGTAAAAACAAACAGACATTTAATGTTTTGTAAGTATGTATGTTTCATTATTTATTTATAATATTTTTTGTAAATTATAACATTTATTATTTGCTGTTCTTTTTATAAATACTTACTTTTTACTCACAGACAGACTTTTGACTATTTTATATGTATTTAAGTATGTTTTATTTAACTTGTAACAATTTTTAATATTTGTAATATATATACATTATATTCAAACTAATTATTTTTATAAATTATAAATATGTTATATTTAACCTGTATTTATTATTACTGTAGACTGTAAATAGAATTTGTTAATTTACTTAGTAATATTTTGTAGGTATAGACATTTTAACTAACTGACAAACTGACATTTTTTTCTTTTAGGTACTTTCTCATAAACACTCCACATCCTCGTCATTGGTAGGTACACTTTAGTAATATTGACCGTATTTAAGTAATGCTTTTATTAGTTATTTTGGTATTTGGCTTGCTTAGTTTGTGTAGATGTAGTTAGATGGGGAGCAAAAGACCAACCTCACCTGCCCGCGGTGCTCCCTGCTGTTAGGGCATGTACAAACGACGATGTACTGTACTGTAAATGTACTGTAAATGACGCAGGTTAAAATTTGTCATTCGCGTTAAGCGCTTATAGGCGCTGGTTTGTCATAAAGAGTATAGAAACTCGCAACTGACAATCTGCGCCAACCTGCGTGGACCAGCGCTAGCTAGCTGCGTGGCCGGAGGCCCAACGCCGCGCCTAAGCGCTAGCTTACCGGCGTTGGTTGCCAGCTGTCTACGTGTATACGCCCTTACTAACGAGGCACTGGCACCAATATTTTAATTTTTACTCATCTTTGTATTTAATCAAAGTTAATGTCTAAATATATAAACATCTTCTTAGGTTGTATGGAACGAATAACAAAACATTTATTCCATGTAAAAATATAAAAATATACATTAATAAAGAAACATCCTTTTGTTTATCCCGCGAGCTGCCTTAGCAGCTCGCGCACAGGGCGAAACACTAGTTATACTATATATGTATAGCTCGATTACCACTGACTCACTGACTGACTGACTCATTGACATAATTGTTCTCCTAGAAAGAGACAGAAAACGTTACCATGATGTAAGGGAGATGTGTTCGGGTGCGAGAGTCGAGTAGGGAAAAATTATGACATTTCGGAAAAACAAGATGGCGGCCGACGTGATTCTTGCAAATGTTTTGTTTTCCAACCGATTTCGTTTAAACTCGCAATGATTGAAGAAATTAGTAAACGATTAATAGAAAAAGTGGAAAAAATTGGAAAAACAAGATGGCGGCTGAGCTGTACTGTTTTGAAATTTTTGAATTTTCGACCCCGAACCGCGGCGCCACAGATCCGAAACGGCGTGGTCGAGCGTAATATTTTTTTCTCTTTTCGCCTACAAATATCCTGTATTTTGACAGAACGGGGGTGGTTTTTAAAAATTCAAGATGGCGGCTGTCGCGGCGGCCGTTTGGTCTGAGGTACGTAAATCGCAATTTTAAAATTCAATTTTCTCACAGTTGGCAACGTCGGAGCGTTTCGACTTGTACGGGGCGATTGTGTGTACAGACTCGAGGTATGGATTGGGAAAAAAAAATTACCCCATTTCTCGGGAAATTTTCAAGATTTTCCCCAAAAATTAAAAAATCGAAATACGTATTTTTGGCAAAGTTCGAGTACGAGCGACCACGTGTCCCACTTGTACGAATGACGTTTGGGTATTTCCCCAAAAACTTCCTCCTGTAAAATTTTGTATGAAATTTTTTTTTTTCACAGATGGCTTCGTATAGAAGTCAGAAAATATAACTTGAAGAAAAATATGGAGACAGCTGATGATTTAGGATTTGGGCGACGGGTAAAGGGCACGGCCAAGGTATTGAAGATAGGTGGGGGGTCCTCGAACTAATGTCACTCGGAACCTCATCCAATTTGCGATGAGTTTAAAAAAAAGTCGAAAATGGTGGATTCAAGATGGCCGCCATACAAATTTCGTCAGTGTCTATCTCGGAGAGTGTAAGAGATGGAAGTGATGTTTCTTGGCAAGAGATGATCAGGACGAGGAGGTCTATTTAGCGAAATGAAAAAAAATTCAAGATGGCGGAATTTATTTTTCCATAGAAAATATATGGCCAATATTGAAGAATACTTTATGACTGTGTAAAACTATGCAAGATTTTGATACTTCCATTTTACCCACGATGGGGCTCCCTGCGATTACAAAACAAGAAACTGGTACTAAAATTAAAAAAAATCGCCATTTTGAAATTCTTTGTTATTTGACCGATTTCGTTTAAAATCGATATTTAGGACTCCCTGGGGTTACAAAACAGGAAACTGATACCAAAATTTTAAAAAATCAGCGCCATTTTGAAATTCTTTGTTAATGGACCGATTTCGTTCAAAATCGATATTCAGGGCTCCCTGGGATCACAAAACAGAAAACTGATACCAAAGTTTTAAAAAATCTGCGACATTTTTAATTTCTTTGATAATTGACCGATTTTGTTCAAAATCGATATTTTTTTTTATCCACTACAAGCTCGCCCTTGATTGCGATCTCACCTGATGGTAAGTGATGATGCAGTCTAAGATGGTAGCGGGCAAACCTGTTAGGGGCATGGCAGTTATATTACACCCATACCCCTTCGGTTTCTACACGGCATCGTACCGGAACGCTAAATCGCTTGGCGGCACGTCTTTGCCGGTAAGGTGGTAACTAGCCACGGCCGAAGCCTCCCACCAGACCAAATATACCATATTTAGGACTCCCTGGGATTACAAAACAGGAAAATGTTACCAAGATTATATAAAATCAGCGCCATTTTGAACTTATTTGTCAATTTACCGATTTAGTTCAAAATTTATATTTAGGGCGCCCTGGGATCAATAAACAGAAAACTGATACTAAAGATTTTTAAAAAAAGGCGCCATTTTGAAATTCTTTGTTAATTGACCGATTTCTTTCAAAATAGATATTTAGGGCTCCCTGGGATTACAAAACAGGAAACTGACACCAAAGTTTTAAAAAATCAGCGCCATTTTGAAATTCTTTGTTAATTGGTCAATTTCGTTCGAAATCGATATTCAGGGCTCCCTGGGATCATAAAATGGAAAACTGATATCCATGTTTTAAAAATCAGCGCCATTTTGAAATTCTTTGTTAATCGGTCGATTTCGTTCAAAATTGATATTTAGGGCTCCCTGGAATTACAAAACAGAAAACTGATACCAAAATTTAAGAAAATCAGCGCCATTTTGAAATTCTTTGTTAATTGACCGATTTCATTCAAAATCAATACTTAGGGCTCCCTGGGATCACAAAACAGGAAACTGATACCAAAGTTTTAAAAAATCAGCGCCATTTTGAAATTCTTTGTTAATTGGCCGATTTCGTTCGAAATCGATATTTAGGGCTCCCTTGGATCACAAAATAGAAAACTGATACCCATGTTTCACCAATCAGCGCCATTTTGATTTTTTTTGTTAATCGATCGATTTCGTTCAAAATCGATATTTAGGGCTCCCTGGGATTACAAAACAGAAAACTGATACCAAAGTTTTAGAAAATCGGCGCCATTTTGAAATTCTTTGTTTATTGACCGAATTCGTTCAAAATCGTATAGTAAAGTGTGTACTACTTGTAAGTCAAACCACAACCCGCGCACAGGGCGAAACACTAGTCTATATGTATATAAGCGAAATACCACTCATTCACTCACTGATCACTGACGGAACAGTTTGACGTGAGTTACTCACAAATTAGTCATTATTTTGACTAATTTCTTAAACTGGGCACTTTCAAGTAAAGATTTTTATATAAACCTGTGAAGATGATATTCCTAGGCTCGCAATTTGAATGCCATAAGCCTACTTTGTCGTATTAGTTTACAAATTGTGACAACTAAGGCAACGTTCACACAGTGCTCTAATCACTTTACTCGCACTCGTACTTTACGATCGCACTTCACACATAAAATGTCACCTGAGGAGGTGTAAGTGACACGTTTTATTTCTCCATCATCGTCGAGGTATCCAAAAGTTCCTTTAACGTTTCCCAAAACGTCGCGGCTCTCTATTTTGAACGTTCCATCGTTGGCTTCGTAGCCAATGGTGTACGATCCGTCATCGTTGAGGCGGCGGATTTTTCAGCCGTGGCTAGTTACCAGTATACGGTAATCCGGTACAATGCTTTAAACGAACCGATGAGGCGTAGGTATAGGTTTTATTACCATACTTGGACTGCATCAGCAGTCATCACTTACCATCAGGTGAGATCGCAGTTATGGGCTAACTTGTTGATTTTTTTTTTTTTAAATATATAGGCTAGCGCTTGGCTGCAATCAAAATTATAAGTTATGTCGCGAAGCCCGCCAAAACCAGTGAAAAGTGAATCTTATTGGACCTCACGCGACACAAGCGCCTCTAGTGGCAAATTCACACGCGATAGCCTCCATTGAGAACCTCCTCCTTTTTAAAAATATGAGAAAATAGGTACATAAGATTTTCTTCATAGGAACTGAATTCGGTCGGGAGGACATTATTGGAAAAAATAATTGTGCGCTCTAGAACTGCAAACTATTGTTATTTAATTATTGTTTCTTGAAATTCACATGACTTGCCTCGAGTGCTTTGGCTTGCCTCCAAAAGTTTGGTGGTATATACCCTTGTAATGTAGATTATGCTTAGCCGGGAACCCATAGATTTTACCTTCAATAAAATGAAAAAAATCTTTACAATGAGAAAATTTATATTTAAGTAAATGCTAGAGGAAAAAATTAAGCGAGTTGTACATGGCATCATTGATTCTACGGTGGTCGACTCTGGTGTAGAGCTGGGGGTCTTCATACAATAGACCACCGTTTCCTAGACTATATTCCATGAAATATGACGCGGCTTGTTGACATATTATGGTCAACATGACTGAATAATGCTAGAGGAAAAAATTAAGCGAGTTGTACATGGCATCATTGATTCTACGGTGGTCGACTCTGGTGTAGAGCTGGGGGTCTTCATACAATAGACCACCGTTTCCTAGACTATATTCCATGAAATATGACGCGGCTTGTTGACATATTATGGTCAACATGACTGAATAATGCTAGAGGAAAAAATTAAGCGAGTTGTACATGGCATCATTGCTTCTACGGTGGTCGACTCTGGTGTAGAGCTGGGGGTCTTCATACAATAGACCACCGTTTCCTAGACTATATTCCATGAAATATGACGCGGCTTGTTGACATATTATGGTCAACATGACTGAATAATGCTAGAGGAAAAAATTAAGCGAGTTGTACATGGCATCATTGATTCTACGGTGGTCGACTCTGGTGTAGAGCTGGGGGTCTTCATACAATAGACCACCGTTTCCTAGACTATATTCCATGAAATATGACGCGGCTTGTTGACATATTATGGTCAACATGACTGAATAATGCTAGAGGAAAAAATTAAGCGAGTTGTACATGGCATCATTGCTTCTACGGTGGTCGACTCTGGTGTAGAGCTGGGGGTCTTCATACAATAGACCACCGTTTCCTAGACTATATTCCATGAAATATGACGCGGCTTGTTGACATATTATGGTCAACATGACTGAATAATGCTAGAGGAAAAAATTAAGCGAGTTGTACATGGCATCATTGCTTCTACGGTGGTCGACTCTGGTGTAGAGCTGGGGGTCTTCATACAATAGACCACCGTTTCCTAGACTATATTCCATGAAATATGACGCGGCTTGTTGACATATTATGGTCAACATGACTGAATAATGCTAGAGGAAAAAATTAAGCGAGTTGTACATGGCATCATTGATTCTACGGTGGTCGACTCTGGTGTAGAGCTGGGGGTCTTCATACAATAGACCACCGTTTCCTAGACTATATTCCATGAAATATGACGCGGCTTGTTGACATATTATGGTCAACATGACTGAATAATGCTAGAGGAAAAAATTAAGCGAGTTGTACATGGCATCATTGCTTCTACGGTGGTCGACTCTGGTGTAGAGCTGGGGGTCTTCATACAATAGACCACCGTTTCCTAGACTATATTCCATGAAATATGACGCGGCTTGTTGACATATTATGGTCAACATGACTGAATAATGCTAGAGGAAAAAATTAAGCGAGTTGTACATGGCATCATTGATTCTACGGTGGTCGACTCTGGTGTAGAGCTGGGGGTCTTCATACAATAGACCACCGTTTCCTAGACTATATTCCATGAAATATGACGCGGCTTGTTGACATATTATGGTCAACATGACTGAATAATGCTAGAGGAAAAAATTAAGCGAGTTGTACATGGCATCATTGCTTCTACGGTGGTCGACTCTGGTGTAGAGCTGGGGGTCTTCATACAATAGACCACCGTTTCCTAGACTATATTCCATGAAATATGACGCGGCTTGTTGACATATTATGGTCAACATGACTGAATAATGCTAGAGGAAAAAATTAAGCGAGTTGTACATGGCATCATTGATTCTACGGTGGTCGACTCTGGTGTAGAGCTGGGGGTCTTCATACAATAGACCACCGTTTCCTAGACTATATTCCATGAAATATGACGCGGCTTGTTGACATATTATGGTCAACATGACTGAATAATGCTAGAGGAAAAAATTAAGCGAGTTGTACATGGCATCATTGCTTCTACGGTGGTCGACTCTGGTGTAGAGCTGGGGGTCTTCATACAATAGACCACCGTTTCCTAGACTATATTCCATGAAATATGACGCGGCTTGTTGACATATTATGGTCAACATGACTGAATAATGCTAGAGGAAAAAATTAAGCGAGTTGTACATGGCATCATTGATTCTACGGTGGTCGACTCTGGTGTAGAGCTGGGGGTCTTCATACAATAGACCACCGTTTCCTAGACTATATTCCATGAAATATGACGCGGCTTGTTGACATATTATGGTCAACATGACTGAATAATGCTAGAGGAAAAAATTAAGCGAGTTGTACATGGCATCATTGCTTCTACGGTGGTCGACTCTGGTGTAGAGCTGGGGGTCTTCATACAATAGACCACCGTTTCCTAGACTATATTCCATGAAATATGACGCGGCTTGTTGACATATTATGGTCAACATGACTGAATAATGCTAGAGGAAAAAATTAAGCGAGTTGTACATGGCATCATTGATTCTACGGTGGTCGACTCTGGTGTAGAGCTGGG
This sequence comes from Erebia aethiops, assembly GCA_923060345.2. NCBI lineage: Eukaryota > Metazoa > Arthropoda > Insecta > Lepidoptera > Nymphalidae > Erebia > Erebia aethiops. Next base: position 46,253 of record CAKLPR020000021.1, read on the forward strand.
GGTCTTCATACAATAGACCACCGTTTCCTAGACTATATTCCATGAAATATGACGCGGCTTGTTGACATATTATGGTCAACATGACTGAATAATGCTAGAGGAAAAAATTAAGCGAGTTGTACATGGCATCATTGCTTCTACGGTGGTCGACTCTGGTGTAGAGCTGGGGGTCTTCATACAATAGACCACCGTTTCCTAGACTATATTCCATGAAATATGACGCGGCTTGTTGACATATTATGGTCAACATGACTGAATAATGCTAGAGGAAAAAATTAAGCGAGTTGTACATGGCATCATTGCTTCTACGGTGGTCGACTCTGGTGTAGAGCTGGGGGTCTTCATACAATAGACCACCGTTTCCTAGACTATATTCCATGAAATATGACGCGGCTTGTTGACATATTATGGTCAACATTTTATGATATGGACATATTATCACATTCCATTCTAGCAAAACTAAAATGACAGCTCTAAATATAGAATAATTTATCTGTCAATGGTAGTGTTCTGGACAACGACCTCAATTTACATAGACGGGCCCTGTCAAACAAAGAATGTGGGCGATTTTTGGCAACGCCATCAACGCCATCTAGTCTGAAAAGCGGGAACTTGCTTGCAATATCCGCCATTGCTGAATGACAGCTTGAAGACGTATATGACTCGGTCATAGATTAGTACAGATACGCTTGTTGAAAATAATACCTACATCAGTGTACTCTCTGAGGTAAACGATAAATAATAGTATGATGTTGTTATTTTTACCACTTTTGTTACAACTTTCCTGTAAAACTATTGGACCGATTATAATGCGGTTTTTTGCATTAGATATGTATAGCTTGTGAGAAGGTTCTTAGATATATTTTAAGGTCAAAGTCCACTGAATGGGGAGTTGCAGTACGTCGTGGGTTTTTTAAATTTTATTATTTTTTAGTTATTGATACTGAAGTTTTGTCGAAAATTGACAGAAATAAAATCATTTTTAAGGTTGCGTACCAAAATGATAAGGAAAAAACCCTTGTGGCGCGACATGTCCGTCCGTCACACTTTGCATAATTCAGTAACTACTAATGCTAAAAACTTGTAATTTATTGTAGTTAAAAATTTAATTCACGTCAATAATAAATTTTATCATATTATTATTATAATAATATGAAATTAAATTTAAATAGAGTGTAATTTTTAATATTAATGCCTATTGTACGGTCTGCCCGTCTCTAATCTTGATTGCATTTTTTTATCGTACTGGGCTGACTATTCTACGGCTGGAACCCAAAGCCCAAAGTTTTTACTAACTGGCCAGTTAGTAAAAAAAAAATCATACAGTTTGCCGCGGAAGTTAAATGATTGCGTAATGGATAAAAATATTAAAAAGGAAGATTAAATAACGTTTTTTTGGAAATGTATGATTGTGAATTGAAACACTTACCTATAAATAAAAATTATACAGTGCCAAACTAATTAAACTTTAGATGTTAACTTAATAATAACAAATTATCTGCACGACGAGCGATCGTGACAGCGCTACGACGGGAACAAAGACAGATGCGGAACGCGTTCCGCATCTCGGCGGCCCGGCGTTTTTCTATGGAAGGGCCCATCTAGTACTTACATATATATCGATGGTTCTGGAACATAATATCATAGAGTTATACTGCAGCGCTTGCACAAGCTAGTTATACTAAGTATACTTCTAGGCTTCTGGTACCTATTTATAAAGATTGTAGGTGCTTGATTTTGACACATTTACAACATTTTTCTATGTCATTTTGATGTTAGAGTATCTTAATGTTGCATCTTGTACCATAATGTACTATTTTTTTTAGTTTCCACTGCATAGAGATTGCTGCAACAGGGAAATACGTCCTTAAGTGATACAGTCCAAGATGGAAGCGGGTTTACTGGGATGCGTTATGGTAATTTTAATATGAGTTATGCACCTTTTTATGATTCCAAAACGAATATTTTTTTAAAAGTATTTTTCTATTTTTTTAAAAATAATTAAAATATAAAACTAAGGTATTAAAGTTTAATTTCGAATGTAGAACAACGTTCGAGCATGTCGCTGTTCGCGAGCATGTCGCTGTTCACGAGCATGTCGGTCACGGTCACGCGAATTCAGACTATAATTTATCTGTGTGCCAATTTCAGCCAGATCCGTTAAGCCGTTGGGGCGTGATTGAGTTAAAAACATCCATACATTCATCCAAACTTTCGCATTTATAATATTAATATAGATTCTTGTTATAGTTTTAATTAAAACCATAAGAATTCTTGGATGCAAGAGAGCACTCCATCATGTTCTCTAAGGCTGACAATTGTCTGAGATAATGATGGTACATTCAACATAGTAGGTACAATGATAATTTTTTAATTTTTATCTGGCTTTCTTCTGCGGAGTGAATCTTTCAGTACTATCTGCATTGCTTCGGGGTTATGTACCTATTTACCTATCCATTTTCAATTTTGAAGATTCCATTCTATTTTTGCTAAGTATTTCTAGTTAGGTTAGGTAATTACCAGTCAACGATTTTCCAGGCAATTATTATTCCTACATAAAATAACATTATTTTTAAAAAAGAGCAACTGCTGAGTTTCTTGCCGGTGCCTCTCAGTTTCTTTCCTAACCGGTGGTAGAATCATGACATTTCATATTAGTGGCACAAGTTGTCCTAGGTGAAATAAGTCATTTCATTTCCACGTCTCTAAATTTTTATCAGTTAAAATTTGTTTAGGTTCACGTTAACACATTTCCTCGAATTTTTATTTGTGTCAGAATAAATAATCTACGTTTGTTATATTGGATTTTCACATCGTGTTCTGACAAAGGCACTGCGCCTACCTGTATAGATACAAAGTTTTGTTGTAGGTTATTATTATGATGGATTCTCAATATTGTCCGAGCCCTGTCTATGTCACTCTGACAGCTGTCACAGGTATCAAGCTATATTGTACCAACTATAAAAACAGATTTTAAATTTCCTGTTTATAACAAATGGAGTACTTGAAATCCGTACGCAAAATGTAACCGCGAGAATAAAATTCGCGGGAATGTTTTTTGCAGTGCGAAAATATCCTTTCATTGACGTTTGCCGGTAGTTATTCATGTAGTTAACATTACTTAAAGAAGCCGGCTAACTTAAGTCTTCAAGATAAGGATAAGTCTTCATTATCCAGCAACTAGCTAAGAATGGCGTAATATTCTTTCAGGCTGTTTAGTATTACACACCAATTGGTTACAAGTGAAAAACGAAAGCCCCGGCCTTGATTTATTTAAAAGTGAACTGTTAATAAATTAGGTAAGTTTATTAAGTATAACGAAATTTTTATCACCTGGAATTTATAAAATACAACGTTAATATGTTCTACACTCTACAGTCTACAGATCTAAACGAGTTTAGAGTTTGGAGGTCCGAACCTTTTTCTTTCTCGATGACTCAGAAGTAAGTCCCGATTATTATTAATTACCAACCCCCAACCCAGGGACCTCTCGTTTATAAAAGCGATTAAAAAACGACCTCGCCATCTGCACGAGGGAGTTTCGGATTAAACTTCGTCATCATTATTATTTATATTGAATGACATTTTCTTGCCCAAATATATATAATCTTTCACGTAGGTATTCTATCGTCTTCCCTTCTACACTGATAGGAGTTTCAGATCCGTTTGTCATTAATTTAGTTTTGGAAGTATTCATTTCTAGATCGTTCTTGCCTGTGTGAACCCAAGCGTTATTGTAGTTGTGTGCTGCGCTTCGGCTGTGTTTTTCGGATAGGTAACCTGTAGTACAAAATATAAAGTATTTTTTTATTTTATTGCGTGATAGGCTTTCGCTTGACGACTATCATGCTTAGTCTCGGCGGGAGCGGGAACTCTTTAATTTTCCGGGATAAAAGGTAGCCTATGTCCTTCCCCGGGATACAAACTATCCCTGTACCAAACTTAATCAAAATCGGTTGAACGGATGGGCCGTCAAAGCGTAGCAGACAGATTTTATCTTATTTTTAATTATTATTATTTTACCGCTCAAATTGCTAGACAAGTAATAAAATATCATGTGCTTGAATGTTTTAAGTAAAGAATATTTATTTATTTATACATTCTGTACCAGTACCTTAAAAATAAAACATAAACATTGAAAAGACATGCACAAGGACAACCTGCGATATTTCGATAATCATTATTTTATATTGAAAACTAAGATTAACATCAACAGCGAGAAAAAAGGAAGCAAATTAAAGATTAGCAGCAAGCTAATGCTTACATATACTATAGGTGTTCAATTCAACCACTGCACGACAGCTCATTTTTGTGTGTAACAAGGATTAGGTATTTCAATTATTTAGTCATTACACTAAACTAAAGAGAGTGCTAAAACTCTAGACGCCATTAAGACAATGTCTATTAAAATTTATTGCATAACGCAAATAGCTGACGCGTGTTTCACGGTCTCGGGCCTTTTTGCCTGCATTCTTGGTACCTACAAGAATAAATTGTTATTATTTTTTGAATGTAACTCACTGAACATATAATAATAAGACAGCCTTTCTAAAAATACATGCGAGTCCCCAAAAATTCCGTTAAAATTTCAACATAAGGGCATTTTTCCGATATTGCCACGTATTATAAGGGGCCCTTTGAAATTGCTTAAATTGAGTGTTTTGTTATCTGCGCTATAACAGTAGTAATTATAAGTCAAGTATTGGAAACATAAGTAGAATGTTATAATAGTGTAGATAAATCAATATACGTCATTAATAAAGGCTGACGCCCCGACTGTATGTTTTTTTTTGTATGTTACGCGATCATTCCGCCAATTATGAATCAATTTTGATGATTCAACATTTCAACTTAATCAGATAAATGATGCACAAACGCAGATTAAAAAGATTTTTATTTATAAGAAGATAATTTGGCTTAGCGTGGTAGAAGTATTTATTTGGACCACATTTTAATTTAACCATTGCCCAATAGAACCTAAGTGTTGGGCACATTTTTTTTAAACACATTTTAGTTAAAATAAGTTATAAAACAAGATTTGGTGAACATTTGGTCTTCAAATATATTATTTTGGTGTGAAGGCTTAGGAGTGAGTGAGTGAGAGTTCGGGGCGAACCACTAGTTATAATGTTGGTAAGTATTTAGCTCAATTTTCACCAAGAAAAATATTTGATCTAGACAATAGCTTTTTCAATACAATTAAGAAACATGGACAGTGAACTTGATGACTCTAGGTATATACACATAGATATTTCAAAAAAAAGAAAACTATAAACGTTTGTACAGGGTTAATTTAAAAATACTAAAAACCTCTTATGATCACCTTCTCTTCATAAAACTGAAAGTTTGTTCTATAACATAAAACAAAAAATCTTATGTTTCTTAAGCAGTGTTTTTAGTAAGCAGTAGGGGCGGAAGTCGAGTAATACTAGGTTCGCTTCGACGTTTAAATGTGGTACATTAATGCCGTCTTAGAGCAACCGAGACCTTAAGCAAAATAAAAAATATTTAAGAAAAAAGTAGTCGTATAAAAAAATTTCAAAAATAAAATAAAAACCTGGGAACGTGGTAAGTTTAAAAGCTCTGCATCACTTTTGTGTAGCCAAATCCGCACAATCACCGTATTTTTCTGGTTTGCTACTTATTTATTAGATAGATTAGATTTTTGAAAATCCCACAGGAACTATAATTTCTGGGATTAAAGTACCTAAGCTTTTAAAATGTGATTCGTTCAATTATTAGAAAAAGTATTAAGTACTTAGTTATGTAATCTAATCGTATCACTAATTTATGATGATGTCAACAGCTTTTCGATTACGGAGATGTTGCTCGATATGCCCGCCTTGTAGCTAGCTCTATGCATTTCTCACACCGTTTAGTATAGCAAAGGACCCTCAAAGCAGTGAGGTGTACAAGTCTATATTTACTTCGCATAAGGATGAAAAGGACCAGCAAAGAGCGCATTGGGTTACTTATAATCCGTTTTACAATTAATAGTATTATGTAAATGCCGATATTATTTTAACTATTGCTATTATCCAATATTTCGTAACTCGTAAACTCATCTAGTAATTACAAGTACGACTTTGCTTTTCAAAATAGTCACGGAGCTTCAACACTAGCTTTCTTGATAGTCCTTTAATCTTGGCGATGGATGGTTTCTATGACCTGACGGATGCAAAGATCAAAAACATCAAATCTATTAATTTACACTTAATTATATTAATTTACAATTTAATTTACTTTTTTTTCAATTTATGTAGTCCCGTACAACAAACACAATCGCAAACACAGTTTACAACAGATGGTATGCAGTACAGAGATTTTTTGCGGGAAAGAAGCTTAAAATATAAAATACCAGCGAAAGTGTTCGTTTGTTGTTAAGTTGGCTTGTCTTCCAATCACACCGCAACGAAGCAACGGATCGATAATAAGTATTGTAATTATTTTTTTATAGAATCATTATCTTTAGAGCTTATTTCTTGATTCTGACATTCTGTATTGGCTTTTATTTTCAGGGAATATAAAGACATTGCCTTAGGAAGTTTAGGCATGGTGCTCCACCGAAGTGGTAAAACAAATGATGCTATCATAGTATTTATATGACTATGTTGCGATATGGTACCTATCTAAAGTTATCAGGTGTGATAAAGAGCAAACGAAGGCCTAAACGTAGACAAAAATCCTGGCTTATGAACCTTCTCCAGTCGTTTAACATGAGCACAAGATCAGGTGAACAAAATTCGGTTGGCCTAAAAAACCTCACTAAGTGGTCCTAATATTAAATATTGCCAACCGATGTCGGCACCTCCATCTCCAAACATTCTGTCACATTACAAACAGCAAATGGTACAAAACTCTGGCATTCCTAACGGTGGTAGTAACATGTGTTTGAACTTTATCCCGAACGAAACGCTAAATCGCTTGGAGGCACGTCTTTGCCGGTAGGGTGGTAACTAGCCACGGCCGAAGCTTAAACATAAATAACATGCCTTTGATCTCCTTAAAACTTAAGTGAATTGCAATATCTATAATTATGACTTTTGACTTTACCAATGGCAAAGTGCTAGATATCTTAGTTTACGAACGTTTTATAAGTTGGTCGACTATTACCTATTCGTTAGCTTGTAAAGCCTACTTAGCTGTACTAGTTTTCCTTTTGACTTCGTTGTAAAAACCCACTACTGCCATGAACTTTTTCACGTATCTAATATCAACCATTTAGCTTACAAGGGGGCTCTAACAAAAATTGGCGTATAGAACTTGCGTAGGATCTGAAATTTTAACGGTAGCAACACATTGGGTAGATTGGAGAGTAGTTTTATCTACCAGTAGAAAACTACTGACGTACAGTCTTCTTCATTCTTTACCATCCAAGTTGCGATCATCACAATGGTGGTCTAAGCTCTAATTCCCTTCCCTGATCCCTCTCTCTTATGAGAGTGGAAGCCTGTGCCCAGCAGTGGGACGTTAATGGGCTGTAGTGGTACGGATTTCTAAAAAAAAAGAAGTGGGGAAAAAACTTGAGAAAATCAATCAACTTTTTCGTTTAGGTAAGTCGATAGAAAATCACAACAACAATGATTTTACAGGAATTGTTATAGTTGAAAATCTAATCTAACCTAACCCAGTCCATCGGATATCATGTGCGGTGTTTTGAGTCTAATGACTGGAATTTTGACCAAAAACACAACAGATCACCCAATTTAGTTGGGTGGGTAAATCACAGATCAATCAGTGCAGTTATACACTGCGAGGAATATTCCTATGCTGCCACTTCCTTCATTGATAAACATTAAATTGCCCCAATTATCTTTATTAGCCCACAGGAGCCCGGAAGTGTATCGTTTATTAGGAGCTAAACTGCTTAAATAGGCGCACCTTCATCTGACCCGGTGGTGAAAGTCAGAACTAATTATTATGACCGTTTAGTCTTCGGTATTTGTTTTTTTTAATAGATAACAGCGACGCTGTCACCGGTTCAGATAAGTTTGTGGCTATATCTAATGCTAACCGAAACATTGCATCATACTTCAAACTAATATATAGGTACATTTTTAACGATCCGTTACATCACTAATGTTAATTGTTACTTCCCGCAGCAAACAAACCACAACAGCAACGGCACCATCCTGCTGCGACCGACCAAGCATAGGTCCGGCGGCAAGAAGAAAAATGTACTCAATAACATCGTTAGCCATCTATGGGATAACTAGAGGTGCAATTATGTAAGGATTGCCGATCAAATCGTAAAAGTTCAGGGTATCGTACATACCTAAACGTATGAGAATGGATACACGAAATTGAGCTCTAAATCAATGCTGTTATGGTTTATTTTACTTTGACGCCGAACATTTTGATCGACATTGTTGCTTTCTCTTCTTCACTAAAATTGGAAACTATTGGGAATTCAAAACCCCGTCATTGTTTGTTTGTAAACAAACATTGACGGGGTTTGTTTGTAAACAAACATTGACAAACAACCGAAATAAATGTGAACATTTTTCCCGCACCGGGCAGGCGGTCAGGCTTAAATACCTAATTGTTAAATACTAAATAGGTTAGGTTAGTGGGTATTAACTACTTACCTCATAGATAAGACAAATCAATAACAAACAAATTATTAAACACCTGCGAACCCAACAGACTAACCTCCTAAACTTAAGAAGGGTACAGTCGTGTATCGAAGTGATTAAAAACCATTTTTTTTTCATTAAAATAAAATCCGAAAATTGTCAGCAGAACGCATGTTATATCATTAATTGTTATTTGAAATACTTAATTGGCATTCAGCTAAACAGATTTTCATAAAACTCTAATCCAAAGATTTATCTCGAGATAGACATTGTTGGTAAAGAATAAAATAATAAGTATCTTTTTTTAAGTATTTAACATCTCCCCCCGCTCCCTTCTTACCGCGCAGGCGATACGCGAGTTAAACGGTCAAGACACAAAGCAATTCTCCAAACACTTTTCTAATTATGAGTAAATAGACTTACGTGTTAACACAGCTTCGTAAATAACCCCTGTATAATAATCCAAGCCTCTAGCTAAGCTCAAATCGAACAGGATTTTGTCCTTAATTCCAAACAGCTCGCAATAACGCTTGATAAACAAGAAATCATAGTTGCTACGAGTAGCATAGTAGTAGCTGCTTTGGCAGATTATTATATTTATCTGTTTTGGTAGAACACACAGGTGTAGTCTTATGTTTTAACTTTATCACCGGTTCTGAAACCAAATTCTACTAAAAAGAGCTGTGAGCGCATTTTTAATTTCCCTTAACTCTATAGGAACTGTTACCTGCTTCCGGAAGCACTCCATCATCCCTCGGACGACGCTCGCAACGGGCATGTGTCCGGCGCCCTGGGGCTCCCGGCCGTCCAATTGAGAAACGGGCTTCTCGACAGAGCTAATAAATAATCCTTTATAAGCTCATATCTTTAGGACTTCTGTCGGGTAAGGGGGTCTGCGAGTAATACAGTATATTATTCCACGAAAACTTGCATTTTGGATGAATAAAAAGGGAGCAGCAGCGCTGACAAGTATTCTCGATTCAAAAAAAGGCTCACCGGTCGCAAGTGACGTAGGTAGACTTAACGACTCCTTTAGATGTTCTATGTCCCTTGTCCGTTACTTCTAACAGAACTATATCTGATATAGGCACAGACGAAGACTGCTACTTGTAAGTTGTAACATTTCTATAAAACCTTTTTAATATAATATACAAATTAAATTACAATATTTACATACAACTTCAAATTGTAAGCACTATTCTATTGCCTAGTCGTTAGATATGGAAACCAAGACATATTTGACCATATAGGCAAGGAATACAAAGCCCTTAGGGCACTTAGGTTCTATCGGGTTAAATTACCAATTTACCGAAAAATAATGCGTTAAATTTGTATGTTACGGTTCACAATCTGTTGACAGTTTACAATCTATCGTGGTAAAAACCGTTGGATTACAATCTAACTGTTTTTGAATACCAAAAATAAAATATAGCCTATGTTACTCGCTGATAATGTAGCTTTCTATTGGTGAAAGAATTTTTAAAACCAAAAGTAGTTTTTGAGTTTATCCATTACAAACAAACAAACAAATCTTCCTCTTTATAATATTAGTTTCAATTCTCTCTCTCTATCCTTCCGGGATAGAAAGTAGCATATCTTCTTGCCCGGAATGCAACCTATATTATCTATACCAAATTTCATCAAAATCGGTTGAAAATTTGGGCCGTTAAAGCGTAGCAGACAGACAGACAGACAGACAGACAGACAGACAGACAGACAGACAGACAGAATTTTTGGTCCTTTACATGGTAATAAGATTTTTCAATGAGTTTACGTTTTACATTAACTTGGAACTTATTCAGAGACATCTTCAACATGTCTTCTGGGAGCTTATTGTAGAAGCGGACACTATACCTACACAATAAATATTAACTACAAACAATACTACCTACATAATATATACGTTCATAAATAACAGTTATATACTATAAATATTATATAACTAAATATATTTAAATAAATATATAAATAAAAATAAATAAGATGGATTTATTTGAACAAGGCAGACAGAAAAAAGGTTCTGTTCAAACACATATGCCCCTGCAAACGAGTCGTATGCGAACGTTTATTTTTGACGACCTCCGTGGCGGAGGTCCCGGATTCGATCCCTGGCAAGGTCAACTTGGGAATTCATATTTTCTGAATTTTCCCTGGTCTGGCCTGATGGGAGGCTTCAGCCGCGGCTATTTACCGCGATCCTGTTTAATATATTAAGTATATCTTCTTACTTTACGTGTAATAAGAAAGTTACTTACGTTTCAGACGATATAATTGACTGCAGTTTGGACAATTTTTTTTTATTTTCGTGTCCATCTTGAGCTACTAACTTTTGATGTCTCGTTGGCTTTCTTTTAGTTGGAACTTGTTTAATATCCCCCTTAGGGCTGGAACATACCTACCTAATAGGTACTCTTGTCGAAAGCTAAATGCAGTTGCGAAACGCCGTACACTTTTTGTTATTAGATTGATAATATAAAATTTGAAAGCGTGTATGTTAAATACACAATACAGGTTAGGTTTAATAGGTTAAAACCTTCCCAGAGGTGCAGCCTATCCCTATATTAAGTCTATTACATTGCAACTATAAGTTATTTTGTTAAATTGTAGTTAGATATGGGTAATTGTAGGTCAATAAAGATTTATTTATTCATTAAATTTATATTCAATTATGTTCATGGACTTAGGTACAATGGATGGGGGATAGATGGAAGGATCGTGCTATAAGTCTCGTCCCTCAACACTATACATATTATGGTGTTACTTTAGTTTGGCAATAATGAGGGCATGGGTATACACGAATGTGTATTAAACTCATAAGTTACCGAAGCCGGTTAGAAACAATACGAAGAAAAATGCAAAGTTGGTTAAGTGGGTAGGTATGTGTAATGTTTTGGCTAGTTTGGTTTGATTACTTATTAAATTAACTACTGGGTCGATTTTGATGAATGAGGTATCAATCGATTCCTTATTATGGTGCGGATAACATAAGCTACATTTCATACCAACAAAATCGATATGTCGAATTTTTTTTTTGCTAATTAATCGAGGTATCAGATGAATTAGCGGGTGAATAAGCGGGTTGATTATTAGCGGGTGAATTATCAGTTGAATTAGCGGGTGAATAAGCGGCTTGATCATTAGGGGGTGAATTATCACATGAATTAGCGGGTGAATAAGCGGGTGAATAAGCGGATGAATAAGCGGGGTAATTTTAAAGCCGCTATTGTCCAGCGTTATTATGTTTTGTTATTAAGTTTCTTTTTCTTTTTAATTAAAAAGAAACCTACTGAGCACGAGTCTCCTCTAAGAATGAAAAGGGTTTGGCCATTATTCACCACGCTGGCCAAGAACGCATTGGCGGACGTCACACGTCTTGTCTATGACGTTATGGAAGCAGAGTTTTTAACTTAAAATTATCACAACTAATTAAAGATATCCGTTCCGGAAAATGGTTTGGAAATTTTAGTTATCTGATGTATGTAATTGAGTTTCAAAAAAGAGGCTTACCTCATGCACATATTTGTTTTCGAGTGGAAGGCGGAGGCCCGCATCAGTGCTGCACTTCAAAAAATCAGAGATCATTATCATATCATACATATCGGTCCAGGCGTTCTTCCGTTATTTAAAATGATGTAACAAACCCGACTGTTTTATTTATATTATTAAATTAACCCTGCATGGTAGGCATAAAATAAAAATTATTCAATAGTAAAGTACATCCTATCGTGTGACAAATTAGCACATTCTTTAGACAATATCTTTAAGTGTATCGGATATTTTTTGTAAGACCGTTATTTAATAGTAAATACCGAAAAAATTTGATCTAGCAAACCAGTTTTCACGTATCGCAAATGGTATAATTACTAATACGCAGGACCGACGGCTTTACTTGCTCTCCGAGGCAAGGGGGTGACACACTGCCAACTTCCTAACTACCGGGCTAGTACTGAGAACTTCTTGTCAGCTAAACTCAATACTTGTTATGGCACGACGGTAAGTTCCTTAAAGGACAACACTACCCAGATAATCGGTTTAATATACCTTACAGATTACAATCTACCGAAAAATAATGCGTTAAATTGTAAGCAGTTAACTATTACGGTTCACAATCTTTCGACAGTTTACAATCTATCGAGATAAAAAGCGTTATATTACAATCTAACGGTTTTTTTGAATTACTTACTGTTATCTTGATTAAAATCTGGAATCTTAAATTAGTGAAGCAGATGGAATGAGGGTGGTAGGTAACTGGTATTTTATGTGACTTTTTTCGAATTATGCCCATAGGCCACAGGCAATGTACTACAGCGACATCTATGATCTTAAGGTAGAACTAACATGACTTAACTTTACATTACTGTTCTCTAACTAAATACTATGACATTATACAGAAAACACGATTGATCGTATTGAGCGTTCGATCACATTACCGTTAAAGTAAAATGAACCTTAACAGTAGGGTTAGAGCTCATTTAATCATTTCGTGTCAACGACCTCAATTTACATAGACGGGCCCTGTCAAACAAAGAATGTGGGCGATTTTTAGCAACGCCATCAACGCCATCTAGTCTGAAAAGCGGGAACTTGCTTGCAATATCTGCCATTGCTGAAAATTTTTTTATCGTACTGGGCTGACTATTCTACGGCTGGAACCCAAAGCCCAAAGTTTTTACTAACTGGCCAGTTAGTAAAAAAAAAAAATCATACAGTTTGCCGCGGAAGTTAAATGATTGCGTAATGGATAAAAATATTAAAAAGGAAGATTAAATAACGTTTTTTTGTAAATGTATGATTGTGAATTGAAACACTTAAACTTTAGATGTTAACTTAATAATAACAAATTATCTGCACGACGAGCGATCGTGACAGCGCTACGACGGGAACAAAGACAGATGCGGAACGCGTTCCGCATCTCGGCGGCCCGGCGTTTTTCTATGGAAGGGCCCATCTAGTACTTACATATATATCGATGTTTCGTGTATTTATTCACATACCTACTGAATTTGCGACTTTAAAGCAAGAGCTTTTGGGCCATTTTACTTTGACGAAAATTTACATCCGGTTATTTTTAGTTTGATAACCATTTTAAAATATAGATTAAAGATAAAAAAGTGCGTTGAAATTTGATGACGTCACAACTGTGAATTCCATACAATTTCCATAATCTTTTGCATTACCTACATCGCAGTCACCTCTGATTGGTTAACACTCTTCCACTATTGGACAAAATCCATTGACGCAGCAAGAATACCATAAATTCAGCCAATCACAACAATTGATACTATAACAATGATTGATGCAGCTACGTAGCTGATAATATCTATAAACAAAAGGTAAAGATCTCCACACTTGCTGACCATCTGTGTGGATGTAAACAAAAGATAATTAGTAATGTTTGTGAAAGAAAGAAATCTTTGTGACTTTGGCGGCCGACTCTGGTCGCAATATGTGCATGGGATTTCTAGGAATTTGTTACAAATGATTGATTACAAACAGTCTCTTTTGCTAAGAAAAACTGTGATTTAAGTACTAAAAATACTACCAAAGTGCAGTTAAAGTGTCCATCTCGTGGTGATAGTGTTATCCAGCTCCAAAACTCACTATTAAACCCAAAAAAAGCGATCATTAAATTTTTATTTTTAACAAAAACGTAGCAAACTAGCAATGAATAAGGAAACGAAGTGGTTATATTCTCTTTGGTAACAAAGTCTCTGAGTAACCCATGAGTAACCAAAGATCACATTCACATAATATGATCATCACCGATGATCATCCTGTTCAGTAATAAGTGTTCTCGCACCAGTCTATGCAACTCTGCAACTGTATCACATACGCATACGCTTTCACGGCCCATCTGTTCAACCGATTTTGATGAAATTTGGTGCAGGGATAGGCTGAATGCCGGGGAAGGACAGCTTCTTTTAATCTCAGCGGACGTGACGAATTCGACCGGATGCACGCCCGTGACCGGAAGACCCCCTTTCATCTTAAAATGGCCACGACGAATCTCTTTAAAAAGCAAAGGAATTTTTCTACGCGGCTGCTCACTAAATATTTTGTCAAAGCAAGTAGGTTACGCGCAGGGTTGTCAACTGTCACGGATCTTACGATTAATAATAATAATAATTAATTAATTAATCTTAATAATCTTAGATCTTTGTGCCTTTTGGTGTTGAAACCATGGGGTCGTGGGGCGAAGATGCTAGATCCTTTTTTAAGGATCTATCTTCTCGTCTCACAGAGTCCACAGGTGACCGGAGGGCTGGTAGTTACCTCGGCCAACATATAAGTTTGGCTATTCAGCGGGGTAACGCAGCCAGCGTTCTGGGCACATTGCCTCATTGCAGCGGCATAGATTATATTTTTAATTTTTAGTTTTTAGTTTTTAATTTAGATTTTAAAGATTTTTTAAGAAATTGTTAATACTTATAATAAATATATAAAAATTCCAGACTATTATAATCTATATCTGTCCCAAATTTCATCCAGATCTGTTTTAGAATATAAATGAAAGAGTCTCCGGTATGATAATTTCATAATTTCGAGTTTCACCATTTTCCCAAAATGCTTAGGTAAGTAGGTACTTATAATATCCGAATCCGCGTAATTTCATTCACGCTTCACATTCACTCGCGCTATGGCGACAATGTAAACATGAATAAAAATAGAGGAAAACATGGACGAAAAAAATTACGTCCATGTTAGAAAATAAGCAGTACTGACAGTATGTAACAAATCATCTGGAACAGCTTGGGATTGTTTCCTGGCAGGGTCCAATTACAGGTACTCAGAATATCTGATCTGTGAGCGTTGGTGGAGATGTTGTCATCAACATTTTTTGGTAAAATCACTAAAATTACAACTTCAAATATAGCTATAACTACACTGTAAGTACTTATATAGTATTTTGCGAAACTTTTTGTTGGTTGGTCCTTTGCCACTTCTTGTCTTATGATATAGTTCTTTTCGCCACAATAGAGCCTCTTCTTCGATTTTCTTTCTTCATATGCAGTTGTTTCTGTATTTAAAACAAAGAGGATTGGTTATCTTTTGGATTTGAAGATTTTCTTGTGACCGATTAGAGTTAGTACTAATATCAAGAAAGTTGATCTATTTATATTCGATGCCAATTCCAGAACCTTTTATCAATCACGCCCGAAAAGCTGAACGGATCTGGATGAAATTTGGCACAGGGATAAATAATTGTCTGGAATAATACATAGGCTACTTTTTATCCCAGAAAATTAAGGAGTTCCCGCGGGAACCAATAAGCCTCAATCCACGCGGACGTAGTCGCGGGCATCAGCTAGTAACTCAGGTATTAAACACTAAATCAAAGTAGGTAAGTAGTAAGTAATAATGAGGCTCTATATATTCTGGGGTAAAAGGCTGTTTCTTTGGTTCCCGCGGGAACTCCTTAATTTTCTAACAAACTTACCCTTTCACTCAATTTCAGCTTTGCAATATCGTTGTCATAGGTCCCGGGTTGGTCCCAGGATTGTACAAAAAACGGGAGAAATAAATCGGTGATTGTGATAATTTCAATTTGTGATTAATTTTGAGTGCGAGACAAATTTTTTTGTGATCGTTAATAACATAATGTGCAGTGGCAGTGTACGGAAGGATTTCGACCGGCCCGTTTGAATAAAAAAAATTAAAATAAAAGATGATGCCCGCGACTTTGTCCGCGTGGACTAAGATTTTTCAATTCCCGAACACTAAGGAGTTCCTCCTTTAGTGTTCCGGGATAAAAAGTAACCTATGTCCTTCCCCGGGATACAACCTTTCCTTGAAAAAAAACAAAAAATATACGCGCCGAATTGAAAACCTCCTCCTTTTTTGGAAGTCGGTTAAAAATTAAAGGAAATATCAAATAATGTTACGCATTAGGTATTTGTTTAATATTTTTGTAATCAAATACCTATTGTTTATTAGTTGGTTGTTGGTTGTCCTTCACTCACGCTGCAACGGAGCAACGGATTGCCGTTTGCATGGGTATAGTTGAGGACCTGGAGAGTGACATAGGCAAAACTTCCTAACTGCCGGTTAGTACTGAGAATTTCTTGTCAGAAAAACCCAGGTTTAATTTTATTATACTTCTTGAATATATTTGTATACGATGCTGTTTTTATTGTCAGGATTTTTTTATAATCTTCTTTTTATGTTCACAATTTTAAAAATATTAAGCACTTTTAGCATTGTTTCACTTAATCAGTTGCATTAATCACTTCTTTAGGCAGCTGGTTCCAGGAGTCGAAGGGGAAGAGCTGGTTTGTCCGTATGTCCCTGGTTGAGGAGGATATGTGTTGGACTGGTAGTTTGGACGATTCTGTCCGTAACGGGCGTCTTGTTCTCGGGTAGGCTTTGAGTCTAAGTGGGCCACTCCGCTGAAAAAAAAGAAGCTTTTTGCATTTCATAGTTTCATTTTAATCTCTCGAATAACATGTCGTGTCATACATTCTAGTCAGAACATACTTAAAAATTGCGCCCTAAAAAACGTATCATATTGTAACATTTCATAACCACATTTTATAATAGTGGCTCAGGGGCTCCTGAAAGTTTCGACGCTAAAATTCACAGCTTCAAGCGATCAGTCAGGACTCCAAGAGTCGAGAGTCAAGACACATGACTGCTTCAAGTTGCCCCTGTATGGCCGCTCTATGTGCAAGCGTAAGTTTCAAGTTAACAATTAACAAACCAACGATGCTGGATTCCAAGATGGTGTTAATCTGCTTTTATATATGCTTATATTTTATAATAGGTACTTCACGGTTTTGTTCCTTAGCGTAGAGTCAAGTGAAGTAAGTATATTATCATGTAAGTACCTACCTACTTATTTTATTTTATCCTTTTAATTTTATTATGTGACTAGGCCACGGCTCCTCTCCTTGTTATTTCTAGCGACTATTATATTTCAAGTTCAATGTGTATGTTTTAATTTAAAAAATTAAATTACGCCCACCTCAGTACTGCGAAGTCTAACTTTATATCCAAGTGGCAGAGGCTTTTCAGGCGGTTTCTTCTTAGAATGAGTGCTATAACATTTGACGTAATTTTTTTCTATATGGTGTGGAGTGGAGTAGTACAGTCTTAGAGTAGCCAATTTAATTTTTATTTTTGATTGATCTTTTTTTGTTATTTTTCGTAATTTTAAAAAGGAGAACAAAAGCTGTTTAGTATTACGTAAAGAAGCTATCCTTAAGATTACTATTTTTATTTAGCAGATATAAGCTGTAAAATGAACAGTTTAACTTTTTTATTACTTAGGAGCCTCATTGACTCCAAGATGTTAACGGACTTTTTCTGGTGACTATGTATTAGGTTATACCTGTCTTGGATTTTGTATAGGTTAACATCGATATTGGGTATGTAACAATACAACGTATTCATGGTACATCACTATAAGACACGCATGCTGTATGCTGAACTCACATCCATACTATACATACACAATTATAAATGCAAAAGTGTCTTGTCTGTCTGTCCGTTGTTCCACGCGTGCGAAGTAAAGCTGATTTTTGGCACAAGCGTTCCTTGGGGTCTCAGAAGTACTTCTTAAAAATTCCCCCCTCCTAGGCCGCGGGCGCGTCTCCCCAACCGCAGCTTTTTGTAATTTTCTCAAAAAATATTAGTGCTAGAAAAAAACCATCTATGGCAAAAATAATTAGCATTAAATAATCTACCATATGGCACTTAAATCATTATGATCGGATAAATAGTTTTGCAAATATGCCGGCTTATTTGACGCATTTGTTTTTTTTTTTTTGAAATCGTGTAAGTTTCTTGTGATTTGCACAAAATGTATAAGAGCTAGGAAAAAAACGACAAGAACAAAATGAATGTTCATAAAATCTTCTACAAAATGCTTTTTATTTCATTTCAATCGACCGAATACTTTCGGAAATATGACGATCGAAAACGTGCATGACAGAAAAATATTTTGCAATAATTTTGACTTTGTACCTACACATTCTATTTGATAATGATCGATGTTATTATTACAATAAATTAATAGTAGGTAATAATCATGATATCTTTATCTACAAAACAACACCACACTCAGTAAATAATATATAAAATATTATTATTTATATTCGTTCAAAGTTCTAACAAAGACAAGGCGTCGCGTCGGCCGAAGAATAACGAATAGGATTGCAAAGGAAATGCGGGTGGAATGTGTGCGGGACAATGATAAATAAACAGTTAGTTACAACATAGTGTTAAGACATGTAAATAAGAGAATAAATAGTTCATAGTATAGATAGTTTATATAGTTCGTAACAGTTAAGTAAATAGTTATAAGCGAACTGTAATAGAATAAGTTTAATAAAATAGCGTTAAATAGTTGTACATTAAATGTTAGAGTAGTACAGGGTAGAGAGGGATAGCGAACAGCGCTCCCCGCGCCGTCACACCCGCGCCACCCGCGCCTCCCGCGCTTTCACCCCCTCTATCCTGGTTGGATTTTAATACGCGCTCTGATTGGTTCAGTTTTAATAACCAATCAGAGGGCCTACATTTTTCGGGCCAAATTTGTATAAAGACCGAGCGAAATTGTGGTCTGACACAGTTCGCCGGCAACAGTCCTCCAGTGAGGAACAAGAAGAATAAAGTGGAAGCAAACAGCAAGAAGTGTTTTCTTTGGAAGAACTCCAGTCCCCAACCAATCCAGCGACAGTTAATGTACCATCGTGTACATTGCATGGTCCTTCGAGCCGGATCCGTTGGGAAATTCTGAAGAAAATTCGTCAGGAAAACTTCGTGGTTCTTCGAGAAAATTCTTCGCGACTCGTCGGGAAGAACACCGAGCCAGCTTCAAGACAGCGCCGCGCCAGCTTCGGGACAGCTCAAGCCAGCTTCGGCCAGCTTGGGACAGCATCGAGCCAGCTTCGACCCAGCTTCACCCAGCTCAAGCCAGCTTCGGCCAGCTTGGGACAGCATCGAGCCAGCTTCGAGCCAGCTTCACCCAGCTCAAGCCAGCTTCGGCCAGCTTGAGACAGCATCGAGCCAGCTTCAGCCAGCATCGTGCCAGCTTCAGCCAGCATCGAGCCAGCTTCAGCCAGCATAGAGCCAGCTTCAGCCAGCATTGAGGCAGCTTCAGAAAATCTTTAAAAAAGAAACCCGAACACAGCAAGAATGCCAGTCACACGTCAAGAAGTGAAGAGCCGCAAGACATCCTCCGAACAGACGCCGACCACATCGGAAGGCACCGCAACCACCTCACCGAGCACGACCGAAACAAGCACGGAAACCGGCACAACCTCTACAGCCACGGGAACTGTCACCACGGAGACTACAGAACTGACTACAGATACCTCCGCGACATCAGCGCCCTCTACAGTGCCATCCGTTGCAACAGCGAAAACGAAAATTTCGGTCGCCGCTGCCTCGACTACACCCTCCATCGCGACGACACTGCCAGCCGACGCGAGACAGATGAAGCCCCCCGCAGCGAAGGGGGTAACAGCTACAGTACAGGGGCGTAGTCAGGACACAGAAACTTCAACAGTCAAGACGAAGCGAACTGTCAACCCACAAGAGCTGAAGCTACCACAGGACCTCCGCCCCCCTAGCAAGAGGGGGGGAGGGGGTGGATCAACCTACAGCAAGGCCAAAGCTCACAGAATATTGAAAGCTAAGGAAGAATTACTGCGACTTCAAGTCGAGCTAGCTGCCGCACGCATCGCCGCCTTAGAAGCTGAAGACACAGAAGACGAATTAATAGAAGAACTAACAGAAGAAGGTGTTCCCGTCCAAGAAGCCAACGAGCACATGGACAACTGGTTCAACAGTCAACCGCCGCCTCCTTTGTTGGCGATCACCGAGGCACCGCATTACCCTATAGAAGACCCGGTGGTTAACAACACGGAGCAACAGAAGCAGCCAGAGGAACACCCCAAGTCTCAGCTTCAAACACCGGCGGGAGAGCAAACAGAGATATCGAAGCTAGCCACAGCCATCACACTCGCAGTCAAAGCAGCTCAACGTCCGAAGTTCATCGAGCTACCCAACTTTGGTGGATCACATCAAGAGTGGTTACCTTTCCGCGCCGCTTTCTTTGAAACAGAAAGCATGTTCACGGCAATAGAAAACACGAACCGTCTAAGAAGAAACCTCAAGGGAAAAGCAAAAGAAGCAGTGGAGGGGCTACTAATCACCAGTGCGCACCCTACAGAAATTATGAAGGCCCTGGAATCAAGATTTGGAAGACCAGAATCCATCGCCATGATGGAAATGGAAACGCTTCGAGCACTGCCGCGCCTCACCGATTCAGCGCGTGACATCTGCATTTTCGCAACAAAGGTCTCCAACGTAGTAGCAACATTGAAGACTCTCAGCTGCATGAACTACATGTACAACCCTGAAGTTTCGAAGACCGTCGTGGACAAGCTCACACCTACGCTGCGTTACAGATACTACGACTTCACAGCGACACAGCCAAAGGAAGATCCAGATCTATTGAAGATGGAGAAGTTCCTCAAGAGAGAAGCGGAGCTATGCGGACCGTACGCACTACCTGAACAGGTGGCGTCACATACATCAACCACTCAACAGAAAAAACCACAGAAGATCCACAACGTAACAGAGAAGACGTACACACCCAGGTGCCCGGTGTGTGACGAAGAAGGACATAGTTCCGTGGATTGTGAACAGTTCAAGAGTTTGGATTCAAATGGAAGATGGGATACAGCGAAATCCAAACGTCTATGCTTCCGATGTCTTCGCTACAGAAACAGAACACATAGCTGCAGAGCCAAGGTGTGCGGCATCGACAGCTGCAAAAATTATCACAACAAGATGCTGCACTACACCAAGGCAACAGAGAAGAAAGAAAACAAGGAAGCTACAGAAGTAATTAATTCCACGTGGACTATTAAGAAGAAGCAATCCTATTTGAAGATTATTCCAATAAAAGTTGAAGGTCCCAAAGGTGCAATCAACACCTTCGCTTTGCTGGATGACGGATCAACAGTAACGTTAGTCGACGACGGCGTGGCCGAACACGTCGGAGCAACAGGACCCGTCGATCCACTAAAGATAGAAACCATCAACGACATGAAGACTTCAGAATCAGCCTCAAGAAGAGTGAACATCAGGTTGAGAGGTCTCAACGATCATGAAGAGCAAGTACAAGCGCGCACAGTGAAGAACCTGCAAGTATCGTCGCAACGAGTCTCGAAAGAAATGGTGGATGGGTGCAAACACCTGACAGACATCCGGGATTACCTCATATATGCAAACGTGAAGCCACGAGTACTGATCGGTCAAGACAACTGGCATCTTCTGCTGACTACAGAAGTGAGAAGAGGAGACAGAAATCAACCAATAGCCTCTCTCACACCACTGGGGTGGGTGCTGCATGGAACAGAAAGTCGCAATATTGGGCGCAGCATCGACTTCGTATCACATGTCACAGAAGAGACCGAAGATAACTTGGACAGTCTAGTCAAGCAGTACTTCGAGATGGACGCACTTTGCATACAGCCTAAGAAACCGAAGACAGATCCAGAAGAACGAGCCCTACGCATCCTCGAAAAAACCACCACGAAAACCGAAGAAGGAAGATACGAGACCGGTCTACTCTGGCGCAAGGAAGACGTCACATTTCCTGACAACTACGATAACTCGCTGAAACGGCTCTTCAACATCGAGAAGAAGATTGACCGAGACCCCAAACTGAAGCTGAAGTATACTGAACAGATGGAAGCCCTAATAGAAAAAGGATATGCTGAACTCGCCCCGAAACAGAAGACTACGGGCAAGACGTGGTACTTGCCACATTTCGCAGTCATCAACCCAATGAAGCCCGACAAGCTAAGAGTGGTACACGATGCAGCAGCCAAAACGAAGGGTGTAGCTCTCAACAACATGCTACTCAAGGGACCTGATCTTCTGCAGTCTCTACCTGGCGTCGTCATGCGATTCCGGCAGCACGAGATTGCAGTCACAGCAGACATCAAGGAAATGTTCATGCAAGTCAAACTGCGATCCGAAGACAGAGACGCACTCCGATATCTGTGGCGCGGGGAACGACGAGATGGGCGACCGCCCGAAGAATACAGAATGACATCATTGATCTTCGGCGCGTCGAGCTCTCCGTCAACAGCGATCTACATAAAGAACCTGAACGCCAAACAACATGAAGATATGGAACCTGAAGCCGCAGCTGCCATCGTACAGAAGCACTACGTTGATGACTACTTAGACAGTTTCAGAACTTTAGAAGACGCGGTGCGCATCACGAAAAGCGTGCGTGAAGTGCACTCACATGCCCATTTTGAACTGAAACAGTGGAAGTCGAATTCACCATCTCTACTGGAAGCATTAGGTGAAAACGAACAAATAGAAGACCTGGAACTCTATAAATCAGAAGAGAAAACAGAACGAGTACTGGGCGTGATCTGGAAGCTCAACACAGACGAACTCACCTTCAACCTCAACCTAGCGCGAATTGCACCAACGATCACCAACGGAAAAACACCGACGAAGAGAGAAGCGCTGCGAATAGTCATGTCGCTATTCGATCCACTTGGCTTCGCATCGCCTGTAACCATAAGGGCGAAACAGCTGCTGCAAGAAGTATGGCGAAGAGGTACGTCATGGGACGACGAACTCGACCAAGATCTGGCTGAGCAATGGCAAGAATGGATGACCCATCTGAAGAATCTCAGCAACGTGACGATCCCAAGGCGATATCTCCATTATAGCGACGCCACGTCCTTGCAGCTGCACGTGTTTACCGACGCCAGCGAAGCAGCCTATTCAGCAGTCCTCTTCTGGAGAGCAGTGGCACCGAACGGCGAAATAGGCCTATCTCTCATCATGGCCAAAGCGAAGGTTACGCCGTTGAAGTTGACGTCCATCCCGAGGTTGGAGCTACAAGCGGCAGTCATGGGAACAAGGCTCGCCGAAACAGTTGTCGAAGAACATGAAAACAGCCCTCGCTGCAACTCTTCACGAACGCCACCCGACGGAAGAGGTTCTCTCCACCCTTCTAGCCGAAGTGGAGTATACAGTAAACAGCCGGCCACTGACACACGTCTCAGTCAGTGCCGACGACCCAGAAGCATTGACTCCGAACCATTTCCTGTTGGGCGGACCAGGCCGGGTACCACAACCGGGTACCTTCGACGAGCAAGACACAGTTTCACGATCAAGTTGGCGAGCGGCACAACGGCTAGCGGACGTCTTCTGGACGCGCTGGGTGAAGGAGTACCTTCCCGAACTTCAACACCGGCGGGAGCCGCGAGGACGAGGGCCAGCCATCAAAAACGACGATTTGGTACAAGTGGTCGACGCCAACCTGCCACGCAACGTGTGGATCCGAGGCAGAGTCATCGCGACATACCCGGGACCAGACAACGTCGTGCGTGCAGTAGACATCAAGACCAAGGGAGGAGTGCTGCGGCGGCCCGTGAGAAAACTGGTGGTGCTGCCCCTGACAGACGACGTGCCCGCACCGACAGAAGATGCGACGCAGTCGCACGGCGGGAGAGATGTGCGGGACAATGATAAATAAACAGTTAGTTACAACATAGTGTTAAGACATGTAAATAAGAGAATAAATAGTTCATAGTATAGATAGTTTATATAGTTCGTAACAGTTAAGTAAATAGTTATAAGCGAACTGTAATAGAATAAGTTTAATAAAATAGCGTTAAATAGTTGTACATTAAATGTTAGAGTAGTACAGGGTAGAGAGGGATAGCGAACAGCGCTCCCCGCGCCGTCACACCCGCGCCACCCGCGCCTCCCGCGCTTTCACCCCCTCTATCCTGGTTGGATTTTAATACGCGCTCTGATTGGTTCAGTTTTAATAACCAATCAGAGGGCCTACATTTTTCGGGCCAAATTTGTATAAAGACCGAGCGAAATTGTGGTCTGACACAGTTCGCCGGCAACAGTCCTCCAGTGAGGAACAAGAAGAATAAAGTGGAAGCAAACAGCAAGAAGTGTTTTCTTTGGAAGAACTCCAGTCCCCAACCAATCCAGCGACAGTTAATGTACCATCGTGTACAGAATGACATGGTTCGTGTGCAAATGTTACCATTGATGGGGAAGAAGGTGATGATGACGACCATGATGATGTGCTTTAATAATACCTACTAATATAATAATAATAAATACCTACGTCTCGAAGTCCTTTCAACTATAATATGTAGGTACCTATGCAATATGCATTTATCTAAAAACAATGTAAGTAAATGAACCACCAACATCCAACAGCTATCTTGCAGATAATTTTATCAGATTAACTTTTAACTGTTAACGGCATTCCGAACCAATGGTAGATTCACTGGACGAATCAAAAGCACTTGTAAAAGTTTACTTGAGTAAAAACATTTGATTTGATACTTGAATTGTAATACGATTACAAAAAAGCACAATCGGCTAGATATTTGAGAGGGGGAGGGGGGTCGTGGTAGGGGGGAGGTGGGAGGTGGGAGGGGGGTTGTGGGAGTGGGGAGAAAAAAGGACATCATTTGCGCCTAAAATCAAAAATACGTTATTTATTTAGAGGTTAATTTCTATTTATTCCATAGTACTATGCTACGTCTACATGACTACCACCGGTTCTTACACAACAGCAAGGTATATTTCGAAAACTATTTGTCCTATCATAATAAACTAAACACTATTTTATAGGTAAATTAATAATCTTTGTACTAAGTCCTGACAGCTTTTTTCCTAACTCTAATACTTTTTCTTGAAATTACAATAAACATTTACGGATTTTTTCAAAGGTTTAGTCTTTTATTCCAGTTAGGCAGCCATATTTCCGAAACTATTAGTTCTATCAAAATAAACTAAAAATTATTTTGAAGATAATTTAATGAAGTTCATTTTTGCTTCTTGTGTTTTTTTTCCTAGTTCTAGTAGTTTCTGTGAAAATTCAAAAATATACCAACGGTTGTCGAAAAAAAAAAAAATTCTTGGAATATAGGTTGCCATATTTCTCGAACTATTGGTCCTATCTAAATTCACTATAAGACTTTTTTGTGGGTAATTTAGTGAAATTAATTACTCTTCCGAGGATTTTTTCCAGCTCTAATAGTTTTTGTGGAAATTGCAAATAACATAGGTTTCTAGCAATTTTTTTATTTTTTTTCGTACACTATAAATGGATATATATTCGAAATTATTAGTCCTATCTTTATGAACTAATTTTTTTTAAATAAGTGGTTAACTGGTGTTTATTTTTACTTCTGGGAGTTTTTTGCCTAGCTCTAATAGTTTTCTAGAAATTACAGAAAATATATAAAATTTTGAAAAATATTGCTTTTATGTTAACTATGACAGGTATATTTTCGAAATTATTAGTGCTATCAAAATTAACTAATTACTATTTTGTAGGTAATTTAATTATGTTTCTTACTGCTTCAATCAGTTTTTCCTAACTTTGTTATTTTTTTTTCGAAAATTAAAAACAACGTACCCGATATTTGCATATTATTTTCTTTATCTTACACAATAGGTAGGCATATCTCCAAAACTATTACTCTTATCAAAATAAACTAAATATCATTTTATAGCTAATTTAATAGCCTTTCATTTTGCAACAGACAATATTTTTGTAGCTCTATCAATTTTTATGGAAATTACAAGAAACTACATTAGAAAAAGCCATACATGCAAAATATTTTCTTTTCATGCACAAAGGGTTAACATATCTCCGAAACTATTAGTCTTATGGAAATGAACTGAAATATTATTTTGTAGATAATTTAATGAAGATAATTTTCACCATAGAAAGTTTTTTTCTAGCAATAATATTTTTTGAGAAAATTACAAAAAACTGCGGTTGGGGAGACGTTTGGGGGGGGTGGGGGGTTAAGCCCGCGGCCTAGGGGGGGGGAATTTTTAAGAGGTACTTCTCAGACCCCAAGGAACACTTGTGCCAAAAATCAGCTTTACATTTTTTATTTTAGGGTCAATGTTTATTAGTACCGTACTATATTAGATAGCTCTGAAAATTAAATGCCCGGGATTTGGATCCCCGAACAGGGGAATCAAGACTATCTACCTATTTCCTTTCCTGTTGGCGATAAGGCCGCCTCTTGTACAGTTTTTTATAATTTCTTGTATCTTATAAAATAAAAACTATCACAGCTAGGCTTTACCGAGTAATAGTTGACCAACATATAAAATGTTCGCATATTTTAATGGACAACTACGGAACTACACTGCGCGTGGCTCGACACGCACTTGGCTAGTTATATTTATAATTATAGCAATCCAGAAATTGTAAATTGACACATTACAATTTAACGCATTATTTTTCGGTAGATTGTAATCCGTTCGGTATATTAACCCGATAAAACCTAAGTGCCCGGCCTGTGGGCACTACCTGAGGTGCAATCATGTAAGTGAACTTGTAAGACGACATACAGAATATAAAAAGCTTTATTTGGCACCGTTGGTAATTGAAAAAGATCTTTTCGAAAAGCAAGTAAAACAGAACGAGTAAATTCAGAAACTTTTATATTATGCACCCATTTAAAATTTATTCAATTAAGGTACAATATAATACACTTAAGGTACACTTATTGACGTCCAGTTACGATAATCAGTTACGGTATCTTTAAACTAAATGTACGAGGGTTCCAAACGCGCCCTGGTCTGAGAAGAGCCCACAACAAAACAAACTTATTACTTTTTATGTTTTTATAAAAGACTTCACAATATTATAATAGGTCTTTACCTATGAAATTGCCGTTTTGTCGTACTAGCCACTTTGATCTCAAATATCTCCTCTTTCGTTAGGGATTTCAATTTCAAATTTATACAGCAAAAAATAAATACCTGTCTAAGTACCTACTTACTTAATTGCAGCTGCTCGACAATAATGCGCGTAATTACCTAAAGAAAGATTTGCAAATTTGCAAGTTGCAAAACTGGCGTCTGGCAACTTCTCTGCAGACGGAAGTCTCTAAAAAATGTGCACTGCTGTTATTTCCCCTCCGCTAGCCGCTAGGAGTATTATGTGTTCTGTTCTGTGCATTTAAATGTCATGTTCAATTTGACTTTTATCATGAACAATTTTGCATTAAAATATTATGACATTTTGAATATCGTGTTTCTCCAGTCCGGTCCAGTTTAATTTGTCGTACATTTTCAAGGAAAGTAAAGTAACCTTATCACAGTCTCTTCAAGAAATTGATTTATTTCAGATTTTATTTTATATTATTTCTGAAAAAAAAAATGGTCTGTGGACTAACTAAGTTTCCACAACAAAGTAAAAGAGTAGCGCTAATCCGTGTCCTTTACACCAATTATACGTCCGTCGAGAATTGGCTTAAAATAGAATGCTCATTCCCACAAACGACCTTATCGTACCTTCTTGAGGCGGAGCGATGGAGTCACGAGCTTATGGCGGCCTCTAGTTTGCCTATCATGCAGATCGCATATTTTTTTGTAATTATGAATGTGCTGTTTTACGAAGATTAAATTATAAGAAACTTTTAGCGGGCAGAAATGAGTTTTTAATCCTCTTTATTTCAAAAAGTGCGCCACAATTATCTTTGCCGCGCACTTTTTGAATTTGGAACATCTTAGTGTTCAGCGCCAAAGAAATCGAACGCAAATATTGTTTCGACGGCCCATAGAAAACGCGGGCGGGGCGGGAGCCCCGTGTGACGTCACATTTCAAAAAAAAAAACGTCGTGTGTACTAACGTTTGCGTATTGTTGAGAAAATTAACAGTAATATATTTCGATTTGTGATTGTGAGCGGTTAAATGAATAGGGGTTATGCTTTACAGCTGATAGTACAAATCTGCAGCTTTTGACCAACGCTTGAAGTTTCAAATAATATAATTTAGAATTTTTTTAATATATTTTTAATATGAAGAGATAAAAATCGTGACAGACAGACACACTTTCGCATTAAAATATTAGGATAGATTTTCAATTTTAAAAGAATTTATTTCCAATAGGTACCATTACTTGCATTCACCATACCTACAATTAGTTTTTTATTGAGTGTCAAATGTGAATCAGGATTTATTTACGCGTAAAAACGCTCTTTGATAAATTGCAAAGATCACTATGAATATTAATCAAATTATATTATATCTACATAGGTAGCATAGATCGTTCAAATGGACGATTGTGACCTATTTTCACTTTCCTCTGTGAGGTACTGACGTCTAATTTGCACGCACGAAGCGTTTTTACTCGACGTTTCTGATACGAACCGCTAGGGTGTGGAACACCCTCCCAGCGCACGTGTTTCCTGCCACTTATAACTTAAGTACCTTCAAGGCAAGAGTGAATAGGCATCTTCTAGGCAAGCGCGTCCCAAATTATTTAATTAACACAAGTGATTAAAAAATAATTTACAGATAATATTACTAATTATGCAAAATACCTAGTTGTAATCCAATCAAGTTTCATCGATTTCATCAATTATAGTTGATATCCAAATATTAAAGCCTAAATTAATAATTATCATGAACTTTTTTTTATACTAAAACTAATAATTTAATTATTTACACGAATTGAAATGTTTAATAAAAATAACCTACTAAAAAATATATGCCTATTTTAATGTTAATCATTTTTTTGGCTTACTTAATTTTTTCTTAGTTACCTACTTATGTATATACTTACATAATATCCGATTAGCTAGTCCTGCTGTCATTACACGTCATGTTCTGAAACGGGATAAATAATTTCTTGAATAATTAATTACAAATAAAGCCAGGCTTTGTAGACCAAGTATCTACCAGGCTTTGTAGATTCAAATTACCTACCAGACCAAAAATACCATAATATAGAGCACTAACCAGAAATTCTTGAAACCAGATCTGCTAAAGGTTTGTACTAACAGTAACTAATTTATTTATACAAAACGTCAAGCCCGCGCTGAACGTAGTCAAAATAAGCCACTTTTTAGCTAATATTTTGACGGGTTACTAACTTTGCATAATAAATGAGTTTTTCCTTTTTTTTATGGAAAGTGCTCTACTTCGAGATTTTAAAAAGGTCGTGCGGTAATGGTGGCCACATAGGCTCTATTTTGCAGTCCAACAAATAAGAGAACGAGACACGTGACCAATCTCTTAGAAAAAATTGTTATCTCTACAAGGTTAAGATATTCGGAGAACGAGGATGTTTACAGTTCATCTCTCGCCATTATCAGTGTAAATTTTTCAACCATTCGGTATGTCTAGTACCTAAATCAAATCTATAATCATCAATAATGGATCATTTAATCATTTATTTATGTTTATTATTAAAAAAAGTTATTTTTATTTTTCTAACTTGGTGCTGTCAACATTAGCTGCCTTTTCTAGGGTTCCATATTAAATCATCTCTCTACAATTTCAAAAGGAACTCATTTATAGTTGAGTTAATTACTATGTTTTTAAAATTAACTGAAAATAAATTTTTGATAGTGTTTCTTTTCGGAATTTTACCCTTATTTGGGGAAAAACATAACACAAATTAAACGAGAATTTTACAGAACTTTTTACGACTTTACCCCGAGCACAACTAGAGTCTACCGGCTGGACTCTAGATATGTCCATAAAATTAATATTATCTTCAAATTAAAGGATCAGTAGGTACTTGAAAATCATTCCTTTCTTTTGCTATCTTCTACAATAATTGTGAATAATTTTATTTTCCAGGGGGCCTATTACTATCGCTTAAAGCAGTAATATTTATGATGTTGGCCTGCTGCAGATAGTGATGCGCGTGCGCCTTGTAGTCGTATGCGCAGCCGTGCACCTCTGCGTAGCGGTGAGGCGCGCAGAACTCTGCACCGCACCTGGGGAAAAAGTGATCAAGGTATTAAAAAATTGGCAGTCATATTGCTGATAGAAGTGAAAACGAATATCATACTTCATACTAATTTACAAAATAAAAACATACAAACCTTTCGAACCGCTTCGAAAAATAAACCTACCTGATTCTTCAAGAGTTCCTTATACCTCTGATCCACACTAAGTCCACGTTTGGGCCGCATTAGGATATAAATGGTGTCGATCCCAGGACAACTCCTCAGCAACTTTTCCATTATTTTTATGTGCTGGAGACCAATGAATTAAGCTGGAGACCTTCGCTTCGCTCGGTCAATAAAATAGTTTATTTTGAAATATTTGTAACGAAAACCACACATTTAAACAAGTGCTTTTCTGAAGTTATCTTTGCCGCAAAACTTTAGTCTTTATTTTACAGAAAAAGCAACTACGCCTTTATTTTAATTTTTCCAAAGAAATTCCTAAATTTTCACAACTAGGACTAGGCATTCCACGGGTTGTGTGGCATGGATGTTTCCTTTCACCGTTAAACAGGGACTAGAACCTCGGACCTCCTGATATAGGTGACTGAAGCTTTAACCCCTTAGCTTATGACAGATTATAATTTCCATCATTCAATCCATGTAAAGGACGCCAGTGTCCTTGGTCTTGTATAAAATAAAAAATCCCGGAAAGGGCAGGTTTTCCATAAAAATAGGGTTTATTTGAATAAAGGATGACCGGGCCTTGCGGGCCCTGACGTGTAATAGTCAAGAGTGCTTTATAAAATTGTCTAGTAGGTACCCTTGGACGGGGCGTTTACATACGATACATTTCAAACAAACATACTCACTAAAAAGATAGGCGAACACACTTTTTAGTCCAGTGCAATATAATTATATATTTTCCTAATTATACTAAAGGAGACAATTTTTTTTGTATGGGGAATGGGCCCACCTCAAATTGTCGCGTTTATCAATGCACATTCAACATCGTTGTGAAGTTACAGAAATATTTTCATACAAAATCGAATGTACAAAATTGAACTTGGTAGGCCACCCTAACTAGTCAAATCAAAAAGGTGCGTTTAATACTACTTACTATGTTAAGTGATAATATGTTCACACTTCAGAAAGATTCAAATTAGTAATTTCTGACTCATCCAGTTGAAGCCTTTATTTAAGGATCATAAATTACCACTCTTCCCAAATTTAATTTTCAAACTTCAGTTCCGTACTCATAATTCAAATCGAAAGCGGAAAATGGTTAAAATATGACAATAATAGTTTGCTTTTCTTTGATCAAGACTGGAGTTTAATATAAATTCTTGTCAATTTAATAAGCTTAGTTGCTTTTCGAAAGTATTTCGATATGAATAAATGCAAGTTAGCGATTTAATATCACTCGCTTTAACGGTGAAGGAAATCAGTGTGAGGAAACCTACAGAATGAGAAAAAAAAAAATTATCCCTTTCTGCGTGTCATGGTATTTATTAGTAGTTTATAGTTTGTTTTGTTCACAAAGCTCTTATTGTGCTTGGTGCATTGCAGCGTTTTACCTATTATTACCTACCCCTTTCGGATCATGAAAGTTGAAGGAGTCGTTGCATAGCATTTGACTCATAAGTTCATAACAATCAATTTAAAGGGGATTAACCAGTAATCTATACCAGTAATCTATGTTCTAAATAGCTTACACATTAAACAGGTAGATATAAGCAAGGTAGCGGCCCTATGCTGCCTGCTAATATTTTAAAGGAATGCAAACAGGATATGAACTCTTGGACGAGTGCAACCTAAAATTGTGTTCTGTAGAGATCCGTACAGGAACCCTGGTAGCTTTTGTTTTAGAATACCGTCGTTATCCATCATCACGTCATATACTTTGTATACGATGAACGTCAACGTCAAAGTCGTACGAAGTAGCTCTGTTTACTTATCGTGATTAAAATTAAATCTCTGAAGTTATTGTACGAAAAGTGTTCTTAAACTTCAATAAAAACAATAAACTTTAGTTGTGCGTGTTATCTCTGAATATTTATTAATTCTTAACGAGTTATGAGTGATGCAAAAACCTAAGTGTACAGTTTACGATTATCTTACCTGAATAGTTTAAAATCCTTATTTATCCTATTGCAAGTTTAACGTTCAATAAAAGCACTCAAACATTTTCACTAAAATACTCTTATAAATCGCGTGCGATTATTGGAATGAAGTGATTTGTGTTCGTGTTTGGTCGACTCTTTTTTCACTAATACCCTCACCAACGATTTCGCGCTAAGTCCTATTTACTGCGAAGCGCCTGCGAAATAAACAAAGCAATAACGCGTAACTTACCCTTGCTCACTGAATCGCATCAGCTTGGGTTAAAAGATGAACACCAAATTGTCAAAAGTTAAAAAGTGCGCGGCGTGCTCCAAGGATCTAGTGACCATTGAGCAGCTCAAATGTGTTGCATGCAGTTTGCAATATCATTTTGAATGTATCAACGCTACTAGCAAAAAATTTAAAGAGCTCCCAGCAGATTACAAATCTAACTGGCTGTGTCCTTCTTGTCGCTCTAAACAGCCACGGGGTGATAATACCAATACGCCTGTTCGTGGATCTTCTGGCTCCGATACTAGTCCGTCGTCAAATATCACGCATAGGCGCGCACAGGTGTTAACCCAACCACAAGCCCAGGAATCTCTCACCCTTGAGGATGTGAAGCAGCTCATGAAGGAAGAAATGAACATTCTTTTGGCAAAAATGATTTTTATTTAATATCTTCATAAATGATATTACTAACTGCATATTAAATTCTAAGTGTTTGATTTTTGCGGATGACCTGAAATTGGCAAAAGAGATCACAAAACAGGATGATGCATTGTTATTGCAGGATGATATAAATAGGGTTGCTGAATGGTGTAAAACTAATGGTATGCACTTAAATCCCACCAAATGTTCCTATATTAGTTTTACACGTAAACGCTCTCTATTCGAGGGCAAGTACACAATAAATAACAGTCCGCTGCAAAAACTGGAATCTGTCCGCGATCTAGGGATTACCATTGATGCCAATTGCCAACCTACGCTTTAATGTTCATATCGAAAATATATGCAGATCGGCGCGAAAAATGCTGGGCTTCTTATTTAGAAATGCAAAACCATTCAAAAATTGTCTAACTAAAAAAATACTTTTTGCGACATTAGTAAGAAGCAAACTCGAGTACGGCACGGTAATATGGAACCCCAATTACCAGATCCATAAGGATCGTCTGGAAAGTATACAGAGGCGATTTACACAATTTTATTCAATTGGGCGCGATAAAAGATTACCATATGTCTCTAGGCTAAAAAAGTTTAAATTGCACTCACTTACGGATAGGCGAAAAATGCACGATATGGTTTTCTTACATAAACTTGTAAACGGTACCATGGATAACCCGGAACTGTTGAGCCAAATATCTTTCAAAGTCCCCTCTCGGATGCCTCGGTGTCCTATCTCACTGCTCACCCATCGAACCCACAAAACCAATCTTGGCCATCATTCCCTTGTACCCAGGCTTAGCCGGCTTTACAGGGAATTTACGGTAAAGGACAAATCCATTGATTTGTTTTGTGGAAAACTACAGAAATTTATATTTATAAATTTTAAGCATCTATTTTTTTACTTTTTGTCCAGTTTTTTAATTTTTATTTTATCAATAGTTATTTTCATTAATTTTTTGTAGTCTTATATTAATTTTCTGTAGTCTTATATTAGTAATCTTAATTATTTGTTAATAATTCCCCAATGTAAACTTGTGTCAATTATGTACGACTTTTCCAGAGATGTGACTTATCTTAGATAAAAGTTCTTGAAATACAGATACAAGATACAAAATACGTATTTAGATCTTGTATTTGAAATACTTTTTATTATTTTTATTTTGTATCTTATATTTAGATACATTTTCCTGGTATCTTAGTATTTTGAAGATACTTTGTTCCCCAAGATACTTTTACTAAAATAAATTTAAAAAAGTCAAAAGATGAATCTTATTGTATGTTTCTAGAGGACTCTGATTCCTCTATTGCTAGTGGCGAAAACACAAGCAGCACCAGTGATTTAGAGACACTCCAGTACCTGAACAATAAAGATACAAATTTTAAGAGCTTAAATGCTTATCCTACGATAAAAAAAATATTCCTAAAATATAACACCTGTTTACCCAGCTCTGCCCCTGTGGAGCGACTCTTTTCCTTTGGGGGCATGATCATGAGGCCACATAGAAGGAAGATGAGCGACAATATGTTTGAGGAATTATTTTTACTAAAATCTCAAATAACATAATATTAAGATAAAGATTAAAAAAATTAAAGTTTTCAATAAGAAATTTCAATAAATTACATTTTAATACATACATTTCTATATAATCGAAAATTGTTTTCTGGAATAAATAAACTTGGCAGTTCAATTAAATGTTGTTTTTTTTACAAAAGTATTTTATCTTTAAAAAGTATTTGAAAGATAGGTATTTTGTATCTAGTATTTAAATACCTTTTTAGAAAAGTATTTGTATCTGGTATCTGAAATGCTTTTTTTAAAAGTATCTTGTATCTTGTATTTCAGATACTTTGTATAGGGTATCTTATACATCACTGGACTTTTCCTATGTGCATGATGTAACTACCTATAAATTGAATTGCTTGTTACCTATTGCCTAAGCCATTCAACATTTTGTATACCTACTACTTGTAATTCTGTTGGTAGTTCAAATAAAATAAATAAATAAATACTCATATTTTACGTTCATAAAGAGTTTATTTTAATAAGAAAGCACGCTCACAAAAATTAAACCATTCGTAATACTGTCATTGATAAACACGTTTTATGATAATTTATACATCAATCGTACTCAGGTTGTAAAGATTGGCTCTCTTGCTAGCCGAGAAGAGATTGTTACATACGGGGTTCCACAGGGGAGCGTGCTCGGTTTAATCTACATAAATAATTTATGCAAGTTAAATATCCTGCACACAAAAATAATTTCATATGCAGATGACACAGTTCTGCTCATTAATGGACAAAGTTGTGAAAGAAAAAATGCTAAATGCTTCTGTTAGGGATTTCCATTTCACATATTAAAATACTTTTCAATAAGAAATGTGCTCGTTCGTGAAATATGAAATTCTTCCTTACAATGATTATTTTTCGCATAATTAGATGGTTCAAATCTCGGCTCGGGTAGTTAAGCTTTTAATTTAATCTATCTCTTTTAATCTAAGCTCAGTTCCCGCGTTTAAGAGCACATTAAAAAAGAAACTTTTAAACGATCAAAAACAACAAACTTCAACTAGTTCCAGGTTATTTAGCTTGGTGGTTTGAAGCTGCTATAATATGTACTCACAGAATATGCCTATTATATTTTATTATACTCACTGATCTATTTTTTATTACTATCTTTAAATTACTATCTCTAATATTTAGTTTTACACACTAGGTACACTCACTGCGCAAATAACATATCTTATTTTATTCTATTTTATCACACTCATCCCGTTACTGCAGACGGCTGCGAAGACTGTTGAGCTCGTGCGTGTCACTCGTTTGGGTTCCGGCAGAATACCAGCGCTCAGGTTTTGTTTTCAAAACCTGCAGCATCAATGCTGAGTCGGGACCTTTTCATCTTGTGCCATGTGGGTGGAAAAGCCATATCTTAATTATTTAAAGTTTGATTATATGTATGAGGCACAAGATGAATAAATGATTTTTCTTTCTTTCTTTCTTCTTCTTTCTAATTTTTAGATGGTTCAATTCAGGTAGGTAAGCTTTTTAAAAAAATGTTTGAATGCAGATATTATTTTTAAAAATAAAGGTATGTGTCCTTTGAGTGAAGACCCATAAAATAAATAAAAGTTATTTGAACGAAAAAATTGGTCTTTTCCTTATTTTATTTATTTGAATTAATTAAAAAATAATACTTGGTACGTAATGGTTTCACAGTTTTATTTAAATTACATCAACTACATGCCCAAATTGAGTGATTGAGCGAAATCGCAGGCTAAAGAAAGGACGATTCTCAACAAATTCAAGGCAAGAGTGAATAGGCATCTTGTAGGCAAGCGCGTTCCAACCTAGACCTCATCATTACTTCCCTCTAAGCATGATTGTCGCCAAGCGCAAGCCTGTCTCGCAATTTAAAAAAATGTGTGTGTGTGTGTGCATTTCACACGATGTCAAACAGGTAAAAACCACTGTACAACTTGATCATAAGGAATTAGACCTACTATAAAATACAACAATCAATACCTATATACAAACGAACGTAAATATATAAATCCCATATATTATGCCAAAAAGGGAGTAAAATAAAATAAAAGTCAGAAGACGCAAAGTATTTATCTTAGACCGAACAATGTTATCAGTCTGCGATTACAAGAATACTTCAAAATAGGTACCTACTAGAAAAGTCAAGTTCAATGTTAATAGTCTAGCGAATGAATAATACTTACATATTAATCCATACTAATATTATAAATGCGAAAGTGTGTCTGTCTGTCTGTCTCTATATCTCAGGAAGTTGAAAATGACCAATTAAATAATTTAGTTATGATTTTTTTTAATATCTTGCACTGTCGTAAACTGAAAGAAACACCAGAATGTCGCGGTTCAAACTCACACATTTACAAATACTCCACCACATAACTCCCCTCAGGACCGCAGGTGAGTGTCAGAACCCATTCACTAAGAGGACCCACCTCAACGACCAAGTTGTCGTCCCGCTATGGGCCCCGGCGCGACAGCGGTTTGCTTTCGTTGAGATTGGTTAGTGGCCTCAACAAATGTCGTCATTTATAATAAGCACCCAAAGTACCTACAGGGACCAAGCAAAATTAAAATGAGGTGCGAATTCTTACCTTTTTTGTTTCTTTTTAAAATTTGAAATAACACAATATTTTAAGCTATATTAAGTACTAACCTAACTTAAACTAAACTTATTTTATTTTATATTTTCGTTAGTTCATTTAAAACGTTGATATCTATTATATTTTGTACCGGCTATCCAGGAATCTTTTAAATAAAGCTATTAAGGTATATAAGTATTTCAAATAAATAAATAAAATCTAAAGTGGCATGGCGCTACTTCGGATGACAGGGAAGCTGGCTGAAAAGTATTTTCAATAACTACCCGCTACCTCTATCGTCTAAGCATGTTCGGCTGACTAAACAGTTAAACCAAACCGAAACGAAGTTCCTATAGAGATAAAAATTTCAGTTCAGTGGTTTAGAGGTCAAGTTGAAGTTTGGGATCTCGAGAAAATTCGCAGTTGTAATATTTTATACGGAGAAGAAAGTTGATTTGAATTATAATGGCTTAATTAATATGCATGTTACTAATGTTTGTTTTGGAAAACACAAAAAGTGTTTTCAAAAAGTTAAAACAAGAATTTCAACATAATAGATGGAAGGGTGTTCTCTCAGAAATCGTTTAAAAAATCTGCGCTTTATAAGAGGATTTCGATTGGAGTTGGAAGTGGTACTTGCGAAGTCTAGCTTTTGCGACGCAGCTCTCAGAAGTACTTATTCGAATGTTTGTGATACGTCTGTCTGCAGCTATTTCCGTCAAATGCGATGTTTGTTCACTATTATAGGAACACTTCGATGCACTGGAACATTTTTGACTGGTATTCGGGCCAGTTATATTCACATATTGCGCCTTGCATATGAGTATGTTTTTCAACGAGCGAGGTTGACCATTGTCCAATCCGGAGCTTTGACAGGGAAAGAGGGTGGAGCCGTGGGTCTAAAGTGCACCAACGGTCTTGACATCTATACTTTCCTTGTCTCACGTCGGCGCCCGTTCTGGGTTGCTATACACTTTCTCCCTCTCACATATACCCGCTCGTTCTCTCGGCTGGGTTTCTATACAGTTTCTCCCTCTCATATACACTCACTCGCTTACTCGTCTGGATATATTATTTTTCCTTCATACTTTGTATTTTCCTTACATTTTAAGCCCGATTTTTCTATTGCCAAATAATATTTATCAGATAAATTCGACCCTGTGATAGGTTTCGTATTGAAAATCTCTCAAAATATCAAATTAATTCTTCAGCTAAAGTTTTATGAAACATGCGAACAACAATCGCAAATCAACGCGAACAAAGTTGTGAGCATCATCTTCATCTTCATCTTCATCTTCATGTCCTGGGATTTTTTCCGCACTTGAAACGCAGGCGTCCGCTGTGCGTGAAAACCACTGGTGCGACTCCCTGCTGGATCACTCCAGCCAACCGAGCTCACTCCAGAATCCAAGCAGGCCGGAAACGCAGGCGTCCGCTGTGCGGGAAAGCCACTGGTGCGACTCCCTGCTGGATCACTCCAGCCAACCGAGCTCACTCCAGAATCCAAGCAGGCCGGAAACGCAGGCGTCCGCTGTGCGGGAAAGCCACTGGTGCGACTCCCCGCTGGATCACTCCAGCCAACCGAGCTCACTCCAGAATCCAAGCAGGCCGGAAACGCAGGCGTCCGCTGTGCGGGAAAGCCACTGGTGCGACTCCCTGCTAGATCACTCCAGCCAACCGAGCTCACTCCAGAATCCAAGCAGGCCGGAAACGCAGGCGTCCGCTGAGCGGGAAAGCCACTGGTGCGACTCCCTGCTGGATCACTCCAGCCAACCGAGCTCACTCCAGACTCCAAGCAGGCCGGAAACGCAGGCGTCCGCTGTGCGGGAAAGCCACTGGTGCGACTCCCTGCTGGATCACTCCAGCCAACCGAGCTCACTCCAGAATCCAAGCAGGCCGGAAACGCAGGCGTCCGCTGTGCGGGAAAGCCACTGGTGCGACTCCCTGCTAGATCACTCCAGCCAACCGAGCTCACTCCAGAATCCAAGCAGGCCGGAAACGCAGGCGTCCGCTGTGCGGGAAAGCCACTGGTGCGACTCCCTGCTGGATCACTCCAGCCAACCGAGCTCACTCCAGAATCCAAGCAGGCCGGAAACGCAGGCGTCCGCTGTGCGGGAAAGCCACTGGTGCGACTCCCTGCTAGATCACTCCAGCCAACCGAGCTCACTCCAGAATCCAAGCAGGCCGGAAACGCAGGCGTCCGCTGTGCGGGAAAGCCACTGGTGCGACTCCCTGCTGGATCACTCCAGCCAACCGAGCTCACCACTCCAGCCAACCGAGCTCACTCCAGAATCCAAGCAGGCCGGAAACGCAGGCGTCCGCTGTGCGGGAAAGCCACTGGTGCGACTCCCTGCTAGATCACTCCAGCCAACCGAGCTCACTCCAGAATCCAAGCAGGCCGGAAACGCAGGCGTCCGCTGTGCGTGAAAGCCACTGATGCGACTCCCTGCTGGATCACTCCAGCCAACCGAGCTCACTCCAGAATCCAAGCAGGCCGGAAACGCAGGCGTCCGCTGTGCGTGAAAGCCACTGATGCGACTCCCTGCTGGATCACTCCAGCCAACCGAGCTCACTCCAGAATCCAAGCAGGCCGGAAACGCAGGCGTCCGCTGTGCGTGAAAGCCACTGATGCGACTCCCTGCTGGATCACTCCAGCCAACCGAGCTCACTCCAGAATCCAAGCAGGCCGGAAACGCAGGCGTCCGCTGTGCGGGAAAGCCACTGGTGCGACTCCCTGCTGGATCACTCCAGCCAACCGAGCTCACTCCAGAATCCAAGCAGGCCGGAAACGCAGGCGTCCGCTGTGCGTGAAAGCCACTGATGCGACTCCCTGCTGGATCACTCCAGCCAACCGAGCTCACCTTATCCTCCCAGTGTTGTGTCACATCTTCAATTTTTCCCTTTCTTCTGGTTCATTTCCCTCTGCCTGGGTTAAAGCTTACATTATTCCTATTCCGAAAGTTTCTAACCCTTCATCCCCTTCTCATTTTCGGCCGATCTCCATTCTTCCTTTCTTATCCAAAGTGCTTGAGCGCATTGTGCAACAGCAACTTAGTGTATATTTAAATAGAAATGATCTCTTAACTAATTTACAATCAGGATTTCGGCGAGGACATAGTACTGCAACAGCTCTAATCAAAGTCTGTGATGATATTCGTTACGCTGTTGATAGTAATACACGTTTCGCCCCAAACGTACCTAGGCGGTAAATTTTTCATGATGTGGTGAAGAAAATGTTCCGTCAACAAAGCTAACGTTGTTTGAGAATAAGCACATATCAAAGATATGGATTGAAGAAAAAAAGTGCGTTGAAATTTGATGACGTCACAACTGTAAATTTCACACAACTTCCATACTAGAAGCGCGTTTTTAAGTTTGATAAAGAGTTGCTGATTTATATGTTATTATCATCCCTATGTCTGGTCGGACGCTTCGGCCGTGGCTAGTTACCACTTTACCGAAAAGCGATTTTGCGTTCCGGTTCGATGCCTGTAGAAACCTTAAAGCGGTATGGGTTTGATATGTTTAATATAACTACCATACCCCATACAGGTTAGCCCGCTGCCATCTTAGACTGCACCATCACATCATCAGGTGGGGGAAACTTTGACGACCTCCGTGGCGCAGTGTGTAGTGCTGTTGCCTTAACGTGCGGCGGTCCTGGGTTCGATCCCCGGCAGGGTCAATTTGGGAATTTATAATTTCTGAATATTTTCCCTGGTCTGGCCTGGTGGTGGTGGGAGGCTTTGGCCGTGTCATGCAAAATCTTAATATTGTTTTGTAGACCTTTTACGTTTTTGTTCAACGTTTCTGATTCCAACCGTCCCTGTTGGTCCACATAATATGATAGGTATTACTTAAGTAAGTACCTTCATGGCAAAAGTAATAAGAATTTTCTCGTCATTTCCCCAAGACTTATAAAGATAATAATTAAAGAGGAGTAGCTAGTCCCTCTCGGTTCTCATCCTTAGCACCAAATAAAAAAAATCTACTTTATCTAGAGTTTACGTTTGTACTTTGAAGATTGTGCTGATCATAGAAAAAATATCTCCCTTTATCTATAAATCATTCTGTTTAAGAATAATGCTTTGTCATTGGTGATTATTACCACTAAGAAACCAACCAATTCAGTATACCGAATACCTATCAATGTAATGAATATAATAATAATATTACCATGAATATCAATGAACACATTTCACAAGTTTCGTTATCATAAACTCTATTTTAATATATATTTATATATTATATATTTATATATTTTTATACTCTGTATTAATATAGGTATCTTATTTTATAGATTTCGCCCGAGCCTGAGAAGAGGACTGATAGATGCGGAAATTGAAAAATACATCAACTTCGGTATTTATTTATTTTATTCAATTAGTACACAAGCCTCTATTTTATAACTTCTTTTATGTATTTTTGTAAGTAGTTAGGTGTGCAATAAAGTGTTTATCTATCTATCATGATCTAAATCTACTCGATGCAATTTAAACAATTTAGTAGATTTGGAAATGAGTCGTATAAAAATAGATCATAATAAGTGCATAAAGATATTAGGACAAAAATGGTACATAACTAACATTAATCTGGTTATTTGATCCAAACAAGATTTTTTGTTAAGTAGGAATTACACCAGTCGGGGATTTTTTGTCACTCAGGGAAGCAGTAATTAGTATACAATTTAATTGGACTACCGGGTCCAATTACGAATATAAACCATCCCGATACCCACACAAATACACACAAAAAATACCATCAATATCGGCCCTGCCGTTCTCGAGTTTTAGCGAGACAAACGAACAGCAATTGATTTTTATATATGTTATGAACTCCATAAATAGTTCAAATTATACGTTTGACAAACGTCACAATCCAATCTGGCTTCGCTTGGTTGAAATAACCTGATAATGTTTTTTCTCTCTTTTACAGCCAAAATTAAAACTAAATTTACTGTTTTCTGTCTAACCTTACATTGTTATTTGTCGATCTAGGTAGGTACGTGAGAATTAAATGATTTGAAATTTCATTTGCCAGGACAGAGAAGTTAAAGAAGAACAGAACAATTACGTAGCACGCACTGCGATTAAACGCACGCTTTTAACCGTAGGTCTGAAACCGCAAAAAAAGTAACACATAGCTTTCTATACAAGCGCACGCATTAGCGACTTTTTTCAGTGACTGATTTTAAAAACGTAACTTGCTACATTTCGATCGCGGTTTGTAAAAGCGCGATTTTTTTGTGTCCCATAGTAACAGTATGGTGGCGCACGCACGGCGGTTAACCGCGTTCGGTTTTTATTCAGTCTTGGCTGAGCGAACGCAGAGGATAGTCGTCGTTTGCGGTGCAGATTATGGCATGTCGTCCGACTCAGAAACAACGCCTGTAGACTTTTTTTTTTATCCACTACAAGCTAGCCCTTGACTGCGATCTCACCTGATGGTAAGTGATGATGCAGTCTAAGATGGTAGCGGGCTAACCTGTTAGGGGCATGGCAATTATATTAAACCAGTAACCCTTCGGTTTCTACATTCGTCGTTGTACATTTTGCAAAAATATCCTTTCAAATGTCTTTGATCTGTTAATGGGTGTACCCAGTACCTATGGCGGCGCGGCGTTGTTTACGTTTTCTTTTTTCTATTTTGAAAACCAAACCCGCAACACACGCTGCTCGCCAGAAATCCATGGTGGTACTGAAGTAAAGTTAAGCAAAACGCCAGCCGCAGTGCGTGTTTGTATGCGATTTTGCGTTTTCAGCTATTCCTAAACCGCTCGCCTTTAATCGCAGTGCGTGCTAAGCCTATAGAGCGTTCATTTCCGAAA
The DNA here is from genome assembly GCA_923060345.2 of Erebia aethiops. NCBI lineage: Eukaryota > Metazoa > Arthropoda > Insecta > Lepidoptera > Nymphalidae > Erebia > Erebia aethiops. The sequence continues at coordinate 89,270 of CAKLPR020000021.1, forward strand.
TTCCGTTTTTGGGAATTTTGATGCATTTTTATAGTACTGAGAATTTCTAATCAGAAAAACCCTGGTCCAACCCGGCACTTGAACCCGGAACCCCGTCGGGCGCAGTCGAACATGCTAACTACTAGACCAACGAGGCAGTACTGCTCCTATACAAGATGTGAAAATTCTTACTTAACTAGAGTTGCCAGTAAGAGCACTCAGTGGATTCATAATTTAGGGAAATGTATGTTCAGGAAATGTGTTTTAAATAAAACCGGCCAAGTGCGAGTCGGACTCGCGCACCGAGGGTTCCGTACTGAAAACTGTAACGACCAAAGATGTTAAACGGTAATAATTACCTTTGTTAATGAACCGCAAAATTATTTTAAGGTAAGTGTTTCAATTCACAATTATACATTATTTTCCAAAAAAAACGTTATTTAATTTTCCTATTTAATATTTTTATCCATTACGCATTCATTTAATTTCCGCGGCAAACTGTATAATTTTTTTTTTACTAACTGGCCTTACGGCTCTCAACTATAAATTTTTTATTTTTCCATTTAAGTATATGCATATTCAATAGATATATATAGGTGGTTACCTACATGAAAGTTTTCTACTGCTGTACATTATTGCTACTAGCTATAGCCTATACCACATGCAAACGGAGAGTCCAATCAATAATAATGTGTTTAAAGCTGCGCGCGCCATATATATCGCAAGTTTTCCTGTTTGCGTGTGCGAATGTCGTCATTGCGTAACAGAGACGATGCCATTAATTCGGCGTTACAATATATTATGTATGTATATAAACACCGGTTTTTGTTGCACAACACTACGACTGTGACTTGCAGTCAGGTTGGGAAGACTCGCCAGAACCAGCAGTGGTGCAAACTGCTCATCCACATGTAGCAGTTCCACCAGGGAGTCGTCATCGCAGCGCTTTTCCACTGTCTCCTTGACAGGCTTGTCATCTTTGACAGGGTCCTCCATGTCCGGTTTGACGGGCTCCAATTCTTTTTTTGTTGTATTTGTTATTATTAGGAGAAGGTTAATGCATTAATGTTATTAATGCAGCCAGCATTCTTGCCACCATTCCACGCGGGCATGATTTATATTGTGATTAGGTTAGGCTAGCTAGCATTAAGTTCTATTGTATTATTTTCAATAAAGATGGAGAAGGTTCTTACGGAAAAAAATATTAAGAAAATCTCTCAGAAATATTGAAAAATATACATTTAATTTTGCATACTAAGGATTTGAAAGTTGTTTAAAAAATATCTGAAGAAACATTTTAGAGCTGGAAACTTTTTATTAGTTAATTTATTCATATATCGCCGCTGTAGTTGGAAAAATAAATAACTAACAAAACCAATATCGCGAGTAAAACGCGATTTACTGTTTTTTTGCGTTAAAAATGGGGATAACTTTTTTTTAATAAACAATTTAACTGTCCATGTTTTTATATGTTATAGATTGTTGCTGTATCTATTTCAGAATCTACTTGTCATACATTTTTATTCATTTGTTTGTGAGAAAAAAAATAAAAAGCAACTATTTAATTTTCCCTCGCCAGACTTTTGAATATTTGATGCACTTATTTATTTGTGCATGTTAGTTATTTAGTTCTTCTTCGTCAATATTGCGTTGAAGTTCGAAAAATTTACGGTATAAGTAGTTACCTTTATTTAATTTTTCCTCTTTAGTGAGATGATTAAATGACCTATTATTTACTTATTTTACTATGACTATCCTATTCATGGGTAATATTTTAACTAAAAATAGGAAGTTTTTTAAAGGGAAACCAACAAATAAACATTTATTTTTATTGGAACTGTGAAAAGTAATCAACAAAACTACTGAAACACTTAGGTTCTTCTACCAGACGTACAAAATAAAACCACCAATCTATTAATCAACTCTACTCATAAAATCAACAAAATTTCACTTTTAACAATATAACAATTATACTTGAAATGATAACTATCAACTTTTCTTCTGTTTTACCTTTATAAATTTAAATTTAACGATAGAGATCAGCCTTTTCAAACCAAATAGCTTAATAATTTATGAGTAACATACAGTATTATCAAAACTATGTATTTAAAGATAGAATTAACTAAGAATAGTTTAATCGAACTAGGATTATGTAAGTGAAGCTAGTAATTGTTATAATAACGACTCTATACATAAAATAATAAAAATTTAAACAATTTGTAGAACACAGCGATTAAAGACTAGCCGATGATTGATTCCCGCGGAAGTTCTTTAACTTTCCGGGATAAAATATGCTATTCTGATGTATAAACTTTTACATCATGAAGTTTTATCAAAATCCGTCGTATAGTTTTTGCGTGAAAGTGTAACAAACATTCATCCATCCACTCTCACAAACTTTTGCATTTATTTAGTTATTAGACATCAAAATCAAAAAGGTACATGCGTCCATTAAAATTTAAACTAAGTATCTATTGAAATTATAACAGCTATCAACTTTCCTTTAGTTTTACCTTTATAAATTTAAATTTTACATTTTAAATCAGATCAGTTCAAACGAATTAAGCTTATGTAACGTTCACCAAAATCAAAACTATCAATTATATCAAATCAAATCAAATCAAATCAAATCAAAATATTCTTTATTCAAATAAACTTTTACAAGTACTTTTGAATCGTCAAGTGAATCTACCACTGGTTCGGAATGCCATTCCTACCGAGAAGAACCAGCAAGAAACTCGGTGGTTGCTTTTTTTAAATAATTCATTTACAATTATTATATCAATGTGTACATAAGTAACCGCTGTCCCCAGCATTGCTGGAGCGATCAAATCCATGCTCCTCTATCATTTACATAATCTTCAACAGTATAATAAGCTTTTTTCAGGAGCATACTTTTAAACCAACAAATACTGCAACAAATAACAATACTAACTAGAATAAGACAAACACTAACACAACTAACACTTATTTCATCTAAAAAGTAGTTATATACAATTGTAAATATCATGAGATTAGAAATAAAAAGGCTTATTATTATTATTATTATTATTACTTTTAATGGATTTCTTCAATTTGTTTATTCAATTCATGTCAAAGACGTGCAGACAGAAAGTAGCCCCATTCCCGCCGGTGGCACCCGTTCACGAGCATGACGCATGATCCAGCCATTGCTTCGCTCGACCATATTTGAGGGAACGTAACAACCCGCACCACACGACACCACCACAGAAATGTTTAAAGAGAGCGTGACATACCCAGTCTACCCGTATCAAAGCATCGAATTGAATACTAATATTCAAACACTAATTTATAATAAGTAACCGCTGTCCCCAGCATTGCTGGAGCGATCAAATCCATGCTCCTCTATCATTTACATAATCTTCAACAGTATAATAAGCCTTTTTCAGGAGCGTAATTTTAATGGACTTCTTAAACTTGTGTAAAGGCAAGTTTAATATAGGTTGTGGAATTTTGTTATAAAATAGAATGCTCATTCCCACAAACGACCTTCGGACCTTTTTGAGGCGGAGCGATGGAGTCACGAGCTTATGGCGGCCTCTAGTTTGCCTATCATGCAGATCGCATATTTTTTTGTAATTATGAATGTGCTGTTTTACGAAGATTAAATTACTATAAATATATTGCGAGGCTACTGTGAGAATACCTATTTCCTTAAATTTCTCTCTAAGGGATTCGCGCGGTTTTAAATTATAAATTGCACGTATTGCCCTTTTTTGTAATACAAAAATTTTTTGAATATCTGCTGCTTTACCCCATAGTAAAATTCCGTAAGACATAATACTATGAAAGTAAGCAAAATATACAATTTTTGCAGTTTCAACGTCAGTAAACTGTCGAATCTTTCTGACAGCGTAAGCAGCAGAGCTGAGTTTGCCAGCCAGAGTTGATATATGAGTGCCCCATTGAAGCTTTGAATCTAAGGTCACCCCCAGGAACACAGTGGTCTCTTCTATTTTTAAAATATCATTATTTACAGTTAAATTTATGTTTCCTGCGGACTTGGTATTCGGCAATGCGAATTCAATGCACTTAGTTTTCTTTGCGTTTAAAAGTAAATTGTTTACAGTAAACCAGTTAGTGACTTGAGAAATTGCATTATTTACGTCTTCATAATTGTCCTTGTTTCTATCGACTTTAAAAATCAAGGACGTGTCGTCAGCAAATAGCACAATATCGCAAGTATTTTGGACGTAGTATGGTAAATCATTTATATAGACCAAGAACATGAAGGGACCCAGAATAGAGCCTTGAGGAACACCCATAAGTGAGGCTGATCCGGACGACTTCACATCGTTGACACATACCGTTTGAATGCGGTCACTGAGATAAGATGCAATGAGGCCAAGTGCAGTGTCTTTGATTCCATAATGGTTCAACTTAACTAAAAGCGTCTCATGCTCAACGCAATCGAATGCCTTAGACAAATCACAGAAAATACCAATAGCATTCTGTGATTTCTCCCACGCATCGAATATATGCTTTAACAGCATAGCTCCCGCATCGGTTGTTGATCGGCCTTTAGTAAAACCATACTGCTCTGAGTGTAGTAGTTTATTTGAGTTAAAGTGCAGAAGCAGTTGGTTGAGCATAATTTTCTCAAATATCTTGCTGAGTGCTGGTAATATAGAAATTGGTCTATAATTATTAGGGTCACTTCTACTACCAGATTTAAAAAGTGGAATCAATTTACTGTATTTCATAAGATCTGGAAAGGATCCTGAATCTACAGACTCATTAAATATTAAAGCAAGATATGGTGCAATTATATCAATAACATTGCTGATTATTTTTACTGATATTCCCCATAGATCCCCGGTTTTTTTGCACTGCAAAGATTTAAATATTTTAATAATATCATATGGGGTCACATGTTTAAACTTAAACAACACACTGCACTCGGTGACATTACCCTTGAGAAGCTTAAGGGCTTCTATTGGCGAGGAATTAAGGGAGCTAGTAGTGGTAACAGGAATATTTTTGAAAAAATTTTCAAATGTATTTGCAATTTCAGTATCGCAGTTAATAATACGGTCATTAACTTTTAGCTCCAATTTAGGCTTTTCCACTTTATGTTTCCCAATTTCATCTGTGATTATTTCCCAAACTGCTTTTATTTTATTATCTGAATTAATAATTTTTTGTTTTATATAAAGTGATTTTGCTTGCATGCATACATTTCTAAATAATTTTGAATAATTTCTTACATATTGAACAAATGTAGGAGTGTAATTATACTGTTTTTCAGCATACAGATCAAACAACTTATTCCTGCTTTTATAAATGCCAACAGTAGCCCAGTCGCTAAATTTGAGATTTTTAAACAATTTTTTTTCTACTATTTTAAAAATGGAACTATACTGAGAATTTAACAGATCAAAGAAGGTATTGTAGTGTTCATCCGGACCACCCTGTGTAAGGTCAAGGGTAGGTAAAGTATTTAAGATATTTTGTTTAAATAGTTGTACTTTTTTAGTGGTAACTGGCCTATACTTTATTACTTTAGTTGTATTTTGTTTAGAGCTAGGAACAGATATCATTTGCCCGCAGTGGTCGGATCTGAGGTTAGCAATGACGGTCTTGCTGACAATTTTACAATCACTGAAAATATTGTCAATACAGGTAGCGGATCTTGTTGTTATCCGTGTTGGTTCAATAAAAATATTGTCTAAATTGAAGCTTTTAAATAAGTTAAGTAATCTATCAGAAAGAGGAGTGTTAAGCAAAATATCTATATTAAAGTCTCCACATATCAACACTTTTTTTGCTGACCTACATATCCGCCTTAGGGCCTCCTCCATGACATCCTCAAACAGTAAAAAGTCGCCTGAGGGAGGTCGGTACACACAAACTATTATGTATCGCTCCAGCTCAACACAGGACAGCTCAATAGTGCGTTCAACAGAAAGATTAACAATGTCTTTTCTTTCCTTATAATTATTATTACTTCGAGTTATTATCAAAGACCCTCCGCGTATAGCCTTCTTTCTAGAGAACGCACTTGACAACGAGTAATCTTTAAGATTTAAAATTAATTGGTAATTACTGAGCCAATGCTCCGTGAGACATAAAATGTCAATATCAAATTTTTTAACAAAAAGTTCAATTTCATGTTCTTTGCCAGATAAGCCTTGTATATTTTGGTGTACAAGATTAATATTACATAGCTTATCTGTTGTCTTACTACTTAGTTTAAATTTTTTTTACTAATTTCAACAATATTAGTACAACTGCTAGTACCAGAAGTTAAAATACCCATATTATTACAATCTGTATCCATTGTCAAAAGACTGGAATTAGAGCTGTTGTTACTAATAGAGTTAGCATTCAGTGTACAACATGTACCATTTCCAACCATATTATTACAGCTAAAAATAGCTGGGTCTTGTATATTACAAGCTACTAATGTAGCTAAATGTTTCTTACATCTATTGGGCAGATACATAGTATCCTTTGTCAGTGTAAAATTCTGTATAAACTTATTTGTGTCAAATATATGGAAATAGTCCCTATGACTATATGTTAAATTATGAAGGAGCATATTAAGTTTATGAATACTCCTATTTTGTGCTAGGGTCAATGAGTTAGAAAAAGGAAAAGCACAAAGTATAAACTTACAGCCTGATTTTTTTTGAACACTTAATAAGTATTCCAAACTTTTGTAAATTTCCTTTTTGGTTATGTCCAGGCTGTCACCTATCAACAGAACAACTGTACTATAACTATCCAAGCAAAGATCTTGGATATTTTCAATTATATATTCATATGAGGCCTTGGGGTTACATTTATTGAAGACATTTTGGTGTAATTTATTACTAAGTAAGTAACCAAAGTCTTTTCCCAGCCCATCCGAAACTACAAATGTTTTCCGCTGCGGACAATGTAATGGAATGTCATTATGCGCTGATACAACTAAGGGATCATTGTTTGAACACTGGACTTCCACTGGCACTATAGTATTGTCTTTATTCGAACACTGGCACTTATTGATCAGAGAGTCAAAACGGTCTATATTATAATTTCCTATTGCTAATATTTCATCTGCAACCAGTATTTGCTCATTGATCTGTTTCTGTGACTGCTCATATTGTGATGTAACAGTTTTCAATGAGTTTTCTAATTGTAAAATTTCATTATTCAGGCGGTTTACATCAGATTCATATTGTTCTCTCATTTCCTGTAGAGAAGAACAATATGTATCCAGCTTTGTTACCAATTGTGAACGTTCTTTCCTCAGTGTAATATTTTTAGAGCTTGTCTTTTGATTTTTAATTAATTTTTGTGTTTTAGCTATAAATTTGCCAAGTTTTATGTACTTCTTAATTTTTTTGTGGCTATTCAAAGTAACTGGCACTGAGGGCGGTCTTTTAACACAAGGGCTGTCACATGTGAGATCAATGGTCACCACAGCTGGTGCAGTTGAGGATGAAGTGAGCAGCTCGTCATATAAATTATTTGTTTGTTGTATTTCACAACTCAGAATTTGTGACTGAAGGTCACAAATTATTTTTTGTGATCTACTCAATTCATCCTCTAACATTGAAATTTTTCCTAGTGCCTCTTCATATGTCCGAATACACCGGTCAAATGAGCTGACTGCCACCTGAAGCTGGTCCCGCTCCTCCAGCACCTGAGTGTGAGCGCTGTGCAGACTAGCTAGCTCAGCCTTCAACTGAGTGTTCCGGGCAATGATGACTCTCAACTCAGCTTCACTATCATCCTGTTCCTTCAGTAACTGTTCATTCAGTTGTTTCAGCGTCTTGAGTTCCATTAGTGTATTTTTTAACTTCTGCTGCTCCTCTAAGGCTGCTGCTCGTCTGGTCTGCATGATAGGAGCCATTCTGCAGTAGGTAATTACAACTGAAACACACCAAGTTATATATGTTAGTGAAGGAAGTTAAAGATGTTGTGAGAGTATAGAAGAGAGGCTGAGTAGACAGAAGGTTAAAATAGTAAGGAAAATAAATAATAAATGTAAATAAATAAACAGGGGTGTAATTACATAGATCACAGTAGTGTTATGGGCTAGGTATGACACAAAATTAGTTCACCAATTGAGACTAAAGTAAATAATTAAAACAAAACTTATTGTTGGTGTTATATATACACAAATGTTACATTTAGGGGTTTATGTTATAGTACAGTGTAGTGTTAGTTTTGTCTGCGGCAATCTAGGTCATTCTGCAACTTTACTTCCACGGATCAGTCAAGTAAAGTGACAAAAGTCTTTGCCTTTGTGTGAGGAGGGACGTGTCTCGAAGTTATCGAGAGTGTACGAATGGCGTGTAGGGAGTAATATGTGTGATAATGAGCTAATAATTAGTACGTGTTTATTCTATAAATAGAAATAAAAGCAATACTCCCCCGGTTTATAATATTATAGTTATGTAACTGAGAAAGGTTTAATTATAAAACTAGTACGATTGAACTGATTTAAATGTAGATAGGTATGCTAAAAATTTACTATGCCTGTAAGAGTTAGCCTAATTCACGTACAGTTCTGTAAACCTGTCTGCCTGGTGGGAGGGTTCGGCCGTGGCTAGTTACCACCCTACCGGCAAAAACGTGCCGCCAAGCGATAGCGTTCTGGTACGATGCCGTGTAGAAACCGAATAGGGGAATGGGTTTAATATAACTACCATGCCCCTAACAGGTTAGCCCGCTACCATCATCACTTAACATCAGGTGAGATCGCAGTCAAGGGCTACCTTGTAGCACAATAAAAATAAAAATAAAACCATTCTTAAGCAGTCCAATCATTTATTAATCAATTTTTTAATTTACTATCAATTATTAAATGACTATTGGGAATCATTTCCGGATTGCAAGTGATATCAACAACTAAATATTATCTTATAATTTATGTTTCGATTGCTCTAATAATGTTGAATAAAATCCCTTATTTAATTATATTTGTACTGAAATTATAAACAGTCTGAGAAGTATTTTTTTGATAATTGAATAAATGTGCTTATATCTTAGCAATCATGGGATGATTAATTAAATAACTGACTTTGTTTATTTTTTCCCAACTGAATTGCCCCTGTTAAGAATATACGTGTCGAGGGAAAACTAAATATCGAACTTTATGCATTTTTTTCGCTCTCGAAGTGATGCATGAGAGAACTTATTTATTTTTTGATAAGTTATTTAACTTTCATTCGCTACTTTTTTAGCAATTTTTCAATATTTATTTTTCCACCTTTTGCGCCTTGCGAGATTCATTTATTATTATCTTTTTAATTAAAACTAACTAAGAAAAATTAGAAATACAGAAAGGTGCGGCTTTAATTGGACTTTCTGGAAATGCAATAAAGTCGATTTCCCAAAAAGTGTAATTATTTAATTTTCCAACTACAGCGACGATATAGCATTAATATAAATAAAAAAATACTAAATTATGTAAGGAAATAAATATCACCAATTTTCCTCAGAGCAAACCTACCTTACTCATTATTTCGCGTTTAATAGGTTTTCTATGTAATGATTTGTTTGCTAAATATCAATTAAGTGTACCTAAATATAAATGGTGATATCCTAGGTAGTTATGACATCGGCATCCCAGTCGGGGGCTCTCTGGTTAAAATCCCCGGCACTTATAACTCTTCATAATCAATGTAAACGTACGTCAAACGTATAAATCGAACTATTTTAGGAGTTCATAGATACCTGCTCGTCAAAAAGCATGTATGAATTTCTTAAACTGTTCCAGTAATACGTTTTAAGCTCTCAAATATAAGAAACTTACCAAATCAAAATTATGTATGTACACTATTTACTAACTAAAATAAAAATATATATATCTAGTAACTATTATTTAACTACTTTTATACACTAAAAACCTCCACTGATCCACTTTTTCAAGTATTAATAGTTGCAAAAGTAATCCGTTTACCGCGTAATTTTTCTAATTTTTTTTTAAATATTGGCAGTAAGAGTGGCAGTACCAACCATAGAGTGGGTTGGGTACATAGAGTATAGAGTAGGTGGAGATGAAATATATAATATGTACATATTCAATGACGGGTGCCAGCCGAGCCGACACCGGCCAGCGCTTGAGATAAAAGTCGTGCACTGGAACGTCACGGACTTTGAAACAGCTATCAACGTTGAAACCTCATTTTTTTTATTCGTGTATTCTGGTGTATTTGTGAACATTGGAATATTCTCCTTATTGAACAAAACCCATCCCTACTTTGCCCGTAACATAAAGTGCAGTGTTTAATACACATTAACTATATAATTATAATAAAAGGTATTCTACAAGATATTCAGGAAATTTTAAATCAAAGATCAATTTTATTAGCTCATTTGCTTTCAAAAGATATAAATCAGACTTATCCATACTAATATAATAAATGCGAAAGTGTGTAATATATGTAGTTGGAACTTTTCCATCTTTCTCTGCGGTTTCTGGAACATTTGTTATATTGTCTGAACTGTATGAGCATTGTTGCTATGATAAATTATTATGCGGTTCCGTTTTCGAGTCCGTTAACTTTTCTTTTGTAATTTATTGTGTTCGATTCATGAATGTATTATGATAGTCGCTAAGATAAGATTTCAGCTTAACTATTATGTTTAATAGTAGATGATGCACGCGACTTTATCCGCGTGGATTAAGTTTTTTTGACTGATATATGTATATATGTCCTTCTCTGGGATACAATCTGTGTATCAAATTTTAAATAGAAACCTTAAACGCGCGCCACCAAAATACTCGTGTGACCAATCACTGTCTACCTTCTTTCTGCCTTCATTCTTCTTAACCTCAGATTAAAAACCTAAAGATTTCGCCATATTCCAAACTGTCAATGCAAAAACGAGATAGCTTTATGGCGTATTGCCTTTATAAGAAAGGTAAGTGAATACTTGTTTTTTGTCACTGTCAGCGTGCTCAATTTTTTTGCCTGCCAAAGTTCATTTTGACGTACATCTTTGGCACACAAACTTATGTACATTGGAGGTTATTTACCTGAGATTGGAGGTTAGATAAGCAGTCAAAGTTTTTGATTAATTATTATTATTAAAACATATGTAGGTGAAATCATAAGTGAAATTTAGTGTTCTATAAGCTATTGCGCAATGGTGAGTTGCAGTATATTAGGCTGCAAAAGCCGCAGCGAAAGTAAAATCGAAGGAATCAAATTTCACAAGTAAGTGGTCAAAATCTTGATTTAGTGACATATTAATCTTTGGATCTTTATATTAAAGTAACTATAATCATGTTTAACTAATGTTTACTCAGGTAAATGAAAGAAATAGAGCCTAATTTTCCAATTTTCATAGTAAAACTGATAAGAAAAGTTTGTTTTGAAAACGAGTATATTTGAAGTGTTGCCAGGACCCAAATTCAAATCCTTCCATTCGGGCAAGCGCGCATGGCCGATTTTTTCTCTCTTAAGAGGCCGGTTCGCGCCGCTCGCAACTTCTATTCGAACCGCAAATATAAATTTGCCGGTATATTGCTATCTCTATTTCACTGATGACACATGATCGCGTTCAAGCGAGATAGCAATATGAGCTTACAGAATTTGTTATACATTTAGTCTTGTTCCGTGAATACCAAAAATGATGAATGAAAACTTATCGTGCTTTTTACTTCGTTTTGTTATTCTGTAACTTGACAATATAGGCTATGCTGCTGACCAATTAATACGTAAGATATCGTTGGTTTTAATATGAAACAAATAAGAGGGAAACATGTCCATCTTGTCGTAAAAATATGCAAAACGCAATTCATTTACATTTCATTTTAGGAAAGTATTTTGAAAACATATAAATCCAGGGGACTAGATAAATACAATTTGAATCCAAATAAACTCTCATTTTGGTGGAAATGTTCTCGAATTATTAATTATTTTGGTATTACGTTTGTATGGGCAATTCATTCTCCGCTGGCACCTTAACGTACCGATACTCTATTATGATAGTATAAAAATATTTAAAATGGCGCTTAACTATATACACGATCATTCACGAAAAGAGTTCATTTTTGCAGAACTTTAATTAATTTCAACTTCCTTAACCAAAAAAAAAAATGATATCACTTTGTTGGAGTATATATTTTTGTGATCATTTTGTAAATTTTATTTTGCTCTACGTACATTATGTAAATTGTTGTAGTAAGTACTGTAAATACTTCTGTGTATGATTAATTATTAACGCTGCATAAGCATGAAATTAGAATTTGTGAGAATATACTTAATAAGTTTAAGTTTAAATACATAAAATTATAATTTATTTTAAACACTGGTATACTAGTGGTTCGCCCAGAACTGAGACCTCGCGGCGCCATCTATTGACATCAATGTGAAGTTCTATTAAAAATACTGAAGCTCATTAAATATTAAATGATTTCGTTTCCTTACAATATTTATCTAATTTTAGTATTTGTTGTTCAAGTACAGGATATAATTTAAATAATTTATAAAGTTTCAGGCTCAGCCTTTCAGAATATATAGTTCTGAGGTCAACTTTGGACGTTAGAAAATCTCCACTTTGAAAGCCCCCCATTTCATTAATTTTAGGGGAAAAATTAAAAAATAATAATTTTGGACTCTATTCCTAATTATCTTTAAAATGATATACCGCAACCCTATGTAACGCTATAAAAAATATTTTACTTCTCATTCGCTTCTATGAGAGCAGCCCCCCTGAAATAAAGATTTTTATAACTTTTTAAGCCATTTTCGGCTGGAGGCCATTGGTTTCCATATTATATTTAAAGCTGAAGTAAAGTTCAATAATTCAGAACTTATAATGCTCTGACAGACGGACGGACGGACGGACAAATGCAAATTCACTCAAGTAGACTCGGAGGCCTTCGCTTCGCTTGGTCAAAAAGATAATATTGTGGTAGTAGAGCTACCAAAGGACTTGTCCAAAATTGGGCCTTGAACATGAACCAAGATGATTTTAATACACGTGAATAGAGATCCTAAAATATGGCTTATAGCATAATTTACACATTTTTAGAGGACCTCAATTTCGAGAAAAATATTATTTTATTTTGTTGCTTTGAGTGGTCTGTGCAATTAATTTAAAAAAAAACAGTAAAAAAAAACTTCTTCTTCTTTTCTTGGTTTTTGGCTTTCAGTAGTGCCAAAACAGCACAGTGCACTTTGCCAATGTCGAGTAACTTGAGGGAGGCACGAAGGAGATTGGCCGGTTACAGAGTGCCAAAATTATAGAAAATGTTCTGTAATAGAAGGCATATTTATATATATGTTAGTAAACTACACTAAATAATAATAAACTATATAGAGACAAACACAAATAAATATAAAAATAATCGGAAACTACTATAGGTATTACAGTTTAAGTTTGTTAATTTTAAAATATTTACAAAGATACTTAACATAAGGACTAAAAGCTAACATTAGGACACACTCAACATTTAAGGGGCGGGGAATTTTAGGGGGAAGAACATCATATAATTTATAGGGAAGTTTAGGACAAGAGAAGAAAATGTGAGAAACTGATCCCTCGTCCAGACCACACTCACACAGGGAGCTGTCACGCACTCTTAATTTTGCCAAGTGTACGGGGGTGCAGGCGTGACCAATTCGAAGACGACTGATAGTAGAGGTGACCCAGCGAACCGATTTTTTATGAAAGAAGAACCAAGGTCGTCGGGGGATATTGGGTTGTATGGAAGCATAGTGCTTACCCTTGATCAAAATCGATTCAGTGTATAATGAGTTCCAAGAGCTCTCCAAGTCCAATTTTGCTAGGGAACGGAGGTCTTGTGGGTGGTTAGTATAATGGGTCATAGTACCCATTTCCACTGCAAGTTTGGCGCAAGCGTCGGCAGTCTCATTGCCACTAATACCAGAGTGACCCGGAATCCAAGCCAGTATAACGTTTAGACCTTTCTGCAGACAAGAATATAGCACCTCCCGGATCCTGAACACAACAGAGACTCTCTCCTTACTACGGAAAGGATTACCCTTAAGAGCTTGTAAGCAGCTTAGGGAGTCAGTCAGTATTAAAGTTTGTCTAATATTATGGGCTTCAACGAAAAGGATTGCTTCTAATATGCCAATAGACTCTCCTGTGAATACTGAAGATTCTGGGGGACACTTGAATTGTATACTAATTTTGAATTTTGGAATCCAGCATGCTACTCCAACACAGCCATTCTGAGATAGTTTTGAGGCATCAGTGTATATTGTAAGGAAATCGGGCCAGTCGTTTTGGATAATTTCAATAAATTTTTGGTTAGCCTCGGTTGAACCTTTGTGAATACCAAGATTAACAATTGGGGGTTTACAAATCAAACTTTTATTGTCTTTTTCACGTATGTCATTGTCAAATGTCAACTGTCAGTTTTGTTTATTTTATTGGTGATTAATTAATGTTGTTATTTATTATTTTACGAATGATTGAAATACTCAATTATTATTTATTAATCTTATAATATGTCGGACGGACGACATCAAGACAGTCGCAGGGAGTCGTTGGACTTGGATTCAGGCGGCGCAAGACCGTGGCTTGTGGAGGACCCCACAGGAGACCTATGTCCAGCAGTGGACGTCCATCGGTTGACGACGACGACGACGAATCTTATAATATTGTATGCACTATGTAGTGGAAAATGGGTAGTTTCTCGAAATTGAATATTAATAATCACAACTAATGTGCTAAGGACGGGAAAAAGGAAAAGAGGTCGCCCATGTCAGATGACTATGCCCACAGGCAAACTGAATAAATAAAACAGTGTATTTACTAGTGTCTTATTATTTATTTAATCTATTTGTAAGAAAATATGATTAACAACAATTTGTGTATATACCATGTACAAATTCAGTAATAAAGGTTTATATTATTTTTATAATGTGCTATAATAATATAATATATATATAAAAAACAATATTGATACATCAAATGTATGATACATTTTGTTTTTTATATAAATGCAGGTAATCTCAATCTTTCTGAGTTACCACACTCTGGAACTAAACAATGATTAGATGTATCAGAAGTTCGCTGGTAACCATCCAAATTGATATTTCTCTACTCATTCTGGTTCGGCCTGTTCCATCCAGTTCTGAGCTAGGGGCACTGAGAGGCTCAGAGCTAGGAGCACTGACAGGTTCAGTCATAGGGCTAGATCCTCTTTCAACATCTTGAGTACTTGGTTGTGCCACTAGTTGCTGAACTTGGCGATGAGTGCTTTGCCAGCAGGCATTACATGTTCGAGCATTTGCAGGGACCTAAAATGGAATTTATGTTTAATCTTGATATCTTGATATTAAAGTAAAGAAAATAATACAATCACTATGAACAAAGTGATCACATTACAGAAATAAAGCACTCTAGAACAAATCTACGAAAGTTAAACTGATCACAGATTTACCCAGAGGGAAAAACATAGAGTACATGATTAGCATAGTATATAATATATATGAATATACCTGACGGGAGTTGATGTTGGCCATAATTTGAGCTCTTTCAGGATGTCCCCCTAGTAAGGAGCATGAGCTTCTGCCTGATCTTCTATGGATGGACATCCCACAAGAAATGCAAATTGCTTCATGACCAAATTGTTGCCCACCAATGTAACCCTCATTCCTGTTGTTTAATTCTATTACAAAAGGTTTATGCATGGCAAATTCGATCTTCATCAGTTACCTAAAAAACAAATTAATAATAATAAAAAAGAGAAACATATTTTATTGTTTTATTAGGTCTAGGCTTAAACTTAAATCAGTTCTTTTTAAAGTCTGTTTCAACCCCTTTTTAAGGTCCAACACTGAGCAAAGGTCTGCTCTCAGAATAAGATGGATTTAACCATAGCTCACAACACTGGCCAATTATTGTGGGTTGGCAGACTTCACACACCTTTGATGTTTCCTCATGATGCTTTCCTTCACCGCTAATCTGATAGAAAGTAATTTTGTTCCTTATCTTTGTATAGTAACACTGCTCTGTGGCAGTAGTCCTACATCTATGTTAAAAATTTAAAAAGTAATAAACTTGTCTCTGGCCCGCTCTGTGTGGTCTCTGACACCAAGTAAAAAATGGTTTCTTCTTCGAATCCACTAAAATTAAAAATATAACATGGTAGCATAACCGTGGTTCCGAGCCAACGGAGGAACGTAAAAAGAATAACAAAAAGTAAAAACGCTTGCTGGAATTCTCGGTAAGTCGAAACTCAAAAGTAAAACTACAAGCTACGCCAATAACCATTTCTCCAAGATGGACGAAAAAGACGCTTTGTCACGTATTCAGCGATTGACAAATGACAAAACTTTTACAATGTGGAAGTTCCAAATAGATATATATTTTCGCAGTAGCGACTTGTACGAATATGTCCATACTTCACAGGCATACGTAAAAAAAGAGGATCTTATAAAAGATGCGCAAGCACAAAGAATTATTACAAGCACAATAGACCGCAAGCATCTGCCACTTTTATTATCATGTAAGACTGTATCAGAAATGTATAGCAAATTATGCTTCATATTTGAAAAAAGGAGTGATCAACAAAAATGTAATACCTTACAAGAATTTTTCCAATACACCTTTAACCAACAACACGATATGACATTTCATATTAGTTCTCTTGAAAATCTTGCTTATCAACTAAACTGTCTCGGTGAACAAATAAATGAAAACATGCTCATCTCAAAAATTCTGTCTACATTACCCGAACAATACAACAACTTTATTACAGCATGGGAATCCACTGCAACCTCTGACAAAACAACAAACAATTTAATTTCACGAATATTAGCTGAAGAAAAGAGGTTGTCAAATACAAATGAGACTCAAAGTGTAGCATTTAAAGCTAGTAATAAAAATAATAATAAGAGATACAAGTCATGTAAATTCTGCCATAAAAATAACCACCTAGAAAAAGACTGTTTTTACAAAAATAAGAAACTTTTCTGCACAATTTGTAAGAAAAATAATCATCAAGAAAAAGATTGCTTCTGGAAAAAGAAACAGGTATCATTTCTGGCTGTCAATGAGAACTTTATTGTTGATTCAGGCTGTACTAGTCACATGACAAATAACGACTCAATCCTACATAACATAAAACAGTGTGAAATAGAAATTAAAACCGCAGAAAAACATAACTCAATAACTGCGAGTAAAATAGGTACAATAGAAACAAAAAACTGCAACTTTGATGACATATTATATGTTCCAAAACTTGAAAAAAATTTATTGTCAGTAAATGCTATAACAGAGAAAGAAGGAGTTGTAATATTCACTAAAGATAATGTTATGATTAAAAAGGATAATGAAATAATATTAAAAGGTAATAAAAATAATAAAGGATTGTATAACGTAAATATTAACACAAATACAGAAGAAAATGTATTGATTTCATACAACAAAGAAACAGCTGAAGATTGGCACAGCAGATATGGCCATCCTGGAAAAGAAACATTAAAAAATATTATTAAATCAGTTAATGGTATAAATATAACAAATCACGATATAGATACACTTACCTCTACCTGTGATATCTGTCTGAAGGCAAAACAAACAAGATTACCTTTTCATACTCGTCAAAAATCTGAAAGAAAATTACATATCATACATACAGATGTATGTGGCCCAATTTCACCTTTAACATGGGATGAAAAGAGATACATATTAACATTTATCGACGACTATACAAACTACACTCAAATTTATCTATTATCAAATAAAAGTGAAGTATTTATGTATTTAAAACAGTATGTACAAGAAATGGAAAGACATACAAACTTAAAAATCAGTGTAATAAGATGCGATAATGGTGGAGAATATTCAAGTAATAACCTAAAAGAATGGTGTAAAAACAAAGGAATTAAAATAGATTATACAATACCATATAGTCCACAACTCAACGGAAAAGCTGAACGCTTTAATCGCACATTGATGGAAAAAGCACGAGCGATGCTATATGAATCTGACTTAGAACCTGAAATGTGGGGCGAAGCAGTACTATCAGCAACCTACCTGTTGAATAGAACTCCACGAGATAGTCAAATAAAAACCCCTATAGAAATGTGGACAAATAAAAAACCAAATGTAACAAATATTCAAATATTCGGATCAGAAGTGTATACAAAAATATTAAAACCTTTAAAGAAATTAGATCAGAGAAGTGAAAAGCTTATAATGATTGGATATGCTCCAACTGGATACAGACTCTGGAATCCAGAAAGCAAAGAAATAATAATCAGAAGAGATGTCAAATTTGTTAGAAGTATAAATGAAGAAAAAAGTAAGAACTTCAAAAACGAAGAGGATATAATTGAAATAACTAGCATTTTACCAAATAAAGAAATAATGGAGAAAGAAATTGATGAAAAAATGATGAACGAAGAAAACCCTAACAGCAATCAAATTACAGAAAATATAATACAAGAAATAACAGAAAGTGTAATACAAGAAATACCTAATGAAGAAGAACCAAAGTCAAATGAAGAAGAAACAAATATACCCGATAACACAAAAGATACAGATAAATCTGATGAAATTATAGAGAAGGAAAAAAGAAAAAGACAACGAAAACTACCACAAAGATATGAAGACTATGTGTTGATTACATATAATGAAGCAATAAATGGAGAAGACAAACAAAAATGGCAAAAGGCTATCGAAGATGAAAAGAATTCTTTAATTGAAAATGAAGTTTGGAAAATTGTAAGTGTAGAAGAGGCTAAAGGAAAAAAGATTCTTAGTAATAAATGGGTGTTAAAGATAAAAGATAATGGCACATATAAAGCTCGTCTCGTAATTAGAGGATTTGAACAAAGAGAGGGAATTGATTATAATGAGATTTTCAGTCCTGTGATAAACAGTAGTCCTTTAAGAATGATTTTAGCTTTAGCAGCTCTAAACAATTTAAAAATCAAAACATTTGATATTAAAACTGCATTTTTATATGGCAAATTGGACGATGAAGAAATCTATATGCATCCACCTGAAGGAATGAATATCAACGGAATATGCAAACTTGAAAAAGCCCTGTATGGCATGAAACAAGCTCCTCTTAAGTGGAATCAAACATTCACAAATTTTTTGAACACTCAAGGCCTATTACAACTTAAAACTGAACCATGCATTTTCAAAAATAAAGAAAACTCAATATTTCTCGGCATACATGTTGATGATGGAATAGTAATTGGGAAAGATGAAAAGAAAATAGACATGATTATTAAAAATATAGGAAATAGATTCATAACTAAAGTAGATAACAATCCAAAAAAGTACCTTGGTATGGATTTAATAAAAAAAGAAAATGAGTTAAACTTAAAACAAGAAAATTTTATAGAAAATTTGTTAAAAGATTACAATATGATGGAAACAA
This sequence comes from Erebia aethiops, assembly GCA_923060345.2. NCBI lineage: Eukaryota > Metazoa > Arthropoda > Insecta > Lepidoptera > Nymphalidae > Erebia > Erebia aethiops. The sequence continues at coordinate 108,588 of CAKLPR020000021.1, forward strand.
AAATATCACCAATACCTATAGAATCAAGTAAAGTAATAGAATCACCTAAAAACACTAAATTTCCCTACAGAGAATTACTTGGAAGCCTAACATACATTTCAAATAAAACTAGACCCGACATAAGCTTTGCAGTAAATTACTGTAGTAGAAAAGTAGAGAACCCAACCGATCAAGATGTACAAAACTTGAAACAGATATTGAAATATCTCAAAGGATCTAAAGAAAAAGGTCTTATCTATACAAAAGGGAAACAAGATATAGAGCTAACAGCATATTGTGACTCAGACTATGCTGGCGATTCTGAAACAAGGAGAAGCACAACTGGATATATCATATACCTGAGTAACTGCCCAGTAACATGGTGTACTAGACGTCAACCTATAGTGGCACTTTCAAGCACTGAAGCCGAATACATTGCTGCGGCTGAATGTTGCAAAGAACTACTATACTTAAAATCCGTGATTCAAGAACTCTTGGACCTAAACAGTGTAAAAGTGACAGTGTTCATAGACAATCAAAGTGCTATAAGACTGATTGAGAATGGAGTTATAAATAGACGTTCAAAACACATAGACGTTCGTTTTAAATTTATTCATGAAAAAGTGAAAAACAGTGATCTAACTATAAAATATTGTCCCACTAGTGAACAAACAGCTGACATTTTTACTAAAGTACTATCTAGAATTAAATTTAACTATCATGCTAATAAGATTGTTCTGTAAAATTAAACTAAGTAAACTTAACATTGCAATAACAATCTAAAAATACTGTTAAACTATAAAACTTAATTATTAATTTTGTGTAAAACTGTATAACTGTAACTTAAAAGTGTTTAAATAAAACTTAACCAATAATGTATAAGGAAAATAAATAAAACAACTTTAAAATTGGCATAATTATAATAACTTAATAGTATGTAATATCTTAAGATTTCCTATGTACAACCAACAAAGTTTAAAACTAAAAATTGTAATTTCTGTGTAACTTAGTATATAAGGTAAAAAAGTTTATGTTTGTAAAAAGACAAAGGAAATAAAATTAGGGGAGTGTGATAGAAAGTAATTTTGTTCCTTATCTTTGTATAGTAACACTGCTCTGTGGCAGTAGTCCTACATCTATGTTAAAAATTTAAAAAGTAATAAACTTGTCTCTGGCCCGCTCTGTGTGGTCTCTGACACCAAGTAAAAAATGGTTTCTTCTTCGAATCCACTAAAATTAAAAATATAACATAATCAAGTGATATTTAATTGCCACAAACACATAAAGCAAGTCCCACTGGGCTATCACTGCTTTTTAAAAGTACATACTTTAAAAACACGTAAAAAATGATGAATTACTACTACACTTACATTGAGGTTGTAAAATATGCGCAAGGTGGTCTACCTTGGTCTACCTTCACCTTGCGCACTTACAATTTTAAATTGGAGTGTATTGTATACAAACAATAAAGTTCTTATGACACTGGTCATTAGTTTGTAATAAAAGGTCACCGAATTATTTTCGAAGCTTAAATATAGCCGCGTATTGTTTCATAATATTCGTTTCATTGATAGAAGTTAAATTAGTTCACTATTTTGCTTGGCATTCGGTCGCCATTTTACGTGTGGCATTTCAGGGGCGCATGCGTCAGCCGAAGGGCAAGGGTGAACGGAAAATTGATGTGTCAACTTGACAAGGACCCTGCACCCTTGAAAATTGCAAGGTTCACACTTTTAATTTTAGAATTATTACTTACAAGCTGATGCCCGCGACTTCGTCCACGTGGATTCGGGAATTAATGTCCTTAATTAAAATCCATTTCCGGGATAATAGGAAGCCTATATGTCACTCAGGTTAAATTATATTCTAGCGAAATTTCTCCGCTGCGGTGTGATTGAAAGACAAACCAACAATCAGATTTTTTTAAGGAATTTGTTTTTCATGGCAGTACGTGTACGTCTTTGTCACTGCAGTAATAATGTCTCCCCGACCGAATTCGGTCACGGGCCACGGCGGCCAGTCTCCAGGGAGATTAGCCATCTACGCAGGAGATATTATAGTGCGCAAGTGTGGGCGCATTTAAGTACGCAGGTGCACTCTCTGTTCCTTTGCTCTCATAGCCCATGTACTCGTAAATGTATTTATTTTTATTTTGTTGGTAGGCCTTTTTCTACAAGGCTGATAAGTTGGCCAACTAACGTTAGGGTGTCGAATTTGGGTGTCGGTGTGTGCGCGCATTGTAAAAATGCACTCTAATATTTTTCCCCTAACGCGCCAAAAGAAGTACAACTTCAATAAATGAAATTTCTTTGATAATAAACCATATTTTGTTCAAAAGTAACCTTTCATTTTTTTCTAGTAGAAATGTGTTAAAAGTTAATAGAATAGATGTTTGTTGTAATAACTTACACAAAATATATAAAGGATAATGTAGTTGTCGTTGTAGTTTCTATTTTAAGTAGAATTTTGCCAGCTACTTATTCAAAACACCTAAAATTAAAGAAGTGAAATAAGGATCGAAATTTATCTAATCTACCGATTGACAAAAATCATACAGGACTCATTTACCAATGTTTCAATTGTTGGGATTGGCTGAATTTGTGGTATTCTTGCTGCGTCAATGGATTTTGTCCAATTGTGGAAGAGTGTTAACCAATCAGAGGACGTGATCGCGATCGTAACACTGTAGCTGTCAGTTTTAGCCGGTAGCCCTGCTGTTTTGCGTTATTTCACTTTGCGTTCCGTTTCACTTAGGTTTTATACAAAAAAAATACGAATTAATTCTGCAAGATCCGAAAAATCACCTAAAAGTTTACAAAAGTAGGTAACCTTCTGGCAACACTGCTGTACAATCGAACGCACAACCCGTTATTGGTTTTCCCGGTTCCGTTCTGCTTCTGGAAATTTTGATTTGAAAAAATGAAGCTCGTGGTCGTCCGGAGACTTTGGTCAACAATAATGAATTAAAGGCGATTGTGGAAGCTGACGAAACTCAATCTACAGCTGAGCTAGCAGCAGCTTTTGATGTAAGCACCAAAACAATATTGATCCATTTGCGACAAATTGGCAAGGTAAAAAAGATGGGTGCCCCACGACCATAACGATCGCCAGCGCAACGTACGCGTCGCGTGCTCAACAGGCAAAGAAATGAAGGAATTTTGAAACGAATTGTTACGTGCGACGAAAAATGGATTCTGTTCGACAATCGAAAGCGCTCAGCAAGTTGGTTAGATCCTAGTTCAGCACCAAAGCAATGCCCTAAACCAAAAATGACCCCTAAAAAGGCGATGGTCACTGTTTGGTGGTCTAGTGCGGGTGTGATTCACCACAGCTTTTTACAAAACGGCATGAGCATTACTGCAGATGTGTACTGTGAAGAACTGGAGAGAATGATGGAGAAGCTTGCACATCTGCAACCAGCTTTGGTCAATCGGTCGTCCCCACCTCTTTCACGACAACGCGCGACTCCATACTGCGCAACAGTCTCCAAGCTGCAAGAGCTGGGGTTGGAAGCTCTCCCTCATCCGCCATACTCACCAGACCTTGCACCTACCGACTATTACTTTTTCCAAAATTTAGCCAACTTTTTAAATTCCATTCTCGTGAGGCAGTACAAAATGCCTTTGAAGAGTCTGTTGCCTCCCGTCCAGCTGATTTTTACAAGGGCATCAATAAACTGCCAATGCGTTGGCAAAGATGCGTCGATTGCATGGGTGATTACTTCGAATAACAGAAATAAAAAAGTTTGAAAAAAATAAGTACTTTCACTTATTCCATACAAAACGGCAATTTCATCGGTAAAGACCTATCTTACTTCTTACTAATATTATAAATGCGAAAGTTTGGATGTATGGATGTCGGTATGGATGTATGGATGGATGTTTGTTACTCAATCACGCCCCAACAGCTGAACGGATCTGTATGAAATTTGGCACAGAGATAGATTATAGTCTGGAATAACACATAGGCTACTTTTTATCCCGGAAAATTAGAGTTCCCGCGGCAACCACAAAACCTCGATCCACGCGTACGAAGTCGCGGGCATCAGCTAGTTATATTATATAGGTTGTGACGTAGCTGGTTTGGCGAGAAAAGAAACACAGCAAGTCAACACAAGGAATTTATTGAAGAAGGAATCAGAGGGTCGTGGGACGAGAGGCCCGTCAATAATTTTGCTTTCTAGACCTGTAGTGGGCGAGTACTGTCCTGGAATGCCGCGGAGTGTCGGTCCAGCTGGTAGTGGGACGCGCGGCGAGTTCTTCAGCCAGGTAGTGTGCGGTGGGAGATTTTACACGCCGGGAGTCGGTCGTCTATGCTCGGAGGCTCTGACCCGCAGAAGTGGCGCGGCCAGAGAGCTCGGGCGTGGAAGAGGGCCACGGACTGGACGGGACTCGCAGAAGTGGCGAGTCACGTTGCTCCGAGCGAGGTCGAGGCGCAGACCGACGAGATAATCCCCAGGAAGAAAACCCTGGAATGCACATTCCAGCGTGTGAGCAACTGTTCCCTTCTATCCATCTGGTTGTGACACGTAGCAGCAAGCAAGCGGAAAAGTACTGCGTAAAATGGTGGTGCTAAGTAGGTATGTCACAATCAGACGGAGTTACAGAGAAGGAAATAGTGAAGCTAAGTTAAACAATAGTAGATTATACACTAAGGGGATAAAGCACTGTTTTATGTCACGGGCGCTACATTGAATCCTGAACGTAACGAAGGACTCCAAATTTAACTCCCGAGCGCAGCGAGGGTGTTATAAGTTAATTCCTGAGCAAAGCGAGGGAATTAATATTGAGTCCTGAGTGCAGTGAGGGATTCAAGCGCCCAAGAAAAAAACAGTTTTATCCCCGTGGTGTATACTCTACTTTTCTCACTTTATGCGAGACAATAAAAAAACCAGGCTTAGTAGATAGTGTTTATTACAGCAAATTAAAAGTGCAAATTGATATTGGAGACATTAGTCCAATTATGGAAAGATAACGTTATATTTTTATTTGGTATGTTTATCGAGTTTGGTACGTTTGAGCTAGAGTTTATTTGAGTTGTGATAGAATCTTCTAAAGGTACTACTAGCTACGGCTATAGCACATTCTTCCAGCTGGCGTGGCCTACTCGATTTGACAAACAAACGAAGTTCGTCTCAGTGCGAATCTAGTGGGCCACGGCTTCGGTTTTAGAAAATCGAGTTGGCCGCGCCCGCTAAGAACACATTCAGTTTAGCGAAATTAGACTCTATCGACATTGCAATAAGAATTATGGAAGTGAAAATCACATTATTGACCAGCGGGTTATAATGAAATTCAATAGAACATTATAACCCGGCTAAAGCCAAGAGATATAATGTCTTGCTTTCGGTAAGGTTTACATGACATATAATTCGGCATTGTCGAGCATGTGGTGTGAAAAATATTTTAAAACAAAGAAAAGATAATATTAAAGTGCAGAGGGCAGTGAGAAGGTAATAATAATAATTAATAATTTACAAGTTAAAATATTATTTTAAGAAAATCAAAAGACTAATTAGAAAATCAGTTATTAAGGATATATAGTGCGAATTATAGTACATACAATTGGGCAATTCAACCTTCATCGAGCTAAGAAAGGTCGTACAAGGACGTGTGGAAAAAACCAGAATGTAATGTGCGTAAAAAAGTACTATCCTACAGCGAAATGTTCAGCACTTACCCGTGAACGGGGTTTAAAAGGTTTGCTGAGGTCTTCAGACGAATACTAGCCTTTGGATTTTAGGTGACGAAATCAATTTCGGGAGAACGGCCAGCGTGTAGTCGCTCCGGAACGAATTTTTTGAATGGGCTCGCGGACCGCGGTGTAGTAACAGCGACTCCCGCGGCACGCGGCGGAGGCGCCCTCTTCACCTGAAGCGGCAGCCACGCAAAACAAACCGGTCCGAAGCGACGCGCGCTGCCCGCTGTAGATCGCGTCTATAATATGCCTATGACTAGCTATATTTACCTATTAGCTAACGGTTATAATAATTATTTAGGTCTCTGTAACTGCTAAAACATGTAACGCCTTATACAACGTTACAAGGTATGTATGTACCTACCTACTCAGTGCTGCGAGACGTTATATTCAACTATGGAGACATCTCAGCCATACAAAAGATACCATGCATTTTGGAATCTGTACTGGATCTACCTCTTCTTAGCTATAGAACTACTTATCATTGGATTCTACTGATAGGGAGCCAGTAAGAAACTCCGTAGTTGCTCTTTTGCTTTATTTATTTTTTCTGTGCTCTTTTGAGTGGAAAAGCCTCGTATTTATTAGGGGATGATAATTACTGTACCGCGACACGTCTCTAGAGATGTCGGGCGACCTTTTGCCTGTTGCCAAACCCCCAATAAACTCGGTCCACGTGCCAAACTTGTAAGTACTCGGAAGTCGAGGGACATCTATCATTCTCAAGCGATATACGTATCGCTCCCGTCCCGCGATACGTCGCGGGACATTTTGTCCCCTAGTGAATATGCATCCAATCCACATTACTTTTCTTTTATTGTCATACCGTAATGGTAACTGTACCTTAAAACCTCCTGTCATGCAAGAGGCTTTAGAAGGAATATTATATTTTATTTTATACTGCACGCAGAAATTTGTGTGAACGCGCCAGAAGTAACACAAACAGTTTAGAGGTAGGTATATAGAAACAAAATCTTATCGTGTCAAAAATCATTTAATTAAAAATCAGTAACAATCACATAAAATAAAAATTACAATCAGACGTTGATAGTATTCAAGCGTTAAAATAAAATTCCTACTCAAGTTCCTCCTTAGGTACATCAACAGTCGGCACACAAAGTGAAAACTTTACTATAAATAATCAGTCGTACCGAATTCTCGACTTAAAATTTAAAAAAAAAATTATTCATTTACTATGATTATGTTTCCAACCGATTTCTGCAACAAACGCCGGCCCAGGCTAAAACCAATCTCAATGATGCATGCGTCTTGGTTCTCCTAGATTAAGGTTTTCAGAAAATACCATGGGATAAAAAGAAGCATATATCTTTCCGCGGAATGCAACCTACCAGCGTTAAGCAGACAGACACACATTTTCGCACTTTCGCAGTATAGATAATATTGATACTAACTTAATAAATCTCTTAGAATCCGTAGTCGTCTCAGATCCACTCCGTTGGGCAGTCTGGATAGAACTAAAGTGTCTTTACACTTTCGTTCTATCAGACTGCCCAACGGAGTCCTCCTCTCGTGCTGCGTGAGCGTCGCGGGTTCGATGCCCGCTAGACTGCCCAGCGGAGTTTCGGAGCCTTCCCTGCCATGGGTCCTCCTCTCGTGCTGCGTGAGGGTCGCGGGTTCGATGCCCGCCAGACTGCCCAACGGAGTTTCAGAGCCCTCGCTGCCATGGGTCCTCCTCTCGTGCTGACACATTATCAGGTCATGCAAGATATATCCAACAGAGTTAATATATAACTCTGTTGGATATATCTTCCACGACCTGATCTTGTACGCCCTGTTCTTGAATAGTTAAGTCTTGAATAGTTAGCTCCTGCATCGTTTTGTCTACAGAAGCCCAGTCCACCAGTCCAAAACCAAGTCGAAGAAATAATGCAAGTAGAGACATACTTGCATTATTTCTTCGACTTGGTTTTGGACTGGGCTTTGAAACAATACTTCCTGTAATATTATTAAAAATTGTTTATTTTCACAACAACATTATTTTTACACATATAAGATGATTTTCGTTTAGTGGAATCAAACTCGATGTGTTTCTCTGTAAGTAAAAGTTTTATTTCTTTAGTTTTAAATTTTACACTTGTTTTTAATAACACTTATTAACATAACGCACAAAACCAACCTGTAAGTAAAAGAAACGACATTAAAGTTTATTCCTTCCAAAGCAATATTATAATTTATGTTATTTTCTAACGAACATTAATCTTTCTTCAATTATTGTGCACAATCATTCGTTTGACGTTTTCACTTCCATACTCGCTAAGATGGCGGCTCCTAGTTTATGACCGAAGTGGAGCGCGGCAAAATTCAAACATTCAAATTTAAAGAAAAATACATTTTTCTTTACACACATAAAAGGTTGGAGCCTTCTTTTAAGAGTTTAAGTTACCCCTGTAGTAGAAGGCTCCGCTCTTCCTTAACAATAATAAATAAAACAATCAAAATTATAACAGAACAATAAGTGGGTACAAGGAAAAAAAATTTAAATTAATAAAGTAAACAAATGTAGTGACAGCTGTAAATTAAGTTTGTAATGCTGTAAAGTGTGTTAGGTTATGTACAAGTACTAGCGTAATATGAAGTGTAATGTATGTATGTGCATGTGTGTGTGAGTGTGGTGTGTGTGTGTGTAGTGTAGTGTGTAAGTTAGTGTAGTGTGTGATCGCGAGTGTGTATAATCGTCGTGCTGCGATTATGTGTGATAAATAAGTATTATAAATCTAGAACCAAACTGAGTCCACAAAAATCTTTTATTGACTGACTGACTGGTCTATCAAGCACAGCTTCGACCCCAGGGGCTGTAAATTTGAAATTCTGACAGTAGGTTTCTGCCCGGTTGGAAATACTGCCCCTAAATGCGTTAAAAAGGGATGATAGTAATTTAATATGAAAGACTGTTATGAAAATCGACATTTGGACTTCAGTCTTAAATGGCCGCGGAAATTCGGTCGGAAAAACATTATTAAAACGGAAAAAAAATGGCAATCATAGGGACTGCCCATAGAAGTGAAACGAATATTTAATTAACCTTAAAACCAAGGCATTAAAGTTTAATTACGAATGTACTATTTATACTTAAGACCTTTTATCTTAAGAAGAACGGTGTCGGTCCCGCGTTTCCACATTTTTACCCCCTATCAAAAAGAAACCTTAATACTAAGGTATTACAGTTTAATTACGAATGTACTATTTATACTTAAGACCTTTTGTCTTAAGAACGGTGTCGGTCTCGCGTTTCCACATTTTTACCCCCTACAAACGCTCAAACTCAACTAAGTGCGCAACGCGCCTAAAGTTTTCACTTCAATAAACGCAGGTTACCTCAACTGGTCTGTCGACAGCCGGAGGCCTGTCCAAGTTGGCCATACGTTCTGCGAACAGAGCGCCCAACGGTCGGCCCAGCGCGCGCGTATACGTGGGCCCGCCGTGCGCTGGTCGGGCTAGCAACGTGGACGCCGGGGTTCGGATCACTATCCTGTCGTGTGCTGCACTCTGTGGATTTTTTTTATTCAGGTATAATACACAATAATTATCATTTTATAATAATTTTTAGGGTTCCGTACCTCAAAAGGAAAAAAAACGGAACCCTTATAGGATAACTTTGTTTTCCGTCCGTCTGTCTGTCAAGACCCTTTTTCTCAGGAACGCATAGAGGTGTCAAGCTGAAATTCATAGCAAATACTCAGGTCTACTGTCTCTTGGAGCTGTGAAAAAATCAAACTTCTAAGCCAACGCAATCAAAAGATAACGCAACGCAACGCAATCAGCCGTTTATGCTGCAAATTTTCGACACTCGCAAGGGAATCAAAACCTACAGGGTACCTACTTCCCATGAACTGAGAATTTTGAAATTTGGTACGAAGCAACGTCTTATAGCACAGATAAAGGAAAAATAGCGAAAAGCATACATTTTTTAGTTACATAATTTAATAAAAATATTTTTAATAATTTTAAACTTACTAATCTTATGGATTTCATTTAGTAATAAAAATACCATAACTTTTACTTATTTACCTACAGGTTTGTACGGAACCCTCGATGCGCGAGTCCGACTCGCACTTGGCAGGTTTTTTATTCAGGTAATAATACACAATAATTATCATAATCAGAGGCATTATTTCAATTATATATTTACAATAACAAATGTTATTTTTCATCAGCTTGTCCTATGACGTAGGCCTCCTCCAGGGACTTCCGGCTCCTTCTTTTTTGCGTCGTTCAAAAATTATACATACAAGTGTATAAACAGAAGCCAAGGTCCAAAAAAATGCAAGGAGCGCAAGGATAGATTTATTTATCGTAGTGTAACGAGAAAGAAATGGCAATAAAACAATGTTAGCTGCAACAACGGGAGGAAACTCACTTTCAAAGCAATCTGGACGAACATTCCATTTTAGAGATAAACTTCACCTTTGTCCACTTATTTCACTGTATCAGTTATCACACGTATTTTGTACAAAAATAATAACAAAAACCAAACGAGCAATGGCTTGTCCAGCGGTGAACGTTCTCACCAATGTTGAATATCTCAACAGGTGGGAAGGGATGATGCCGTCTAAGATGGTAGCATAACTCCCGGATGTTAGGAGTAGGTATGGCATGTTATATTACCTTGCCTTTGCCTTTTAATGGTTTCACTAAGCCGCTTGGCGACACGTCTTTGCCGGTAGGGTGATAACTAGCCACGGCTGAAGCCTCCCCACCCACAGCGCTCATCCCTACTCCACAGAGATCGTCAAAAACACACTGCTAATGCTAATGGAGGTATGCATGGGATCTGTCTCACCTCGCAACGCAACTCCACACGCGCGTCGGCGATGCGCGCGCGCATAACCCTGTCGACTATCGGATTGTTCCACGACGTGGGCCTCTTCCGCCGCGGCTCGTCTTCGCAGTCCTAAAACGACATACACTGTAAGGGTGCCTTCCCACCAGAGATGTGCTACGTTGCTAAGCTACGGATGTGTGCTAAACTCAAAAAAAGTCAAGTAAAAGTCAAAATAAGACGACAGAAGACGATAGAGTTAGTAGTTACGTCATAAACGAAATAAAAAAATTGAGCACCCATTGAGTTATTGTGTGATATCACTATTTTTTTCTTTTTACGAATGTTTCACGATTATTTCTCAATAATTTATTTCTTAATAGTACTTGCCTTCGAACTTAGTTTTTGAACGAAGTTAGTTTGAGAAACTTTGAACGCCATTCGTTTAGGATCAGAGTTTAATTTAGGTATATACTGCCCGCGTTACATTAAAAATCAATTTGATTCAAGAGCTTGTCAAGTGAAAGCGGAGAGTGCAAAGTTTAGGCACAGGTTTAGGTGATTAATCCACAATCATACAAAGAGAGCCTAAAGACTGCTACACACTACATATTTCAGTCGCTCAAGAAAGGAATGCATATTTAATTACTAGATGATGCCCGCAACTTCGTCCGCGTGGATTCCCGCGGGAACTTTTTAATTTTCCGGTAAAAGTAGCCTATGTCCTTCCCCGGGAGACAAACTATCCCCATAATAAATTTCATCGAAATCGGTTGAAGAGATTCTTTTTTGATACCCGCGGGGACTCCTGAATTTTCTGGCATAAAAAGTAGCCTATGTCCTTCCCCGGGATACAACCTATCCCTATACCTACCAAATTTCATAAAAATCGGTTGAACAGATGGGCCGTGAAAGCGTAGCAGACAGACAGATAGACAGACAGAAAAAAATACTTTCGCATTTATAATATTAGTATGGATTTCGCGTGAAAGAAAGATATAGAATTACTTACTTGAATTTTAGCTCTTTTGAGTGGAAAAGCCTCGTATTTATTAGGGGATGATAATTACTGTACCGCGACACGTCTCTAGAGATGTCGGGCGACCTTTTGCCTGTTGCCAAACCCCCAATAAACTCGGTCCACGTGCCAAACTTGTAAGTACTCGGAAGTCGAGGGACATCTATCATTCTCAAGCGATATACGTATCGCTCCCGTCCCGCGATACGTCGCGGGACATTTTGTCCCCTAGTGAATATGCATCCAATCCACATTACTTTTCTTTTATTGTCATACCGTAATGGTAACTGTACCTTAAAACCTCCTGTCATGCAAGAGGCTTTAGAAGGAATATTATATTTTATTTTATACTGCACGCAGAAATTTGTGTGAACGCGCCAGAAGTAACACAAACAGTTTAGAGGTAGGTATATAGAAACAAAATCTTATCGTGTCAAAAATCATTTAATTAAAAATCAGTAACAATCACATAAAATAAAAATTACAATCAGACGTTGATAGTATTCAAGCGTTAAAATAAAATTCCTACTCAAGTTCCTCCTTAGGTACATCAACAGTCGGCACACAAAGTGAAAACTTTACTATAAATAATCAGTCGTACCGAATTCTCGACTTAAAATTAAAAAAAAAAATTATTCATTTACTATGATTATGTTTCCAACCGATTTCTGCAACAAACGCCGGCCCAGGCTAAAACCAATCTCAATGATGCATGTGTCTTGGTTCTCCTAGATTAAGGTTTTCAGAAAATACCATGGGATAAAAAGAAGCATATATCTTTCCGCGGAATGCAACCTACCAGCGTTAAGCAGACAGACACACATTTTCGCACTTTCGCAGTATAGATAATATTGATACTAACTTAATAAATCTCTTAGAATCCGTAGTCGTCTCAGATCCACTCCGTTGGGCAGTCTGGATAGAACTAAAGTGTCTTTACACTTTCGTTCTATCAGACTGCCCAACGGAGTCCTCCTCTCGTGCTGCGTGAGCGTCGCGGGTTCGATGCCCGCTAGACTGCCCAGCGGAGTTTCGGAGCCTTCCCTGCCATGGGTCCTCCTCTCGTGCTGCGTGAGGGTCGCGGGTTCGATGCCCGCCAGACTGCCCAACGGAGTTTCAGAGCCCTCGCTGCCATGGGTCCTCCTCTCGTGCTGACACATTATCAGGTCATGCAAGATATATCCAACAGAGTTAATATATAACTCTGTTGGATATATCTTCCACGACCTGATCTTGTACGCCCTGTTCTTGAATAGTTAAGTCTTGAATAGTTAGCTCCTGCATCGTTTTGTCTACAGAAGCCCAGTCCACCAGTCCAAAACCAAGTCGAAGAAATAATGCAAGTAGAGACATACTTGCATTATTTCTTCGACTTGGTTTTGGACTGGGCTTTGAAACAATACTTCCTGTAATATTATTAAAAATTGTTTATTTTCACAACAACATTATTTTTACACATATAAGATGATTTTCGTTTAGTGGAATCAAACTCGATGTGTTTCTCTGTAAGTAAAAGTTTTATTTCTTTAGTTTTAAATTTTACACTTGTTTTTAATAACACTTATTAACATAACGCACAAAACCAACCTGTAAGTAAAAGAAACGACATTAAAGTTTATTCCTTCCAAAGCAATATTATAATTTATGTTATTTTCTAACGAACATTAATCTTTCTTCAATTATTGTGCACAATCATTCGTTTGACGTTTTCACTTCCATACTCGCTAAGATGGCGGCTCCTAGTTTATGACCGAAGTGGAGCGCGGCAAAATTCAAACATTCAAATTTAAAGAAAAATACATTTTTCTTTACACACATAAAAGGTTGGAGCCTTCTTTTAAGAGTTTAAGTTACCCCTGTAGTAGAAGGCTCCGCTCTTCCTTAACAATAATAAATAAAACAATCAAAATTATAACAGAACAATAAGTGGGTACAAGGAAAAAAAATTTAAATTAATAAAGTAAACAAATGTAGTGACAGCTGTAAATTAAGTTTGTAATGCTGTAAAGTGTGTTAGGTTATGTACAAGTACTAGCGTAATATGAAGTGTAATGTATGTATGTGCATGTGTGTGTGAGTGTGGTGTGTGTGTGTGTGTAGTGTAGTGTGTAAGTTAGTGTAGTGTGTGATCGCGAGTGTGTATAATCGTCGTGCTGCGATTATGTGTGATAAATAAGTATTATAAATCTAGAACCAAACTGAGTCCACAAAAATCTTTTATTGACTGACTGACTGGTCTATCAAGCACAGCTTCGACCCCAGGGGCTGTAAATTTGAAATTCTGACAGTAGGTTTCTGCCCGGTTGGAAATACTGCCCCTAAATGCGTTAAAAAGGGATGATAGTAATTTAATATGAAAGACTGTTATGAAAATCGACATTTGGACTTCAGTCTTAAATGGCCGCGGAAATTCGGTCGGAAAAACATTATTAAAACGGAAAAAAAATGGCAATCATAGGGACTGCCCATAGAAGTGAAACGAATATTTAATTAACCTTAAAACCAAGGCATTAAAGTTTAATTACGAATGTACTATTTATACTTAAGACCTTTTATCTTAAGAAGAACGGTGTCGGTCCCGCGTTTCCACATTTTTACCCCCTATCAAAAAGAAACCTTAATACTAAGGTATTACAGTTTAATTACGAATGTACTATTTATACTTAAGACCTTTTGTCTTAAGAACGGTGTCGGTCTCGCGTTTCCACATTTTTACCCCCTACAAACGCTCAAACTCAACTAAGTGCGCAACGCGCCTAAAGTTTTCACTTCAATAAACGCAGGTTACCTCAACTGGTCTGTCGACCGCCGGAGGCCTGTCCAAGTTGGCCATACGTTCTGCGAACAGAGCGCCCAACGGTCGGCCCAGCGCGCGCGTAGACGTGGGCCCGCCGTGCGCTGGTCGGGCTAGCAACGTGGACGCCGGGGTTCGGATCACTATCCTGTCGTGTGCTGCACTCTGTGGATTTTTTTTATTCAGGTATAATACACAATAATTATCATTTTATAATAATTTTTAGGGTTCCGTACCTCAAAAGGAAAAAAAACGGAACCCTTATAGGATAACTTTGTTTTCCGTCCGTCTGTCTGTCAAGACCCTTTTTCTCAGGAACGCATAGAGGTGTCAAGCTGAAATTCATAGCAAATACTCAGGTCTACTGTCTCTTGGAGCTGTGAAAAAATCAAACTTCTAAGCCAACGCAATCAAAAGATAACGCAACGCAACGCAATCAGCCGTTTATGCTGCAAATTTTCGACACTCGCAAGGGAATCAAAACCTACAGGGTACCTACTTCCCATGAACTGATAATTTTGAAATTTGGTACGAAGCAACGTCTTATAGCACAGATAAAGGAAAAATAGCGAAAAGCATACATTTTTTAGTTACATAATTTAATAAAAATATTTTTAATAATTTTAAACTTACTAATCTTATGGATTTCATTTAGTAATAAAAATACCATAACTTTTACTTATTTACCTACAGGTTTGTACGGAACCCTCGATGCGCGAGTCCGACTCGCACTTGGCAGGTTTTTTATTCAGGTAATAATCCATACTTCCATACTAATATTATAAATGCGAAAGTGTGTCTGTCTGTCTGTCTGTCTGTCTGTCTGTCTGTCTGCTACGCTTTCACGGCCCACCTGTTCAACCGATTTTGATGAAATTTGGTACAGGGGTAGATGGTATCCCGGGGAAGGACATAGGCTACTTTTCATCCCGGAAAATTAAAGAGTTCCCGCGGGAATTAAAAAAAACTGTCTCTTCACCCGATTTTGATGAAATTTGGTACAGGGGTAGATGGTTTCCCGGGGAAGGACATAGGCTACTTTTTATCCCGGAAAATTAAAGAGTTCCCGCGGGAATCAAAAATCTTAATCCACGCGGACGAAGTCGCGGGAATCATCTAGTACACAATAATTATCATAATCAGAGGCATTATTTCAATTATATATTTACAATAACAAATGTTATTTTTCATCAGCTTGTCCTATGACGTAGGCCTCCTCCAGGGACTTCCGGCTCCTTCTTTTTTGCGTCGTTCAAAAATTATACATACAAGTGTATAAACAGAAGCCAAGGTCCAAAAAAATGCAAGGAGCGCAAGGATAGATTTATTTATCGTAGTGTAACGAGAAAGAAATGGCAATAAAACAATGTTAGCTGCAACAACGGGAGGAAACTCACTTTCAAAGCAATCTGGACGAACATTCCATTTTAGAGATAAACTTCACCTTTGTCCACTTATTTCACTGTATCAGTTATCACACGTATTTTGTACAAAAATAATAACAAAAACCAAACGAGCAATGGCTTGTCCAGCGGTGAACGTTCTCACCAATGTTGAATATCTCAACAGGTGGGAAGGGATGATGCCGTCTAAGATGGTAGCATAACTCCCGGATGTTAGGAGTAGGTATGGCATGTTATATTACCTTGCCTTTGCCTTTTAATGGTTTCACTAAGCCGCTTGGCGACACGTCTTTGCCGGTAGGGTGATAACTAGCCACGGCTGAAGCCTCCCCACCCACAGCGCTCATCCCTACTCCACAGAGATCGTCAAAAACACACTGCTAATGCTAATGGAGGTATGCATGGGATCTGTCTCACCTCGCAACGCAACTCCACACGCGCGTCGGCGATGCGCGCGCGCATAACCCTGTCGACTATCGGATTGTTCCACGACGTGGGCCTCTTCCGCCGCGGCTCGTCTTCGCAGTCCTAAAACGACATACACTGTAAGGGTGCCTTCCCACCAGAGATGTGCTACGTTGCTAAGCTACGGATGTGTGCTAAACTCAAAAAAAGTCAAGTAAAAGTCAAAATAAGACGACAGAAGACGATAGAGTTAGTAGTTACGTCATAAACGAAATAAAAAAATTGAGCACCCATTGAGTTATTGTGTGATATCACTATTTTTTTCTTTTTACGAATGTTTCACGATTATTTCTCAATAATTTATTTCTTAATAGTACTTGCCTTCGAACTTAGTTTTTGAACGAAGTTAGTTTGAGAAACTTTGAACGCCATTCGTTTAGGATCAGAGTTTAATTTAGGTATATACTGCCCGCGTTACATTAAAAATCAATTTGATTCAAGAGCTTGTCAAGTGAAAGCGGAGAGTGCAAAGTTTAGGCACAGGTTTAGGTGATTAATCCACAATCATACAAAGAGAGCCTAAAGACTGCTACACACTACATATTTCAGTCGCTCAAGAAAGGAATGCATATTTAATTACTAGATGATGCCCGCAACTTCGTCCGCGTGGATTCCCGCGGGAACTTTTTAATTTTCCGGTAAAAGTAGCCTATGTCCTTCCCCGGGAGACAAACTATCCCCATAATAAATTTCATCGAAATCGGTTGAAGAGATTCTTTTTTGATACCCGCGGGGACTCCTGAATTTTCTGGCATAAAAAGTAGCCTATGTCCTTCCCCGGGATACAACCTATCCCTATACCTACCAAATTTCATAAAAATCGGTTGAACAGATGGGCCGTGAAAGCGTAGCAGACAGACAGATAGACAGACAGAAAAAAATACTTTCGCATTTATAATATTAGTATGGATTTCGCGTGAAAGAAAGATATAGAATTACTTACTTGAATTTTAGCTCTTTTGAGTGGAAAAGCCTCGTATTTATTAGGGGATGATAATTACTGTACCGCGACACGTCTCTAGAGATGTCGGGCGACCTTTTGCCTGTTGCCAAACCCCCAATAAACTCGGTCCACGTGCCAAACTTGTAAGTACTCGGAAGTCGAGGGACATCTATCATTCTCAAGCGATATACGTATCGCTCCCGTCCCGCGATACGTCGCGGGACATTTTGTCCCCTAGTGAATATGCATCCAATCCACATTACTTTTCTTTTATTGTCATACCGTAATGGTAACTGTACCTTAAAACCTCCTGTCATGCAAGAGGCTTTAGAAGGAATATTATATTTTATTTTATACTGCACGCAGAAATTTGTGTGAACGCGCCAGAAGTAACACAAACAGTTTAGAGGTAGGTATATAGAAACAAAATCTTATCGTGTCAAAAATCATTTAATTAAAAATCAGTAACAATCACATAAAATAAAAATTACAATCAGACGTTGATAGTATTCAAGCGTTAAAATAAAATTCCTACTCAAGTTCCTCCTTAGGTACATCAACAGTCGGCACACAAAGTGAAAACTTTACTATAAATAATCAGTCGTACCGAATTCTCGACTTAAAATTAAAAAAAAAAATTATTCATTTACTATGATTATGTTTCCAACCGATTTCTGCAACAAACGCCGGCCCAGGCTAAAACCAATCTCAATGATGCATGTGTCTTGGTTCTCCTAGATTAAGGTTTTCAGAAAATACCATGGGATAAAAAGAAGCATATATCTTTCCGCGGAATGCAACCTACCAGCGTTAAGCAGACAGACACACATTTTCGCACTTTCGCAGTATAGATAATATTGATACTAACTTAATAAATCTCTTAGAATCCGTAGTCGTCTCAGATCCACTCCGTTGGGCAGTCTGGATAGAACTAAAGTGTCTTTACACTTTCGTTCTATCAGACTGCCCAACGGAGTCCTCCTCTCGTGCTGCGTGAGCGTCGCGGGTTCGATGCCCGCTAGACTGCCCAGCGGAGTTTCGGAGCCTTCCCTGCCATGGGTCCTCCTCTCGTGCTGCGTGAGGGTCGCGGGTTCGATGCCCGCCAGACTGCCCAACGGAGTTTCAGAGCCCTCGCTGCCATGGGTCCTCCTCTCGTGCTGACACATTATCAGGTCATGCAAGATATATCCAACAGAGTTAATATATAACTCTGTTGGATATATCTTCCACGACCTGATCTTGTACGCCCTGTTCTTGAATAGTTAAGTCTTGAATAGTTAGCTCCTGCATCGTTTTGTCTACAGAAGCCCAGTCCACCAGTCCAAAACCAAGTCGAAGAAATAATGCAAGTAGAGACATACTTGCATTATTTCTTCGACTTGGTTTTGGACTGGGCTTTGAAACAATACTTCCTGTAATATTATTAAAAATTGTTTATTTTCACAACAACATTATTTTTACACATATAAGATGATTTTCGTTTAGTGGAATCAAACTCGATGTGTTTCTCTGTAAGTAAAAGTTTTATTTCTTTAGTTTTAAATTTTACACTTGTTTTTAATAACACTTATTAACATAACGCACAAAACCAACCTGTAAGTAAAAGAAACGACATTAAAGTTTATTCCTTCCAAAGCAATATTATAATTTATGTTATTTTCTAACGAACATTAATCTTTCTTCAATTATTGTGCACAATCATTCGTTTGACGTTTTCACTTCCATACTCGCTAAGATGGCGGCTCCTAGTTTATGACCGAAGTGGAGCGCGGCAAAATTCAAACATTCAAATTTAAAGAAAAATACATTTTTCTTTACACACATAAAAGGTTGGAGCCTTCTTTTAAGAGTTTAAGTTACCCCTGTAGTAGAAGGCTCCGCTCTTCCTTAACAATAATAAATAAAACAATCAAAATTATAACAGAACAATAAGTGGGTACAAGGAAAAAAAATTTAAATTAATAAAGTAAACAAATGTAGTGACAGCTGTAAATTAAGTTTGTAATGCTGTAAAGTGTGTTAGGTTATGTACAAGTACTAGCGTAATATGAAGTGTAATGTATGTATGTGCATGTGTGTGTGAGTGTGGTGTGTGTGTGTGTGTAGTGTAGTGTGTAAGTTAGTGTAGTGTGTGATCGCGAGTGTGTATAATCGTCGTGCTGCGATTATGTGTGATAAATAAGTATTATAAATCTAGAACCAAACTGAGTCCACAAAAATCTTTTATTGACTGACTGACTGGTCTATCAAGCACAGCTTCGACCCCAGGGGCTGTAAATTTGAAATTCTGACAGTAGGTTTCTGCCCGGTTGGAAATACTGCCCCTAAATGCGTTAAAAAGGGATGATAGTAATTTAATATGAAAGACTGTTATGAAAATCGACATTTGGACTTCAGTCTTAAATGGCCGCGGAAATTCGGTCGGAAAAACATTATTAAAACGGAAAAAAAATGGCAATCATAGGGACTGCCCATAGAAGTGAAACGAATATTTAATTAACCTTAAAACCAAGGCATTAAAGTTTAATTACGAATGTACTATTTATACTTAAGACCTTTTATCTTAAGAAGAACGGTGTCGGTCCCGCGTTTCCACATTTTTACCCCCTATCAAAAAGAAACCTTAATACTAAGGTATTACAGTTTAATTACGAATGTACTATTTATACTTAAGACCTTTTGTCTTAAGAACGGTGTCGGTCTCGCGTTTCCACATTTTTACCCCCTACAAACGCTCAAACTCAACTAAGTGCGCAACGCGCCTAAAGTTTTCACTTCAATAAACGCAGGTTACCTCAACTGGTCTGTCGACCGCCGGAGGCCTGTCCAAGTTGGCCATACGTTCTGCGAACAGAGCGCCCAACGGTCGGCCCAGCGCGCGCGTAGACGTGGGCCCGCCGTGCGCTGGTCGGGCTAGCAACGTGGACGCCGGGGTTCGGATCACTATCCTGTCGTGTGCTGCACTCTGTGGATTTTTTTTATTCAGGTATAATACACAATAATTATCATTTTATAATAATTTTTAGGGTTCCGTACCTCAAAAGGAAAAAAAACGGAACCCTTATAGGATAACTTTGTTTTCCGTCCGTCTGTCTGTCAAGACCCTTTTTCTCAGGAACGCATAGAGGTGTCAAGCTGAAATTCATAGCAAATACTCAGGTCTACTGTCTCTTGGAGCTGTGAAAAAATCAAACTTCTAAGCCAACGCAATCAAAAGATAACGCAACGCAACGCAATCAGCCGTTTATGCTGCAAATTTTCGACACTCGCAAGGGAATCAAAACCTACAGGGTACCTACTTCCCATGAACTGATAATTTTGAAATTTGGTACGAAGCAACGTCTTATAGCACAGATAAAGGAAAAATAGCGAAAAGCATACATTTTTTAGTTACATAATTTAATAAAAATATTTTTAATAATTTTAAACTTACTAATCTTATGGATTTCATTTAGTAATAAAAATACCATAACTTTTACTTATTTACCTACAGGTTTGTACGGAACCCTCGATGCGCGAGTCCGACTCGCACTTGGCAGGTTTTTTATTCAGGTAATAATCCATACTTCCATACTAATATTATAAATGCGAAAGTGTGTCTGTCTGTCTGTCTGTCTGTCTGTCTGTCTGTCTGCTACGCTTTCACGGCCCACCTGTTCAACCGATTTTGATGAAATTTGGTACAGGGGTAGATGGTATCCCGGGGAAGGACATAGGCTACTTTTCATCCCGGAAAATTAAAGAGTTCCCGCGGGAATTAAAAAAAACTGTCTCTTCACCCGATTTTGATGAAATTTGGTACAGGGGTAGATGGTTTCCCGGGGAAGGACATAGGCTACTTTTTATCCCGGAAAATTAAAGAGTTCCCGCGGGAATCAAAAATCTTAATCCACGCGGACGAAGTCGCGGGAATCATCTAGTACACAATAATTATCATAATCAGAGGCATTATTTCAATTATATATTTACAATAACAAATGTTATTTTTCATCAGCTTGTCCTATGACGTAGGCCTCCTCCAGGGACTTCCGGCTCCTTCTTTTTTGCGTCGTTCAAAAATTATACATACAAGTGTATAAACAGAAGCCAAGGTCCAAAAAAATGCAAGGAGCGCAAGGATAGATTTATTTATCGTAGTGTAACGAGAAAGAAATGGCAATAAAACAATGTTAGCTGCAACAACGGGAGGAAACTCACTTTCAAAGCAATCTGGACGAACATTCCATTTTAGAGATAAACTTCACCTTTGTCCACTTATTTCACTGTATCAGTTATCACACGTATTTTGTACAAAAATAATAACAAAAACCAAACGAGCAATGGCTTGTCCAGCGGTGAACGTTCTCACCAATGTTGAATATCTCAACAGGTGGGAAGGGATGATGCCGTCTAAGATGGTAGCATAACTCCCGGATGTTAGGAGTAGGTATGGCATGTTATATTACCTTGCCTTTGCCTTTTAATGGTTTCACTAAGCCGCTTGGCGACACGTCTTTGCCGGTAGGGTGATAACTAGCCACGGCTGAAGCCTCCCCACCCACAGCGCTCATCCCTACTCCACAGAGATCGTCAAAAACACACTGCTAATGCTAATGGAGGTATGCATGGGATCTGTCTCACCTCGCAACGCAACTCCACACGCGCGTCGGCGATGCGCGCGCGCATAACCCTGTCGACTATCGGATTGTTCCACGACGTGGGCCTCTTCCGCCGCGGCTCGTCTTCGCAGTCCTAAAACGACATACACTGTAAGGGTGCCTTCCCACCAGAGATGTGCTACGTTGCTAAGCTACGGATGTGTGCTAAACTCAAAAAAAGTCAAGTAAAAGTCAAAATAAGACGACAGAAGACGATAGAGTTAGTAGTTACGTCATAAACGAAATAAAAAAATTGAGCACCCATTGAGTTATTGTGTGATATCACTATTTTTTTCTTTTTACGAATGTTTCACGATTATTTCTCAATAATTTATTTCTTAATAGTACTTGCCTTCGAACTTAGTTTTTGAACGAAGTTAGTTTGAGAAACTTTGAACGCCATTCGTTTAGGATCAGAGTTTAATTTAGGTATATACTGCCCGCGTTACATTAAAAATCAATTTGATTCAAGAGCTTGTCAAGTGAAAGCGGAGAGTGCAAAGTTTAGGCACAGGTTTAGGTGATTAATCCACAATCATACAAAGAGAGCCTAAAGACTGCTACACACTACATATTTCAGTCGCTCAAGAAAGGAATGCATATTTAATTACTAGATGATGCCCGCAACTTCGTCCGCGTGGATTCCCGCGGGAACTTTTTAATTTTCCGGTAAAAGTAGCCTATGTCCTTCCCCGGGAGACAAACTATCCCCATAATAAATTTCATCGAAATCGGTTGAAGAGATTCTTTTTTGATACCCGCGGGGACTCCTGAATTTTCTGGCATAAAAAGTAGCCTATGTCCTTCCCCGGGATACAACCTATCCCTATACCTACCAAATTTCATAAAAATCGGTTGAACAGATGGGCCGTGAAAGCGTAGCAGACAGACAGATAGACAGACAGAAAAAAATACTTTCGCATTTATAATATTAGTATGGATTTCGCGTGAAAGAAAGATATAGAATTACTTACTTGAATTTTAGCTCTTTTGAGTGGAAAAGCCTCGTATTTATTAGGGGATGATAATTACTGTACCGCGACACGTCTCTAGAGATGTCGGGCGACCTTTTGCCTGTTGCCAAACCCCCAATAAACTCGGTCCACGTGCCAAACTTGTAAGTACTCGGAAGTCGAGGGACATCTATCATTCTCAAGCGATATACGTATCGCTCCCGTCCCGCGATACGTCGCGGGACATTTTGTCCCCTAGTGAATATGCATCCAATCCACATTACTTTTCTTTTATTGTCATACCGTAATGGTAACTGTACCTTAAAACCTCCTGTCATGCAAGAGGCTTTAGAAGGAATATTATATTTTATTTTATACTGCACGCAGAAATTTGTGTGAACGCGCCAGAAGTAACACAAACAGTTTAGAGGTAGGTATATAGAAACAAAATCTTATCGTGTCAAAAATCATTTAATTAAAAATCAGTAACAATCACATAAAATAAAAATTACAATCAGACGTTGATAGTATTCAAGCGTTAAAATAAAATTCCTACTCAAGTTCCTCCTTAGGTACATCAACAGTCGGCACACAAAGTGAAAACTTTACTATAAATAATCAGTCGTACCGAATTCTCGACTTAAAATTAAAAAAAAAAATTATTCATTTACTATGATTATGTTTCCAACCGATTTCTGCAACAAACGCCGGCCCAGGCTAAAACCAATCTCAATGATGCATGTGTCTTGGTTCTCCTAGATTAAGGTTTTCAGAAAATACCATGGGATAAAAAGAAGCATATATCTTTCCGCGGAATGCAACCTACCAGCGTTAAGCAGACAGACACACATTTTCGCACTTTCGCAGTATAGATAATATTGATACTAACTTAATAAATCTCTTAGAATCCGTAGTCGTCTCAGATCCACTCCGTTGGGCAGTCTGGATAGAACTAAAGTGTCTTTACACTTTCGTTCTATCAGACTGCCCAACGGAGTCCTCCTCTCGTGCTGCGTGAGCGTCGCGGGTTCGATGCCCGCTAGACTGCCCAGCGGAGTTTCGGAGCCTTCCCTGCCATGGGTCCTCCTCTCGTGCTGCGTGAGGGTCGCGGGTTCGATGCCCGCCAGACTGCCCAACGGAGTTTCAGAGCCCTCGCTGCCATGGGTCCTCCTCTCGTGCTGACACATTATCAGGTCATGCAAGATATATCCAACAGAGTTAATATATAACTCTGTTGGATATATCTTCCACGACCTGATCTTGTACGCCCTGTTCTTGAATAGTTAAGTCTTGAATAGTTAGCTCCTGCATCGTTTTGTCTACAGAAGCCCAGTCCACCAGTCCAAAACCAAGTCGAAGAAATAATGCAAGTAGAGACATACTTGCATTATTTCTTCGACTTGGTTTTGGACTGGGCTTTGAAACAATACTTCCTGTAATATTATTAAAAATTGTTTATTTTCACAACAACATTATTTTTACACATATAAGATGATTTTCGTTTAGTGGAATCAAACTCGATGTGTTTCTCTGTAAGTAAAAGTTTTATTTCTTTAGTTTTAAATTTTACACTTGTTTTTAATAACACTTATTAACATAACGCACAAAACCAACCTGTAAGTAAAAGAAACGACATTAAAGTTTATTCCTTCCAAAGCAATATTATAATTTATGTTATTTTCTAACGAACATTAATCTTTCTTCAATTATTGTGCACAATCATTCGTTTGACGTTTTCACTTCCATACTCGCTAAGATGGCGGCTCCTAGTTTATGACCGAAGTGGAGCGCGGCAAAATTCAAACATTCAAATTTAAAGAAAAATACATTTTTCTTTACACACATAAAAGGTTGGAGCCTTCTTTTAAGAGTTTAAGTTACCCCTGTAGTAGAAGGCTCCGCTCTTCCTTAACAATAATAAATAAAACAATCAAAATTATAACAGAACAATAAGTGGGTACAAGGAAAAAAAATTTAAATTAATAAAGTAAACAAATGTAGTGACAGCTGTAAATTAAGTTTGTAATGCTGTAAAGTGTGTTAGGTTATGTACAAGTACTAGCGTAATATGAAGTGTAATGTATGTATGTGCATGTGTGTGTGAGTGTGGTGTGTGTGTGTGTGTAGTGTAGTGTGTAAGTTAGTGTAGTGTGTGATCGCGAGTGTGTATAATCGTCGTGCTGCGATTATGTGTGATAAATAAGTATTATAAATCTAGAACCAAACTGAGTCCACAAAAATCTTTTATTGACTGACTGACTGGTCTATCAAGCACAGCTTCGACCCCAGGGGCTGTAAATTTGAAATTCTGACAGTAGGTTTCTGCCCGGTTGGAAATACTGCCCCTAAATGCGTTAAAAAGGGATGATAGTAATTTAATATGAAAGACTGTTATGAAAATCGACATTTGGACTTCAGTCTTAAATGGCCGCGGAAATTCGGTCGGAAAAACATTATTAAAACGGAAAAAAAATGGCAATCATAGGGACTGCCCATAGAAGTGAAACGAATATTTAATTAACCTTAAAACCAAGGCATTAAAGTTTAATTACGAATGTACTATTTATACTTAAGACCTTTTATCTTAAGAAGAACGGTGTCGGTCCCGCGTTTCCACATTTTTACCCCCTATCAAAAAGAAACCTTAATACTAAGGTATTACAGTTTAATTACGAATGTACTATTTATACTTAAGACCTTTTGTCTTAAGAACGGTGTCGGTCTCGCGTTTCCACATTTTTACCCCCTACAAACGCTCAAACTCAACTAAGTGCGCAACGCGCCTAAAGTTTTCACTTCAATAAACGCAGGTTACCTCAACTGGTCTGTCGACCGCCGGAGGCCTGTCCAAGTTGGCCATACGTTCTGCGAACAGAGCGCCCAACGGTCGGCCCAGCGCGCGCGTAGACGTGGGCCCGCCGTGCGCTGGTCGGGCTAGCAACGTGGACGCCGGGGTTCGGATCACTATCCTGTCGTGTGCTGCACTCTGTGGATTTTTTTTATTCAGGTATAATACACAATAATTATCATTTTATAATAATTTTTAGGGTTCCGTACCTCAAAAGGAAAAAAAACGGAACCCTTATAGGATAACTTTGTTTTCCGTCCGTCTGTCTGTCAAGACCCTTTTTCTCAGGAACGCATAGAGGTGTCAAGCTGAAATTCATAGCAAATACTCAGGTCTACTGTCTCTTGGAGCTGTGAAAAAATCAAACTTCTAAGCCAACGCAATCAAAAGATAACGCAACGCAACGCAATCAGCCGTTTATGCTGCAAATTTTCGACACTCGCAAGGGAATCAAAACCTACAGGGTACCTACTTCCCATGAACTGATAATTTTGAAATTTGGTACGAAGCAACGTCTTATAGCACAGATAAAGGAAAAATAGCGAAAAGCATACATTTTTTAGTTACATAATTTAATAAAAATATTTTTAATAATTTTAAACTTACTAATCTTATGGATTTCATTTAGTAATAAAAATACCATAACTTTTACTTATTTACCTACAGGTTTGTACGGAACCCTCGATGCGCGAGTCCGACTCGCACTTGGCAGGTTTTTTATTCAGGTAATAATCCATACTTCCATACTAATATTATAAATGCGAAAGTGTGTCTGTCTGTCTGTCTGTCTGTCTGTCTGTCTGTCTGCTACGCTTTCACGGCCCACCTGTTCAACCGATTTTGATGAAATTTGGTACAGGGGTAGATGGTATCCCGGGGAAGGACATAGGCTACTTTTCATCCCGGAAAATTAAAGAGTTCCCGCGGGAATTAAAAAAAACTGTCTCTTCACCCGATTTTGATGAAATTTGGTACAGGGGTAGATGGTTTCCCGGGGAAGGACATAGGCTACTTTTTATCCCGGAAAATTAAAGAGTTCCCGCGGGAATCAAAAATCTTAATCCACGCGGACGAAGTCGCGGGAATCATCTAGTACACAATAATTATCATAATCAGAGGCATTATTTCAATTATATATTTACAATAACAAATGTTATTTTTCATCAGCTTGTCCTATGACGTAGGCCTCCTCCAGGGACTTCCGGCTCCTTCTTTTTTGCGTCGTTCAAAAATTATACATACAAGTGTATAAACAGAAGCCAAGGTCCAAAAAAATGCAAGGAGCGCAAGGATAGATTTATTTATCGTAGTGTAACGAGAAAGAAATGGCAATAAAACAATGTTAGCTGCAACAACGGGAGGAAACTCACTTTCAAAGCAATCTGGACGAACATTCCATTTTAGAGATAAACTTCACCTTTGTCCACTTATTTCACTGTATCAGTTATCACACGTATTTTGTACAAAAATAATAACAAAAACCAAACGAGCAATGGCTTGTCCAGCGGTGAACGTTCTCACCAATGTTGAATATCTCAACAGGTGGGAAGGGATGATGCCGTCTAAGATGGTAGCATAACTCCCGGATGTTAGGAGTAGGTATGGCATGTTATATTACCTTGCCTTTGCCTTTTAATGGTTTCACTAAGCCGCTTGGCGACACGTCTTTGCCGGTAGGGTGATAACTAGCCACGGCTGAAGCCTCCCCACCCACAGCGCTCATCCCTACTCCACAGAGATCGTCAAAAACACACTGCTAATGCTAATGGAGGTATGCATGGGATCTGTCTCACCTCGCAACGCAACTCCACACGCGCGTCGGCGATGCGCGCGCGCATAACCCTGTCGACTATCGGATTGTTCCACGACGTGGGCCTCTTCCGCCGCGGCTCGTCTTCGCAGTCCTAAAACGACATACACTGTAAGGGTGCCTTCCCACCAGAGATGTGCTACGTTGCTAAGCTACGGATGTGTGCTAAACTCAAAAAAAGTCAAGTAAAAGTCAAAATAAGACGACAGAAGACGATAGAGTTAGTAGTTACGTCATAAACGAAATAAAAAAATTGAGCACCCATTGAGTTATTATGTGATATCACTATTTTTTTCTTTTTACGAATGTTTCACGATTATTTCTCAATAATTTATTTCTTAATAGTACTTGCCTTCGAACTTAGTTTTTGAACGAAGTTAGTTTGAGAAACTTTGAACGCCATTCGTTTAGGATCAGAGTTTAATTTAGGTATATACTGCCCGCGTTACAATAAAAATCAATTTGATTCAAGAGCTTGTCAAGTGAAAGCGGAGAGTGCAAAGTTTAGGCACAGGTTTAGGTGATTAATCCACAATCATACAAAGAGAGCCTAAAGACTGCTACACACTACATATTTCAGTCGCTCAAGAAAGGAATGCATATTTAATTACTAGATGATGCCCGCAACTTCGTCCGCGTGGATTCCCGCGGGAACTTTTTAATTTTCCGGTAAAAGTAGCCTATGTCCTTCCCCGGGAGACAAACTATCCCCATAATAAATTCCATCGAAATCGGTTGAAGAGATTCTTTTTTGATACCCGCGGGGACTCCTGAATTTTCTGGCATAAAAAGTAGCCTATGTCCTTCCCCGGGATACAACCTATCCCTATACCTACCAAATTTCATAAAAATCGGTTGAACAGATGGGCCGTGAAAGCGTAGCAGACAGACAGATAGACAGACAGAAAAAAATACTTTCGCATTTATAATATTAGTATGGATTTCGCGTGAAAGAAAGATATAGAATTACTTACTTGAATTTTAGCTCTTTTGAGTGGAAAAGCCTCGTATTTATTAGGGGATGATAATTACTGTACCGCGACACGTCTCTAGAGATGTCGGGCGACCTTTTGCCTGTTGCCAAACCCCCAATAAACTCGGTCCACGTGCCAAACTTGTAAGTACTCGGAAGTCGAGGGACATCTATCATTCTCAAGCGATATACGTATCGCTCCCGTCCCGCGATACGTCGCGGGACATTTTGTCCCCTAGTGAATATGCATCCAATCCACATTACTTTTCTTTTATTGTCATACCGTAATGGTAACTGTACCTTAAAACCTCCTGTCATGCAAGAGGCTTTAGAAGGAATATTATATTTTATTTTATACTGCACGCAGAAATTTGTGTGAACGCGCCAGAAGTAACACAAACAGTTTAGAGGTAGGTATATAGAAACAAAATCTTATCGTGTCAAAAATCATTTAATTAAAAATCAGTAACAATCACATAAAATAAAAATTACAATCAGACGTTGATAGTATTCAAGCGTTAAAATAAAATTCCTACTCAAGTTCCTCCTTAGGTACATCAACAGTCGGCACACAAAGTGAAAACTTTACTATAAATAATCAGTCGTACCGAATTCTCGACTTAAAATTAAAAAAAAAAATTATTCATTTACTATGATTATGTTTCCAACCGATTTCTGCAACAAACGCCGGCCCAGGCTAAAACCAATCTCAATGATGCATGCGTCTTGGTTCTCCTAGATTAAGGTTTTCAGAAAATACCATGGGATAAAAAGAAGCATATATCTTTCCGCGGAATGCAACCTACCAGCGTTAAGCAGACAGACACACATTTTCGCACTTTCGCAGTATAGATAATATTGATACTAACTTAATAAATCTCTTAGAATCCGTAGTCGTCTCAGATCCACTCCGTTGGGCAGTCTGGATAGAACTAAAGTGTCTTTACACTTTCGTTCTATCAGACTGCCCAACGGAGTCCTCCTCTCGTGCTGCGTGAGCGTCGCGGGTTCGATGCCCGCTAGACTGCCCAGCGGAGTTTCGGAGCCTTCCCTGCCATGGGTCCTCCTCTCGTGCTGCGTGAGGGTCGCGGGTTCGATGCCCGCCAGACTGCCCAACGGAGTTTCAGAGCCCTCGCTGCCATGGGTCCTCCTCTCGTGCTGACACATTATCAGGTCATGCAAGATATATCCAACAGAGTTAATATATAACTCTGTTGGATATATCTTCCACGACCTGATCTTGTACGCCCTGTTCTTGAATAGTTAAGTCTTGAATAGTTAGCTCCTGCATCGTTTTGTCTACAGAAGCCCAGTCCACCAGTCCAAAACCAAGTCGAAGAAATAATGCAAGTAGAGACATACTTGCATTATTTCTTCGACTTGGTTTTGGACTGGGCTTTGAAACAATACTTCCTGTAATATTATTAAAAATTGTTTATTTTCACAACAACATTATTTTTACACATATAAGATGATTTTCGTTTAGTGGAATCAAACTCGATGTGTTTCTCTGTAAGTAAAAGTTTTATTTCTTTAGTTTTAAATTTTACACTTGTTTTTAATAACACTTATTAACATAACGCACAAAACCAACCTGTAAGTAAAAGAAACGACATTAAAGTTTATTCCTTCCAAAGCAATATTATAATTTATGTTATTTTCTAACGAACATTAATCTTTCTTCAATTATTGTGCACAATCATTCGTTTGACGTTTTCACTTCCATACTCGCTAAGATGGCGGCTCCTAGTTTATGACCGAAGTGGAGCGCGGCAAAATTCAAACATTCAAATTTAAAGAAAAATACATTTTTCTTTACACACATAAAAGGTTGGAGCCTTCTTTTAAGAGTTTAAGTTACCCCTGTAGTAGAAGGCTCCGCTCTTCCTTAACAATAATAAATAAAACAATCAAAATTATAACAGAACAATAAGTGGGTACAAGGAAAAAAAATTTAAATTAATAAAGTAAACAAATGTAGTGACAGCTGTAAATTAAGTTTGTAATGCTGTAAAGTGTGTTAGGTTATGTACAAGTACTAGCGTAATATGAAGTGTAATGTATGTATGTGCATGTGTGTGTGAGTGTGGTGTGTGTGTGTGTAGTGTAGTGTGTAAGTTAGTGTAGTGTGTGATCGCGAGTGTGTATAATCGTCGTGCTGCGATTATGTGTGATAAATAAGTATTATAAATCTAGAACCAAACTGAGTCCACAAAAATCTTTTATTGACTGACTGACTGGTCTATCAAGCACAGCTTCGACCCCAGGGGCTGTAAATTTGAAATTCTGACAGTAGGTTTCTGCCCGGTTGGAAATACTGCCCCTAAATGCGTTAAAAAGGGATGATAGTAATTTAATATGAAAGACTGTTATGAAAATCGACATTTGGACTTCAGTCTTAAATGGCCGCGGAAATTCGGTCGGAAAAACATTATTAAAACGGAAAAAAAATGGCAATCATAGGGACTGCCCATAGAAGTGAAACGAATATTTAATTAACCTTAATACTAAGGTATTACAGTTTAATTACGAATGTACTATTTATACTTAAGACCTTTTGTCTTAAGAACGGTGTCGGTCTCGCGTTTCCACATTTTTACCCCCTACAAACGCTCAAACTCAACTAAGTGCGCAACGCGCCTAAAGTTTTCACTTCAATAAACGCAGGTTACCTCAACTGGTCTGTCGACAGCCGGAGGCCTGTCCAAGTTGGCCATACGTTCTGCGAACAGAGCGCCCAACGGTCGGCCCAGCGCGCGCGTAGACGTGGGCCCGCCGTGCGCTGGTCGGGCTAGCAACGTGGACGCCGGGGTTCGGATCACTATCCTGTCGTGTGCTGCACTCTGTGGATTTTTTTTATTCAGGTATAATACACAATAATTATCATTTTATAATAATTTTTAGGGTTCCGTACCTCAAAAGGAAAAAAAACGGAACCCTTATAGGATAACTTTGTTTTCCGTCCGTCTGTCTGTCAAGACCCTTTTTCTCAGGAACGCATAGAGGTGTCAAGCTGAAATTCATAGCAAATACTCAGGTCTACTGTCTCTTGGAGCTGTGAAAAAATCAAACTTCTAAGCCAACGCAATCAAAAGATAACGCAACGCAACGCAATCAGCCGTTTATGCTGCAAATTTTCGACACTCGCAAGGGAATCAAAACCTACAGGGTACCTACTTCCCATGAACTGAGAATTTTGAAATTTGGTACGAAGCAACGTCTTATAGCACAGATAAAGGAAAAATAGCGAAAAGCATACATTTTTTAGTTACATAATTTAATAAAAATATTTTTAATAATTTTAAACTTACTAATCTTATGGATTTCATTTAGTAATAAAAATACCATAACTTTTACTTATTTACCTACAGGTTTGTACGGAACCCTCGATGCGCGAGTCCGACTCGCACTTGGCAGGTTTTTTATTCAGGTAATAATACACAATAATTATCATAATCAGAGGCATTATTTCAATTATATATTTACAATAACAAATGTTATTTTTCATCAGCTTGTCCTATGACGTAGGCCTCCTCCAGGGACTTCCGGCTCCTTCTTTTTTGCGTCGTTCAAAAATTATACATACAAGTGTATAAACAGAAGCCAAGGTCCAAAAAAATGCAAGGAGCGCAAGGATAGATTTATTTATCGTAGTGTAACGAGAAAGAAATGGCAATAAAACAATGTTAGCTGCAACAACGGGAGGAAACTCACTTTCAAAGCAATCTGGACGAACATTCCATTTTAGAGATAAACTTCACCT
This sequence comes from Erebia aethiops, assembly GCA_923060345.2. NCBI lineage: Eukaryota > Metazoa > Arthropoda > Insecta > Lepidoptera > Nymphalidae > Erebia > Erebia aethiops. Next base: position 140,651 of record CAKLPR020000021.1, read on the forward strand.
TTGTCCACTTATTTCACTGTATCAGTTATCACACGTATTTTGTACAAAAATAATAACAAAAACCAAACGAGCAATGGCTTGTCCAGCGGTGAACGTTCTCACCAATGTTGAATATCTCAACAGGTGGGAAGGGATGATGCCGTCTAAGATGGTAGCATAACTCCCGGATGTTAGGAGTAGGTATGGCATGTTATATTACCTTGCCTTTGCCTTTTAATGGTTTCACTAAGCCGCTTGGCGACACGTCTTTGCCGGTAGGGTGATAACTAGCCACGGCTGAAGCCTCCCCACCCACAGCGCTCATCCCTACTCCACAGAGATCGTCAAAAACACACTGCTAATGCTAATGGAGGTATGCATGGGATCTGTCTCACCTCGCAACGCAACTCCACACGCGCGTCGGCGATGCGCGCGCGCATAACCCTGTCGACTATCGGATTGTTCCACGACGTGGGCCTCTTCCGCCGCGGCTCGTCTTCGCAGTCCTAAAACGACATACACTGTAAGGGTGCCTTCCCACCAGAGATGTGCTACGTTGCTAAGCTACGGATGTGTGCTAAACTCAAAAAAAGTCAAGTAAAAGTCAAAATAAGACGACAGAAGACGATAGAGTTAGTAGTTACGTCATAAACGAAATAAAAAAATTGAGCACCCATTGAGTTATTGTGTGATATCACTATTTTTTTCTTTTTACGAATGTTTCACGATTATTTCTCAATTTATTTCTTAATAGTACTTGCCTTCGAACTTAGTTTTTGAACGAAGTTAGTTTGAGAAACTTTGAACGCCATTCGTTTAGGATCAGAGTTTAATTTAGGTATATACTGCCCGCGTTACATTAAAAATCAATTTGATTCAAGAGCTTGTCAAGTGAAAGCGGAGAGTGCAAAGTTTAGGCATAGGTTTAGGTGATTAATCCACAATCATACAAAGAGAGCCTAAAGACTGCTACACACTACATATTTCAGTCGCTCAAGAAAGGAATGCATATTTAATTACTAGATGATGCCCGCAACTTCGTCCGCGTGGATTCCCGCAGGAACTTTTTAATTTTCCGGTAAAAGTAGCCTATGTCCTTCCCCGGGAGACAAACTATCCCCATAATAAATTTCATCGAAATCGGTTGAAGAGATTCTTTTTTGATACCCGCGGGGACTCCTGAATTTTCTGGCATAAAAAGTAGCCTATGTCCTTCCCCGGGATACAACCTATCCCTATACCTACCAAATTTCATAAAAATCGGTTGAACAGATGGGCCGTGAAAGCGTAGCAGACAGACAGATAGACAGACAGAAAAAAATACTTTCGCATTTATAATATTAGTATGGATTTCGCGTGAAAGAAAGATATAGAATTACTTACATGAATTTTTGTCCCTCATGGCGTGCTGCCTAATTGCAAAGGCAGCTAGCTGGCAAGCGAAACTATAACGTCCCCAAATGTAAGGCAAATTATACTTTCACGTTATAAGAATAAGATATGTTTTATTATGCATTGCTGAAGCACTTATCAGTACCTAAGTACCTACTCATAGTACCTATGTTCTCATTCAAAACAATCACCTCCGAGGCAGATGAGAAATCTGGGACCCTTGCAAACGCAGAAGTCTTAACCACTAATCTACTGCTTTTACTAAACTGTGAAGCCGCTGGGGCATATTTTATTTTCATTATTTGTTGTTATGGCTGCTAATAGTATTACCACATCTTACTCACACTGAAAATTTCATGTGTCCTATATATTATGGTTCAAGAGTTACAGCAAAACATGCTGGAAAAATCGCATTTCTTGAATGAGTTGATTTGTAATTGATTTTTTAGTTTAATGAAACTTTTATTATTGGATGTTATAGTGGCAACAGAAACACACAATTAAAATTTCAACTGTCTAGTTCCTAGCTAGTAGTTCCTAGTAGTAAGGTTCAGACAGGGGAGGCTTAGTTATATAGTCCTGTTGGCACCCTTTGGGAATGGAACCCAAAAAAAGAATACTCACAAACGAAGCCCCTGGATCAATTGTGAGCTGACACAGAGAAAGAATCTGGGAGATGGACGGCTCGCCTGATTCATTGGTCATTACTTCTTGCAAATGATCACTGGAAAGAGAAAATTAGTAATGAAACAAATGAGAACTAAATTCAACTATTTTTGAATTATGTTATACTAACTGATAGTACCTACCAGCAGTTTTTATAAAGCCTGTTTTTTTTTTTAGAAGATATGCACCATGGAACTTCATGAAAATGCTTCATTTGTAGGTAGTAGGTACTGAAGTTATTGAGAGTTGCAGAAAAGAAAATGATAGTTCCTTTACATGATAGTAGAGACAAAATTAAATATTGTTGATTAAGTAAATAGTCAAAGTCTAAGCCACAAATTTCTAATGTATTGGCGGGAAGTGGATTGAAAGAAGGCGGAAAGCATTTTGGTGCGCTCTTGTAAAATAAGCATCATGGTCCAGCAAAGAATGTGTGCAGACTGATGGATTGGATTTATTGATAATGAATATGTTATGAAAGACACTGAAAATTGATGAAAATAGTTGAAAACCCATTCGGTACGAAAAAACTTTAATTTTCTGCTGTCATCTAAGTAAATTATCAAATCAAATCAAATCAAATCAAATCTTTTTTTATTCAAATAAACTTTTACAAGTACTTTTGAATCGTCAAGTGAATCTACCACTGGTTCGGAATGCCATTCCTACCGAGAAGAACCAGCAAGAAACTCGGTGGTTGCTCTTTTTAAATAATTCATTTACAATTACTATATCAATGTGTACATAAGTAACCGCTGTCCCCAGCATTGCTGGAGCGATCAAATCCATGCTCCTCTTTCATTTACATAATCTTCAACAGTATAATAAGCTTTTTTCAGGAGCATACTTTTAATGGATTTCTTAAATTTGTTTATTCAATTCATGTCAAAGACGGGCAGACAGAAAGTAGCCCCATTCCCGCCGGTGGCACCCGTTCACGAGCATGACGCATGATCCAGCCATTGCTTCGCTCGACCATATTTGAGGGAACGTAACAACCCGCACCGTTAATTATCGTTAATTATTTGTCTCTGCTGATAACATCTGATTTAAGAATTAAGATTTTCCCGCTTACAACCTCTGCCATAGCAGGAGTAATAAGTGTTCTGTGCATAGCAGAGACAAATTACCTATGCTTATAACTCACCGACTAGAAAAAAAGTTTTAAACTGAACGAACTACGGAACAGAAGGGTTTTGTGTATTTTTTTAACTAGTATCAAGGCTCTGAGTTCTAACCTCCGACCTCTTTCAGAAAAATAAGTTTTAACTCTTTTGAGTATTAGAAAATAACTAGAAAATGGAAAAATGTATAATACAAAATTGGGATACTTAATAAAATGTATAACTATTATTGAAGGTCTATTATTATTTTCGTGCAATAATAGTAGATTGTTCATCAAGGGACTAAATTGAGCCATTTCATACGAGATGCTATAGAATTAAGTAGAATCTTCCTTAGTCATTGAGTAGAATGGCTTTTAGTCTCGTGGTGAACACTCTACTTTTCACTTCGCCTGCGAGAAAATAAAATAAATAACGATTTTTAATTATTTATATTTTACCTTTCTGCCACATTTTCATAGTAGAAGTGAGATCTTTATTTTCACATACCTAATGATTTGAACAAATAAATAGTTACATTCACTTTACCCTATGCCTTCACCTTGTATTACGTATTGTGCATCGAAACTCGAAATGATTAATTAAACATCCAATAAAAATTAATCAATAATAATTAAAACAAAATTCGATTTCGCGATTTCGCGGCAATCCGCAATGGCGCACCGACCAGAAAAAAAGCAATGGCGCCTCCGCATTTTGAATTTTTGAACTTTGGTCTTTGGCAGGTCAAAATGACATTAAAGTGACAGTAACAGCAGATCGACCGGGTAAAAATGACAGCTACAGTGCAACGATCGCAATCACCTCTGATTGGTTATCACTCTTCCACTATTGGACAAAATCCATTGACGCAGCAAGAATGCCATAAATTCAACCAATCACAACAATTGATACTGTAAACAATGATTGACGCAGAATTTACGCGGTCGCCCTGCAGGTACCAGATTTGATAGATCTATAAATTAGAAAAAGTTTTAATGTTGCCATCGATCGAAAAATATTTTCTACAAACGATATTTTTCAAAATTAATTTTTAAAAAAACGGGGTTTTCTAAAATTATTATTTAAATAGCGTTTAATGTTATATTTTTTCCTCTTTCACGTGATGGCAGTTTGGTTCTGGTTCATTGACACTCAGAATAAAAAACCAGCCTCCATACTGAACTTGGACATGTCATTTAAGTATATTCTCACTTTTTTAAATTCTCTTAGTTGTCTTGAGAAAGATCATGAATAGTAGGTATATAGCTTGGCAAACATACCTGTGCATATAATTAATGTGGAACTAACAGAATCTACTTTGTATTTATCCTTTAATGTTGTTTTTTTAATAGATATGGGCGCCTTCGTACCATGCCCAGATAAGCTTTGCAAGCTGTATGAATTGTTATCATAAAATATTAATGTAAGTTGGCATGCCGTTTTGGGTTTTAGTAATAATAATAATTTAACAACAAATTAAAAATCCAGGCTAGTATCTGATTGTGGCGAAACGTCCCATATTATATATACTTAGGTGGGGTCAATGGACGAGTCGTCAAGCGTAGGTATGTAACTGTGAATAATTGTTTATGTACTTACATGAATCCTGAATGTCTGGCTGCTCATAGAGTATCATCGATCTGATCTGCTTCGCTTTTGTCAATCTGTTAGTTTGATCTCATACCTCCTAATTGGCCCGTGCTTTCTGTAACCCAAAGTAAGACCGGGCAGACATTGTCGACATGACAACGCCCGCCCGGCTAGCCCTATTCATACCACCGCTGCCAGTGTTATGGTGCTGGCAACGGAGGTACTACATTCATAAACCTATGTATCATCTCTCTAGTTCCCTGATGAAAACCCGCAAGTAGTCACCACCTTCGGTATTCTTGTCCGAAGGGAATATGTTAAACTGTTATACCCCCGCTGCCGGAACTCCATCGGCCATGGAGGTACGGTGTTTAACCTAACACGTTATACCCCCCGATACCGGAACTCCATCGGCCATGAAAGTACAACGTTCAGTCTAACACGTCATACCTCCCGATACCGATACCTCGTCGGCCTTAGAGGTACGCGTCCAACCTAACATGATTTAGGCACCTGCTAGTTCAGGTGCCTGCTCATCCTTGGTCATGAGCGTATTTATGCGGTGCAAAGTCTCAAGCCAGGTCGGGCTCTCATGAGACACCAAGTCTTAAGCCAGGTCGGGCTTTTATGCGGCGCAGAGTCTCAAGCCAGGTCGGGCTCTCATAAGACGCCAAGTCTTAAGCCAGGTCGAGCTGTAACTCTCAGTGGATTCGCTGTTATTTCATGAGACCCGCGCCCCGTCTAGTAATCTTCCTATCTCATATCAAACGCGTGGCCACGTGCTTGCATGCTTCTTAGAGGTTATAAATATATTTTACCCTCAAGCAAACTACATATATATAATTATCTCGCAATTTATCATTAGATACGTAATACAGTTTATCCACAAGTAGTTATTAGTGAATAGTCAATAATTGGCGTAAATAACTATATCTCTAGCACTTACCATCGAGGTTAGCACGTGTTGCTAAGGTGGCAGCTATCAGCAGCGACGTCCGCAGCCGCTTGGCCCGGGGTGTGTTAGCAAAATATGGCCGCTATAATAAATGGGGATGTCCACTGCGCTTTTATCACTACAGAGGGCGCATCGTCGCAATGGCCAATAGAGATGAGTCGTACTAGGTAAATTTTGTACTAGGTGCACCTAGTCCCATTCCGTAGAAATACTCGATCCAAATACCTGTTCCACCTAGTCCATAAAGTACGTGTATTTAAAGTACATAGTACCTGTAGATACGTACGTAGGTACGCACTAGTAATGAATTGGAATCTTCCCTTCATACTTTACACAGGCTTAGGACTGTCAACGTGAAGATTTATCGACATTGTTGGCGTATTTATAAGATTACAATTCATTTTTCGAAGTAATCAGATTTTTTTTGGTTTTTTTTTTTTGGTATTTTTGCTTTGTTTTCTGAATAATCAGTTTTTTTTTAATCTTATATCTACAATACAATCAGCGCCTCGTAGAAAATCGGCCTTAAGAAACATTAATACTAATACTAGTCACATCATGGAGTCACATCACGAAACTATAGAGACTATAGAGTTTAGTATTTGGTAAAGTCCCGACTAGTGACAAAGAAGACAAGTGACAGACAAAGATAGAAAGACTGCGGAGTCGTATAGTTAAAAAAGGACAGTACTTAGGTATATTTATGCACTCGGCCCGCTCGAAAAATGCCATTTTAATTTGAACCATATTTCAATAATGTTAAAACTAACGCGACACACACTCGTGTTTGCCTAAATAATTCTTGTGTCAGTCATTTAAATTTGAACCATATTTCAAGGAGAAAAGAGTGCGCGTCGTGTTATTTATGTATCGAAATATGGTTCAAATTCAAATGACACGTTTCGAATGGGCCACGGGTGCCGCGTCATTATAAGTACCACAGACCACAATGGCACAAATACTACCTAGCTTCTCTGGGACTAGGTGGATCGAGTATTTTAAAAGTTGGCAACAGGTGCGACCTAGTATCGTTAAATACCTAGTCCCAGTTAATAAATAAGCCTCATCTCTAATGGCCAATGGAAGCTGTCATCTTCATAGTTCCTTTTGTTTACATAACAATATTTTTATTTTTTTATCTACCATGCCACTTTGTTCTGTACCAGGATGTAATATAAGTGGTGTGCATTTGTTTCCTAAAAACGCTGCATTAAAAAAACAATGGGAGAACGCTATACGACGAAAGAATTTTGTGGCCAGTGTAAATTCTAGGTTATGTCGTAATCACTTCGAAAATACTGATTATGTTGGGGAATCCGCTTACACAGGTGAATTGTTACGTATTTCATAACTAATTAAAATAATATAATTTTCTGTAGGTAAGTACCTATATACTATTCATATAGTACATATTGTTGTTTTTTCAGGACGCTTACAGCAACGCAAGTACTTGAAAGAAGAAACAGTTCCGAGTATTTTTCCTTGGACAAACTCTAGTAGCACATCCACTTCCAACAGAGCACAACGTTACCAAAGAAGAACTAGACGTCGGTTAGATTATACTTCCACCAGGGAAGAACTGTATTTTAATGATATACCTGATGTACATGATGAAATTGTTTTAAGTATATCACCTGAAAAAGAAATTTTAGAGAATATTGTTATGACAACTGCAACACAAACTATTTATGCGCAGCCCAATTTCTCTATGGAAAACATTCAACGTTTTCCCCAAATGGTTCACTATTATACAGGACTGGAAAGTTACTACAAATTCAAGCTTGTTTTGAGTACATTGAGTCCTATGTGCAATGATTTGAATTATAGAGAAAGCAAGGTTGTTAATGTGAGCATTCCAGATCAACTTTTAATAACATTAATTAAGTTGAGGTGTAATAAACCCGACATAGAACTATCTTTCATGTTCGACATATCACAATCCAATATATCAAATATATTTGTGACATATGGATTAATTTTATGCATGATGTGTGGTCATGCATAGACTTATGGCCTAGTAAAAACCTTGTACAATATTATATGCCAGATCAGTTTAAAAATGATTTCATGTCTACTAGAATCATCATTGATACAACAGAGTTTCCTATATGTAAACCTAGCAATCCTATAGCCCAGCAAGCAACATTTAGTACTTATAAAAACAGAAATACTCTGAAAGTCATGTTAGGATCAACACCAGTTGGCCTCATATCACATATTTCAGAAGCTTATGGTGGATCTGTTAGTGATCGCCAAATAATTGAAAGAAGTGATCTGCTACAAAAATGTAATGATGGGGATTCAATAATGGCCGATAGGGGTTTTAATGTACAGGATATTTTTGCACAAAAAAACATTAAAATAAATATTCCTGCTTTTTTAAGAGGAAGATCTCAATTACTTGGATTGCAACTAATGCAAGATCGTAAGCTTGCAAGTAAAAGGGTGCATATTGAGCGCATCATTGGACTAGCAAAAACATTTAAAATATTAAAGTCAGAATTAAGCCCTTATTATACTCCACTAGGTTCTAAGATTATGTTTGTTTGTGCAATGTTATGTAATTTTAGGGAAAAAATAATACAATAAAATAATTTTTTATGCATAAATTGGTTTATTTAATAATTAATTCAGTGTAGTTCCTATAGTACACCTTATCTAAAAAAGCATTTTTAAAATGATTTAAATAAAAAATGTGCAGCTTTTGCAGCATCTCCTGAATAAAACTGTCATCCCGCTCTATAAAAATAACTTGCATTGATTTAAAAGTAAATACAATTAAATTGCAGAATTTTCTCTCTGCCACATATAGCTGCCCCTGAATTTGAGAGTAATAAATATTGTTTTTTTTTAAAGTTAGAACACCATTTACATTGCAAAGGTATGGCACAGTTTCTGGCGTCACTTCCCTGTACCTTACTGTGTAGGGACACTTTACTTCTATTATGGTTTCGGGACCCAAGAGACCATCAGGAGATGCACCCAGATAAGGTCTTTCTACTGAAATGAATAAACCACATTTCTCTACTATCAAACCTGTGAATTCTTCATATTTTTTTATTGCCACAGTTTCATTAATAATGCCATGAGTTGTGGCCTTAGACTTGAAGTCCACTTTATTTAAAATTTGCTTGGCATATGTGGGCATTGTTGTTTGCCTTAAGTGACAAATTGTGTGGAAAATGCTACCTGTTATTCTTATTTTTCTTCGATCATGCCATTCTTTATTTTTATGTTGACCTCTGGTGGCTTTTTCAATCTCAATGGCTTTCTCTTTTGTAATGTTAACTAAATCATTTATTTTTAAAATTTTATCTATAGGACTATCCTCTTCATAAAAATGGTCATTTTGAATAGCCATTGGATTTGCTGGCACAAATAATTGCTTCAGAGGCATCGAAGAGTTCTGGAAGTTAATGATTTTATTTCTGAGCTGTATATTATATTCCTGTTTATTTATTTGTTCTATGGGGTATGGAGAAAATATGATGTTTCTTATATTCCTCTTTGTTGGTAATTTTCCTGCTTTTAAGGGTGTAGCTATATATTTCTTTAAACAATTAGTAAAGAGCTGACAAAAGTCCAAAGGATGGCAATGCTGATGATCTCTGGGGCCATACGGACCACTCCATCCGCGGCTCTAGAGGTTCTTCTAGGACTATTTCCTTTGGACCTCGAAGCCAAGAAAAAAGCACTGGAACACTGGTATAGAATGAAAATGTCTAAGCAGTGGAAAGGCAATTTTATGGATAAAGGACATACAGACGTTGAGAGCATATATGGAGATAAGCTGTCAATGATAATCACACACAATGACCTTATCAAAAGACAGCGTATCTTCGACAAGAAATACAGAGTGCACATAGGTTCAAAGGAGACATGGAAGATCGAAACCGCCAATGAAGACAATTTAAATTTAATTTAATTTATTTATTTATTTAATTTAATTTAATTTTATTTATTTATTTATTTAATTTAATTAATTGTTATCTGTTACACGGACGGATCAAGGCGGGAATCAACTAAGCTCAGTGGTGCTGGAATCTTCTACAGCACCAATCCTGATAAAGACCAAGTAATTTCCCTAGGTAAATTTGCAAGTGTATTTCAGGCCGAAACGTATGCGATCATGGAGTGTGCTTTCGGCCTGATGGATACTGTAAGTATAGAAACCGAAGAAGTGATCATATATAGTGACAGTCAGGCTGCTCTCAGAGCATTAGAAATGAAGGATACCACATCAGCTCTAGTGAAGGAATGCAAACGCATCTTGAATTCACTAGCTGAGAGGACAAAAGTCACAATTGCCTGGGTTCCTGGACACCAAGGAAACGAAGGAAATGAAAAAGCAGATGAATTAGCAAGAATGGGAGCAAGCACTCCATTCTGTGGCCCCGAACCTTGCTTACCCATCTCATACTCGATCACTATGAAAGTGATTGAAGGAATGATAGAAAGAGAATCGAATTCAAGATGGAACAACTCTACACAATATAGACAATCGAAGTTGTTCTTGAAATCGTTCGATAAAAAGAAGACAAAACAACTTATGTCGCAAAGCAGAAACAACGTAGCACTAATAGCAGGCATAACAACAGGACACTGTCTGCTAAATAGACATCTCACAATAATGAGAATCGAAGATGACCCATCATGTCCAGAGTGCGGCGAGGAAGAGACCAGCTTCCACTTCATAGCTGAGTGCCCCGTGTACTCATTGGTAAGGTGGGAATTAATAGGCAAGGACAGGATCAGTGAAGAAGACCTAAGACATCTCTCCATAGGGGATATCGTAAGGTTCACAAAAGCTACAGGTAGGTTCGGGGGGGGTAGGCTGCCGGGACACCAGTAACCTGTGTCCTAACACGGGGAAATGGGTGGAATGGTTCAATTAATGGACCGATCACCCGCCTGGCGACGGCGGGCGTCCCCTCTATAAGTACATACATACATACATATATTTCTTGGTAGGTTGGTGGAATGTTTGCAACTTTTGGGTTGGTGCCTCATTCAAAATTAAAAACTTTTGTTGTGCCATATTTGCTACACCAAGTAACACAACACCAACATGTTTGCAATGGGCTTCATTGCCCTCACCAGCTGCACATTCACACTGTGATTCCAATATCTCTCCGTCTTGAGCAAGTTTAATATTTACTTCATACTGAAGTTGCTTCATTTGAGCTTTGCAGAATCCTAGAACCAACACAAATTTTACATTAAATTAATAATAACACATTAAAAATTTTAGCCCTGACAATCAAAGCACTTAACATAGAGCTGACCTTTAATAAAAGTATAGGCCTCTTCAGTTTTGCAGTATCTTAGTACAAGCAAATAACGGTTCTCATATAATTTATTGGATTCACTCATACTTTTTTCAAATCTGCAACAAAACAAATAATTAAAAAAAAAGCTCTATTAATTCAGTCATGGTTCTATCTTTAGTTCTTAAGGATAACATTGGGGTGAGATTTTTAGGGATGTCTGCTTACAGCTTTACTCAGTATTTGTCGTAACAAAATTATTGATTCAGCTCTTCGTTAAACACAATGTATAGCAACTATATAGAGCGGTATTATATGACGAACTTGCCGGTCAAAGAAGGCTTGAATGTGGTGCTTTGTTATATCTGGCAAAACAGAGGAAGCATTAATGTCCCGGTAAGCAGCTGCACTAGGAATCTCGAATTGCGTTGAAGATAAACTTTGAGTGTCAACTTGACCAAAGTTGAAATTGCGGTCATAAGCCTCCAATCTGCAATAAGATAAATGTTACGAGTTTCTTTCAATATAATAACAATAGTACAAGTATCTGTGAAACCCAAGTACTGATAATGGCTTCATAATTTGTGGTTTCTGTTTTACCAAGCACACTCACAATTCAATGTAAATTACACGAAAAATATACCTAGATAGTAAAGTAAAATTTAACCATTACCTTTCGATGAGGTTAGCTTTCTTTCCCGTTAAAGCTGCACCTCTTTTCCTTAATTCTGCTTTGAGCTGTGGCACACTCAAAGAAGAATACATACTGTAACTAACAGACATGAGACATTACATTACAAGATATCACACAAAACGCAAAAAACAGAAAAACCCACACACTTTCAAAAGGATGCTATGAATGTTTTGTTATTGTTTTGGTCATTGCGCCTGTGCTGCCACCTACATTAGTTTTGCGTGGAGATTCCCATTGCATTTTTTTTTTATTTATTTAACTGGTTTAACGGCTCTGGATTCCAGTCCTTCTGAGATTCCCATTGCATTCACATCAAGACCATAGACTAGGTATACTTGTGTCCTTGACACAGTCACAGATTTAAATCTTTACGGCTCTAGACTCTAATCATTTTAACGCGTGGGTATTTGACAAGTATAATTAAGAGTATATCAAATAATGTATTCAAAAAAATTCAAAATTCAAAATTCTTTATTTGCAGAAACATTTTTTTACATTGAGATGTTATTTGTTAGATTCCAGTATAAATGTTTCACCTTATAATCAGGCATGCAAAATTACCTATTTTGTTTATAAAATTATCTATTATTTGAAATTCAAGAATTCATCTATTTAGTATCATATTAGTAGTTTATTTTACCTTCATTCGCGATCGTACGTCGCGACACATAATATTATTATTGTGTTAATTTTTTCGCAAATGGTACGAAAAGTAGAGTATTTTCCTCGGTGATAAAGCTGTCTTAGTCTTGGGTGAACTTAAATCCCTCGCTACACTCAGGACTCGTCTTAAATCCCTCGCTTCGCTCGTGATTTAAGTTTTTAACACCCTCGCTACGTTCGGGAGTAAACCTCGGGTCCTTCGTTACGCTCGCGATTTAAATCGTCACCCGCGACAGAAGACACTGCTTTATCCCCTTGGTTAATAATCTACTATTTCATTCAAAAACGTCGTATTACATCCACTCATTCATTCTGCGTCTCAATCTACAGATTGAGCTAAGTACAGATGTTTACAATAGAACATGGGTCTAGTGAACACCGACTGATACCATCACTGATAGTCAACGGGCTCGTGCAGCCCCATTGGTAAATTCAAATGTTGGTAGATTGTGAAGTGTGAACGGAGCTTTATTGTTGCAGCGGCAACACTAGAGACAACAACAAATGGGCAACACTGCTAATGTCAGCTTGACAGTTGGCAGTTGCCAGAAGTTGGAAAATAGGGATGCTCGATGTTGCGAAAACATCGATGATGTCTTCGATATATATATCGATAGCTCAACATCGATACTCGGTGCTTATGGTACAAAAACATTAATATTGATTATTGGTCAACATGGCATTTGTAAACATCGGTAACATTATACAAAGTAATTCCACAATTCTTTTTAGTTAAAAAAATTAGTGGAGAGCACAAGGTGAATAAATAAGTTACAATAATTATTTAGTCAATCATTTTAAAAGTAACAAGCAGTAAGTATTCATTACAATACTGTAACGACTACGGGAAAATTGTTCAGAGACCCGTCGGATATAACATCCGTCATATCGATTTTGTTCTTTTATAGCTTTTTCTGATAGCATAACTCCTATACGTTAAAGGATGGACTTAATGTGGCGATTACATGACTAATCGGAATCCGATTTGGTAATCCTGTCAATGTCATTGCTGTACCGTTGTTTGACATATTGCATTATCGATGTTAAAACATCGACTTTTATGTGGTAGCATCGATTATCATCGAACATCCCTACTTGAAAGCTAACATAATAATTCAAATCAGAGACAACAGACAAGTTAACCAGAGATCCCAGAGATTCAAATCATCAAATGATTCAAATCAAAATATTAATGTTAGGTTAGGTTAGGTTTTGCAATTTCTGGGGTTGTGGTTTAGTATATGTGCCGCGGGGGAGGGGGGAGGGGAGGGGGAAGGGGGGGAGGGCGTCTACCCCCCCCTCCAAGTCAAACTCGTCGATTCCTAATAGTTTTCGAGATATGAATTTTTTTTTAAATTTCAAAATTTTGTGGTTACTTTTAACTAAAGTCGGGGTAAGATTAGCTTGTTAAGGCGGAGAGTGGGCTCTGTGGGCTGGGGGAGGGGGGAGGAAGGGGTGGGGATGAGGGAGGTAAGGGTGGGGGTGGGGGAGGAAGGTGTAGGGGGAGCGGTAGGGTTGTTAACTCTGCTTAGTAGTCAGTAGGGGGAGCCAGTGGAGGTAAAAATATAGACGTCCGGTACTTGCATATGGGAGTGAGAGGGTGAGGGGGGAGGGGGAGGGGGGAGGGAGAATCCAATATGCAACGGAGCCGCGGGGCTCCTTTTTCTAGGTGGTTTAAAAAGAAATAACCACGAAGAGGGATGGCGGGGTCTTACAGACCCCGCCATCCCTCTTCTAACCTAACCTATCCGAGTCGGAGTGCCCCCAAGTCCCGAGCTCGCTTCGCTCGCTCTTGGACCCTAAGGTCTCTGTGACAAGACCCCTTGCTGCAGGATCCACTATACAACGGAGGCCCGGTCGACGGAGTCCCGGTCGACGGAGCCCCGCTACGCGGGGCTCCTTTTTCTGAGTGGTTTAAAAAGAAATAACCACGAAGAGGGATGGCGGGGTCTTACAGACCCCGCCATCCCTCTTCTAACCTAACCTATCCGCGTCGGAGTGCCCTCAAGTACCAAGCTCGCTTCGCTCGCTCTTGGACCATAAGGTCTCTGTGACAAGTGGACAGAGTGAGTGTTCTCTGTGTAAAAAAAAACTACGCGTCTCCTAGACACAAATCGGGTGTCATTTGAAAGGGGTGACCAACCCCTATAAAATGCCACCCTTCCCCCCCTCTACCTATAATGCGTGATTCAAATGCCAACCCGGTATTTCTTGTAGATTTAATACGGTTACGAAGGTCATTGACGGTTAATAGATAAATTTTACTTTTTGTAACACATTTTATGTTTGTGTTTTATGTTTTTATGGAATGCAATACGTAAAACGAAACTTTTGAACGCTAACCAAACGTCAGACGGTCAGTGAGTCTGTAATCTATGGCAAATGTCGTCTTGAAATGGTGAAAATTTGTGAATTTTCAAAAAAATATTTCTCGAAAACTATTAAGATTCGACGGAAAATATTTTAGTACAAGGTTTATAACATCAAGGCCTTTCTGTAAAAAAAATACGAACTGCCTACTGCGCGGCACATATACTAAACCAGAGCCAAAATCGCATATAAACTCCAAGAACACCATAAAAACGACCACGAAAGAAAACAGAAAAGGAAATAGTAAAAATCAGTAACAAGCAGGTGACAAGTGACCACAGACATTGACAGGCAAGGCACAACAGGTAGCTGACCACAGATTAAAATTCCTGTAAGTCTGATTACTAGTAGTGCCATCTGTCGAGCTAAGTTCGAGTCAATGTACCATACACGATTTTGTACTGGAGATAAAATGTACTGAGTGAAAAGACCCTGGATTAATTTTACAATGTGTGAGTGCGGCGACATCGGTTCTCGAGTAAAGTTTGTGTAAGGGCCATTCCATCTCCCTTTATCTATTCCGTGGTAGTACGTCAGCTACCCAGATGTTGAATATTCTAGGTAAGTCTATGGCCAACTATGCTTCTTAGCCGGCGAACATGAACCGGTGTGCGACCGTATTACAGACTAAATAATAGTTGCTTAGAATCTTCTAGCTAATTTAAGAACCAATACCAAATTGTAAACTGGCAAGACTGACACGATGAAACTTGTGCACAGCGTTGCCATTTGGCAACTTTGGTTGCCATTTTGGCAACATTTGACCCTTCGTGGCAACCAAATGGCAACCGAGCTCAAATGGCAACTTTTTGGCAACTTTTCGACTTGTCGCACGATCATCGGTAAAAAAATATCGAATATATTTCGCATATGAACTGAACTCATCGAAATAAACAAAATCAAAATCTTGAACGCATTTTTATTCCCAAATGAAAACAATACTTTTATAATAGACAAACAAATTGTACCCATATTACTATTACTAAAAGATCTATTTTGGTGAAGCTAGAGATAAAAGTAATTTTATGTAAACAAAAATGGAAGAAACTTTGTGACCACAGAGCAGATAATTAATACGTAGTGTTTTAAATAAATTCTTCGTGAAAAATAAAATACTAACCACTAATAATTAAAGGTCTGGGAAATTTATGTTTATTTTTTGCATGTTTTAATATTGGATTTCTGGATGGATTTTAATATTGTTGTAAAATGGAGTCTAAATTTATTTTTTATTTTAATTTTTATCTTTTTATTTATATTTTATAATACTTTTATTTTCAGGAAAACATGATTTTAAATTTATGAGGAAAAAAATTTTTTGGAATCAATTATTTATC
This sequence comes from Erebia aethiops, assembly GCA_923060345.2. NCBI lineage: Eukaryota > Metazoa > Arthropoda > Insecta > Lepidoptera > Nymphalidae > Erebia > Erebia aethiops. The sequence goes on from CAKLPR020000021.1 coordinate 156,670, forward strand.
AACCAAAAGGATTAACATTTTTTGAAAACATGATTTTTTTCGATTTAAATTTTTATCAACCAAAATGCAGAGCAATAAAACAGTACTCAATAGGTAGGTATAAATATTTTTATATTACTAAAAGGCACAGAACGTTTTTTTACAGGTTTTTTTTCTAATGGCAACATTTGGTTTCAGATGGCAACATTTGAACCTACAAATGGCAAGCTGGGCTGAGTATACTCTGGCAACACTGATGTGCAAGCTTCAATCGAAAAACGTGTTCTTCAATGGAACTACCCACATTTAAAATAAGTTAAGAAGTTTTCTGCATTAAAAACCATTTATTTTTAATAATTATTCTTCGTGCAAATTATAACGAAACAATTTGATCGGTTAGTGCAAAAATACAAGAAAGAAGTCTCAATATTATAAACTATGTAAGTAATTTGTTTTCTGTCCTTTTGGATTACCACTGTCGCGAATGCGAAGAAAGATTTTGTAGGTAGACATAAATATAGTAGCATAGTAACGGAAGCGTGAAGGTAGCGCATAGCAACAGATAACCGATTCTTGGAATCGGACCGAGTGCAGCGGGCAGCCTCGCTAATTAGGTCACAGGGGTGCGGGGCGGCGAGGCAGCGAAGCTTCTTGCGCCCGTAGCGACACGCTTTATCATCTTACGCATTCACGATACAGCCGCGAGCGGTCGCTTGGTAAGTGATTTTCTTCCCTCTGCACTTTGTATGTGATCATACGCAACTCGACGCGACAGCGGTGAGTCATCTTCTATCTTTTATATTGCGCACGATATTATTATCATTTTCTATATTGTGTATGGTTTATTTTGTACTGTGTCTTTTCGGTGTAACATTTCAGCGGATTCCGATAAATGAAATAAGGGAAATGAATGAATGATAAGGGAAATGTTGGTAGGCGGCGATACTTTCTCGAACAAATTGATCACCAAAGATTGCGTATTAACTTAATTAGTGTTTCAAGAATCAGTTCAGTATATCAGTTGCGTTGAGGGTACTTTGCCGTAGACATTCTCAGTTAGTCACAAGTTTGCACGTCACGACTCTTTATACGATATATAGAATCCTACTGTATTTTGTCGACGGTATTTTTATAAATGTCCGTGTTCGTATAGTTCGGAAATAATTATGAACGGCAGTAGTTATTTGGAATAGATACTATAATTAGATTAATACTTAGTCTATACACCTGTAAGAAAGATTTTTCATTCCTTATTTGACTTAAATTCGGTCTAATGTGAATTAGCTAAAAAAATGTGTGCATACCTACTTACTTTTTCAAAATTCAGGCCGATTCAGAACCTTGTGATACAGTAATTATTGTCGATCGATTCGTCCTTTTATCGTAAGTACGATGCGATAAATTTTCAATTCGGAATAATCGTATCCGAGTCGACCCAACATTGTTGTTGTTCGAATCGTTCGATTCGATTCGATAGATACTACTCACAACAAATCGAATTAGTATTACCAAACGTCCGATTAATTTGCCGGTTAGTTACTTACTCGAACGCTAAAGGGCATTCGACCATTAATCTGTTGTTCATTTGGATTTTGGAACGATAATTGAATAAATTATAATTTTAAAGAATTAACCTCTTAATTTATTAAATGACAAATTGATTAAAATGATTTGAGCCTGTTTTTTCGTTGCTTAATAAGAATTTGATTTGATAAGTAGAATTTCGATAAAAGCTTCGTGAATGCGCACGTGATCGCTATGTAACTTGTCGATGCGGGTACCTATCGATATGGATATCGTTAACGAAACCGAACCGTATTTCTAGTTCCACTTGCACGTCAAAATTTTTCGATGCGAGATCGATTCCTAATAGTATCGAAACGGTGTTTTAATGTGAATGTGTCTGGAGACCCGATAATGATTATTGTTACTACGTTCCGAGTGGAGTTTTATACGGAATCATGAACAGATTTAAGTAGAATCTATCGCGGATTTCGATATAACATTATTTTATACGTACCCTGTTTTTATAATTTATTTTTATTGGGTATTAGTGTGTGCATAGACGGTGTATTGCAATACCTACCCTGCACATTGCAGTGAAGCCAAAGTGGGTGACTAGTTATTGAAAGATTAACAAAGTAGTAATCGGTTAAATACTACTGATATTATGAGCTCGATTTAGATGATCTTATTATAACCTTTAGATGAATTTTATTACTTGGTACGTATTGTGGGTACTAATTGCATTCATCGCATACGGTTCAGTTCATTCGAATATAACCCAGAGCTACTCAACATTTTAATATACCTACCTGTAGATATAATCAGATTAGGTAACTTGTTATGTTACCCACTTCAAAGGTTATTATTACCTGATGGTTAATTTTTATAGACGTTGAGCATTGAGTGGATTGAATAGAAGGTACTGTACAAAATTTTAAAATGGAAACGTCATCCGAACCCGTTTCTAACTAATTTACGAGTCCGTATTATCAGGCATGAATTCAGCCCTGGTATTATAAGTATACACACTGGTGTATGTACTGACAAAAAAAAACTAGTGTTAGATGGTGCAGTCGGCGCCAGTGCATTGGTCGGGTCTAAGCTTAATCGCTAATGCTGTGTTTGTGTCCAAAATGTCTTCGATACAATGTGTCGAATCGGTCATCTCAAATCAAATTAGAGACTGTAAGATCTTTCTTAGTGAATCTAATTGACGTATTGTAGAGCTCAGTTGCGTTGTTCTAAGCACCAGGCTTAGATGAGCATGAGCGTCAGTGTAAGCGACAGTGTGAGCGTAAGTGTAAGGGTAAAAGTGAGCACATTTTACTAAATTCGGTGTTCATAGCCGAGAGTTACACAGTACGTATGCGTAAGCGCATTGTACTAAATTCAGTGTTCATAACCGGGCGTCATGAACTTACATCTCTCACTCTTAATTTTTGAAAGCAATAAAATCCGTTCAAACGGAGATTATTTCCATAGTTTACAAAATATGACATCTGAGGTGCATGCAAGTATATTGCTTCAGACTTGCATTGTTAAGATTAAAAATTATTCAGAAACTGAACAAGGTACAATGCAGAATTTCATTAGATTGCGGCAGCAAGCGCGCGTATACGGGTATATAAATCCACTACCAATTTTCTGAATATACCCGTAGCTGAAAAAATTAATTTATCACTGTTTACATTCAGGTCAAAATTGCCAAATTAGATTGAAAGTCCAGTAGTAAGGTTCGAAATTCGTAGATCATTAAAAAAATTACGATAATACGAGTACAAATGGAGAGATTGAAAAGCGTCTAGTAATTTTTGCTCTTGATTTAAAAGGTACAATTCCCATCGGAAATCGATGTACAAAGATGATCGCTGTGCTTTGTTTGGTCAATAAGCATATATAAATATCATTCATGCCGATATCTCCTGTTGACGCCGTAGACTTGGGTGCCGAATTAAATTGCAGTGTACGAGCTTATTTATATTACTAAGAAATATTATTAGTGTCCAAGCTTAGAGGTGTTCGGTACATGATATTTAATGAATTAATAAAGTTAAACTAAATAAACTGATGATGGCTCTTGTGGTGACAAGATAGATATTTTGCTATGTAACGACTATTACTATTTATTTATGTTGCACGAGAAGATTTCGGTCACGCGGAATCATCTCCTAGAAAATTCAGAGTTTGGCTAGCTAGCTATGGTCGGTAAAATTTAATAAAATTGTCGGTCGTTTAAATCAGCCGTCGGTATTAACATACTTTCACTTAAAGGTAGCAATAAAATAGTTTAACAAGAATATTCAATTCAAATATTAAAATTGTTCAAATATTCAATTAATAACTGCCTCGTTGGTCTAGCGGTTAGCATTGTCAACTGCGGATCACGAGGTCCTGGGTTCGATTCCCGGTCGGACAAAAAAAAAAATTGTTATTGGGTTTTTCAATTCAGAAATTCTCAGTGAAAACAAAAACAAACAAACAATCTTTCGAAAGTTTATAATCTAGCGGGATTGAAACCGTTAGATTATAATCTAACGGATTTTACAATCTTACGGTGACATATATAAAAGCGAAAGGTCACTGACTGACTGACTGACTGATCATCACGATATCTCAGGAACTATAAAACATACAGACTTGAAATTTGGAAGGTAGGTTCCCTCTATGGTGTAAACGTCAGCTAAGAAACGGTTTTGGGAAAATTCACCCCTAAGGGGTTGAAATGGGGGTTGGAAGTTTGTATGAAAGTCCTTTGTTTTTGAAGTTAGATACATGAAAATTAGCATTTAAGTTATAAGTTAAAAATAATAAAAATCTGTATAATTTTTTTTCCGAAAATCTACCCCAAAGAGGGTTAAATGGGGGTTGGAAGTTTGCATGATGGTTCTAAGTTTTTGAAGTTACAGACTAGAAAATCGGGATTTAGGTTATCAGTTTTAAATACTAATAACCTGTCTAAGTACTTTTTCGAAAATCTACCCCAAAGAGGGTGAAATGGGGGTTGGAAGTTTGTATGAAAGTTCTATGTTTTGGATGTTAGATACTTGAAAATCGGGATTTAGGTTATAAGTTTTAAATAAAACTAACCTGTATAAGCCATTTTACGATAATCCACCTCAAAAGGGGTGCAATGGGGGTTGGAGGGTTACATAAAAGTTCTATGATTTTGTAGTTAAACTTGAAAATCGGGATTGATGTTATTAGTTTTAAGTAATAATAAACTGCATAAGCAATTTTACGAAAATCTACCCCACAGAGGGTGAAATGAGGGTTGAAAATGTGTACGCAGGTCCTATGTTTTTGTAGTTAGAGACTTGAAAACCTGGATTTAGGTTATTAGTTTAAAGTTTTAATAAACTGCATAAGCAATTTTACGATTATCCACCCCAAAAAGCTTGCATGAAGGTTATAAGTTTTTGAAGTCAGCATTAAGGACTTATTAGTCTTATATAATAAAAACCTGCCGATGCTATATAACTGCTATAAGAAGGCCTTTTGCAGCGGGAAAATCTCATAGGAAATCAGAAATTGTACGCGGACGAAGTCGCGGGCGACCGCTAGTAATCTATATATATAAAAATGAAACCCGTTTTCCTTGGTCACGGCATCACGCGTGAATGGCTGGACCGATTTCACTAATTCTTTTTTTGTTGTATTTGTTATTATTAGGAGAAGGTTCTTACGGAAAAAAATATTAAGAAAATCTCTCAGAAATATTGAAAACTATAATGAAACCCGTTTTCCTTGGTCACGGCATCACGCGTGAATGGCTGGACCGATTTCACTAATTATTTTTTTGTTGTATTTGTTATTATTAGGAGAAGGTTCTTACGGAAAAAAATATTAAGAAAATCTCTCAGAAATATTGAAAACTATATGTATATATAATTTTGCATATTTAAAAAAACGCGCGTAACGACTGTCAATGTCACTACGCTAAGGCGGTACGAAGTTCGCCGGGTCAACTAGTGAAAAATAAAATAAAAACAAAACTAAACAGGCATAACTCGGACTGCCTTGTTGGTCTAGTGGTAGGCATGTTCGACTGCGGCCGACGAGGTCCCGGGTTCGAGTCCTGGGTCGGGCCATAATAATAAGCTGATACCCGCGACTTCGTACGCGTGGATTGAAATTTTTTCGGTTCCCGCGGGAACTCTTTAATTTTCCGGGATAAAAAGTAGCCTATGTGTTATTCCAGACTATAATCTATCCCTGAGGCAAATTTCATCCAGATCCGTTCAGCCGTTCTAACGTGAAAGAGTAACAAGCATCCATACATCCATACTTACTAACTTTCGCGTTTATAATATTAAAGTAGGATAATCCCACAAACTTTACTGGTGACAGCTTCGCTAGTAATGAAAAATAAAATAAAAAAACAAAACTAAACATTCATAACTCGGACTGCCTCGTTGGTCTAGTGGTAGGCATGTTCGACTGCGGCCGACGAGGTCCCGGGTTCGAGTCCCGGGTCGGGCCATAATAATAAGCTAGTAGATAAGAATATTTTCACCGGGTAAGATGAATATAATACTATTATCTACTAGTTAGCTAATGCCCGCAACTTCATCCGCGTGGATTGAGGTTCTGAAATTATGACTAAACTCTACCTCTCTCTTTTTTAATAGACGAAGATTCATTTTCTATCGATTCAGTCGTACAAAGATATGAAACTGAGTTTAGTTCTGATGATAATGAAAGCTATTAGTCATAGTCATAGTCATTTATTCATAAATACACATTATACGTATACGGGTAAGAAATTCTACAACATTTTTAAAGTTGTGACACAATAAAGTGTCGTGTAGTTTTTTTAATTCTACTCTCGGACGTAAGCAATCTAATCTTAAGTTACTTATCACCTGAAGAATTTGATCTTCTTAAGTACCTACTCAAATTCTCGTTTATTATGTAGATACAAGCGAAGAAGACGACGCTACAACAAACAAGGATACTAAAAGTCCTGAAGCCATGAAACGTCAACGATGCTCAAGCCTAACCGACATTATTCCTACCAAAAGAACAAAACATACAGACTCTCACGGTTCTACGCAAGATGAGAGATGGACGGCAGACAGTCTTGCGACAACTACAGGTAAGTTTCGTTCACTCGACTCCAATTTAATTTAACAGACTGCATACGCCACCACGTAATCCGCTTTCGACCATACTAGTATTATCTTAAATTTCAATTAAATAGCACATTTAGTTATCTGTAAAAATATTTAAAAACCTTGTGTAAAATTTGTATTTTTGTCGGTTACACTAAGTCGGCGACAATGGCTCGATATTCGACACCAATAATTCGTATGTCGAACGGACATTCAAGAAGAAGAAGACTTCTTCGGAGTCAGACTTCTTCTTCTTTTGAATTGACGCAGAGTTTGATTCTAGTGTAGCTCGTCTATCGAACTTTCCGCCATACGACCCGACAACACTACGCTTACGTGATAGGTCTCAAAGAAACAATTATAATATGTAGAACATTAGCTTCCAAAGACACCATACACAACTTATTTGATCAATTAGAACTCAAGAAATCATTAAAAGTCAAAACAAGCGGCCTCCATCTTTGTGACGTCATAGCTACGCGTGTCCCCACTTCCAAGTTCTGCGAACGGCACTTCCTTGTTCTAGATTGACCACTTGATCATGAGGAATTAGATTTCCAAAGGGGCCATCACATAAATGACTTATCGAACAGGCTTAGTTCTGCTGCATACGCGGTTAAAAAGATTCGCCAGTTGACAGATATAGAAACGGCGAGATTAGTTTATTTTGGTTACTTTCACAGAATTGTCATATGGTATATTATTATGGGGTAATGCTGCTGATATTAATTCTGTTTTTGTGCTGCAGAAGAGGGCTGTTCGAGCCATATATAATATATAATGGGACCAAGAGAGTCACTAAGAGATAAATTTAAAGAAATTAATATTATGACAGTGCACAACCAATATAATATATTTGAAAATTTATTATACGTGCATAAACACATTGATAAATTCATAGCTGGGCATTAACTCGTTAATCCGTTAATCGTTAATTAACGAAGTTAACATTTTGATTAACGGATTAACTTTTAAGTTAACTTTTAAAAATGTTAACGGACACGTTAACTTCCGTTAATATGCAGAAGTCCGTTAATCGTTAATCCAATGCCTAATAGTTAGAAGTTACCGCACGGCACCGACAACTTGACAAGACAAGTGCCGGGCGGCGCGTGGCAGTGAGTGAAACAAAAACTAAACTAGATATAATTTGCCGGCGCGTGCGAGTGAGAAAGAAAACTGTGAAGAGATTTGTTTCGTTTGATCATTTCATTACTTAGCGCCGGTGCTTAGAGTGACGAGTGTTTACTGTTTCGTTTGTTTGTTTGTTTGTTTGTTGTTATTATGAATTACTGTCAGTGATCATATTTTGCGTGTTGATAATTGATAAAGAAGAGTGTTTTATTTTAAGAGTAAAGCGCAAAGTCTCGTTAAAATGTGGCTGGACATGAAATCAAAAGACTCGTTCAACGATGCTGCATTCCTCGGGGAACAGATATTCATAAATCTATTCATTAAATACAATACTGCTATGCCCTCAGCGCTGCAGTTGAACACAATTTTGAAAAACACAACAGCAATTTTACACATATTAACGGATTAACGATTAACGTTAACTTGCGTTAATTCTTCCGAAATGTAACGCTTTAACGTTTAACGAAGCTAACTTTTTTTGTAGCGGATTAACGATTAACGAAGTTAACTATTTGATTAACGGTGCCCAGCTATGGATAAATTCAAGAAGAAAAGATATTGTCATAATGTCAATACTAGAAATAAAAATAAGCTTGTAATGCCTGCTTCTAGGCTTAGTAAAACTAGCAATTCATTTGTTGGAAGCAGTGTCTGCTTCTACAATAAGCTCCCAGAAGACATGTTGAAGATGTCTCTGAATAAGTTCAAAGTTAATGTAAAACGTAAACTCATTAAAAAATCTTATTACCATGTAAAGGATTATTTAAATGACAAGGAAGCTTGGCAATGATTTTCTCTAATGGCCCTGATAGTTCCTTATCAAATCAAATCAAATCAAATATTTTTTTTTTCAAATCAAATATTTTTTTATTCAAATAAACTTTTACAAGTACTTTTGAATCGTCAAGTGAATCTACCACTGGTTCGGAATGCCATTCCTACCGAGAAGAACCAGCAAGAAACTCGGTGGTTGCTCTTTTTAAATAATTCATTTACAATTACTATATCAATGTGTACATAAGTAACCGCTGTCCCCAGCATTGCTGGAGCGATCAAATCCATGCTCCTCTTTCATTTACATAATCTTCAACAGTATAATAAGCTTTTTTCAGGAGCATACTTTTAATGGATTTCTTAAATTAGTTTATTCAATTCATGTCAAAGACGGGCAGACAGAAAGTAGCCCCATTCCCGCCGGTGGCACCCGTTCACGAGCATGACGCATGATCCAGCCATTGCTTCGCTCGACCATATTTGAGGGAACGTAACAACCCGCACCACACGACACCACCACAGAAATGTTTAAAGAGAGCGTGACATACCCAGTCTACCCGTATCAAAGCATCGAATTGAATACTAATATTCAAACACTAATTTATAATAAGTAACCGCTGTCCCCAGCATTGCTGGAGCGATCAAATCCATGCTCCTCTATCATTTACATAATCTTCAACAGTATAATAAGCTTTTTTCAGGAGCATACTTTTAATGGATTTCTTAAATTTATTTATTGGCAAGTCCAAAATAGGTTGTGGAACTTTGTTATAGAAAATAATGTATATTTACACTTGCATTAATCCAAAGATACATAAGTAACAGCAGTCCTGAGCACAGTTTAACGAAATACTACCAGTTGTTCGACGCCTTTGAAGTCGAGCGATGCCGCCGCTCGTGTAGGTATATACGTGTTCCTACGCAAATATGCAAGGGTTGTCACAAAATTGTAATTAAAATAATTTTCGTTATTATTATTCTCATATTATTTTTATTAACATAATATCATGTACATACTCGTAGGTTAAAAAATTATATTGAACAAGGACATTTTTTTTGAGTTCCACACCCAAAGAATCTACTTAAAAAATCAATTATTATTCTGAATTATTTACTAAATATAACTTCATGTAATTATAACGACAATTATGTTTTTTTGAACAAACCAAATATTTACTTACGATCAGGTAGGTAGGTAGGTACATAATATTATCACATAATATTTTGTAGTTACACTCTATTCAGTCTGGTAAATTATTCTTTGCGTTTCTACAAAATATTAAAACTTATACCTACTTAGTTTAAGTTTGGCCAGCGCAGCGGCCATCTTGGATTTCAAAAATAATATCATATTCGTTCTCAGCCACCCCGATAACCTTGAAAATGACACCCATAATGTGAAAATGTCATATTGACGCAGCGGCCATCTTGGATTTCAAAAATAATATCATATTCGTTCTCAGCCACCCCGATAACCTTGAAAACGACACCCATAATGTGAAAATGTCATATTGACGCAGCGGCCATCTTGGATTTCAAATATCACACTTCACAAGTTCACATCACATTAATATTATAAAGGCGAAAGTTTGTGTGTATGTATGTGCGTATGTGTGTATGTTTGTTACTCTTTCACGCAAAAACTGCTGGACGGATTTGGCTGAAATTTAGAATGCAGATAGATGTATAACACATAGGCTACTTTTTATGCCAAAAAATTAATGAGTTCCCACATGGTTCCCACGGGATTTTTAAAAAACCTGTATCAACGCGAACGAAGTCGCACGCATCAGCTAGTTAAGTATAACAAAAACTGATAAACTTACCTCGCATCGCGGGGAAATCGGTGAAATTTTAGACCCTTGTTCTGTTCAGAATTCGTATAGCATCCGTAGACAGAACAGTAATGCACCATTTTATGATAAAACTTAGTAAAATGACACTTAAAATATTTAAAACCACGCTCACGTAAGCCCTCGTCCATCAATCACGCAAACTACGCGAGTCTGCGTGCAGCGGGCCGCGCCGCCCGCGCCCCGCAACCCACCCCACCGTTGCTCTGTACAAGTACATTCGTAATAGGACTGTATAAATTTAAGGCTGTGGTCCTGAGCATTGCTGGAGCGAGTCAAATCCATGCGCTTTTATCATTTATATAATCTTCGACAGTATAGTAAGCTTTTTTCAGGAGCATTTTTTTAATGGTTTTCTTAAACTTGTGTAAAGGCAAGTTTATAATAGGCAGTGGAATTTTGTTAAAGAATAGAATGCTCGTTCCCACGAACGACCTTCGGACTTTCGTGAGGCGGAGCGATGGAGTCACGAGCCTATGGCGGTTTCTAGTTGGCCTATCGTGCAGATCGCATATTCTTTTGTAATTCTGAATGTGCTGTTTTACGAAGATCAGATTACTGTAAATATATTGTGAGGCTACTGTAAGAATACCTATTTCTTTGAATTTCTCCCTAAGGGATTCACGTGGTTTTAAATTGTAAATTGCACGTATTGCCCTTTTTTGTAATACAAATATTTTTTGAATATCTGCCGCTTTACCCCACAGCAAGATTCCGTAAGACATAATACTATGAAAATAAGCAAAATATACAATCTTAGCAGTTTCAACGTCTGTTAACTGCCGAATCTTTCTGACAGCGTAAGCAGCAGAACTGAGTTTACCAGCTAGATTTGATATATGGGTGCCCCATTGAAGCTTAGCATCTAAGGTCACACCCAAGAACACGGTGGCCTCTTCTATTTTTAACATATCATTATTTACCACTAGATTAATGTTACGTGTATTCTTGGTATTGGGCAGTGCGAACTCAACACACTTGGTTTTTTTTGCATTTAAAAGTAAGTTATTTACAGTAAACCAGTGAGTGACCTGAGAAATGGCACTATTTACGTCGTCAAAATCATCCTTATTTCTATCGACTTTAAAAATTAAAGACGTATCATCAGCAAATAGCACAATATCGCAAGTATCCTGGACAAAATATGGTAAATCATTTATATATACCAAGAACATGAAGGGACCCAGAATAGAGCCTTGAGGGACACCCATTAACGAGGCTGATCCGGATGATTTCACATTGTTTACACATACCGTCTGAATACGGTCACTAAGATATGATGCAATGAGGCTAAGTGCAGTGTCTTTGATTCCATAGTGGCTTAATTTGGTCAACAGTGTCACGTGCTCAACACAGTCGAATGCCTTAGACAAATCACAAAAAATACCAATAGCATTCTGTGAGTTCTCCCAAGCATCAAATATATGTTTTAACAGCGATGCGCCCGCATCTACTGTTGATCGACCTTTCGTAAAACCATACTGCTCGGAGTGAAGTAATTTATTTAAATTAAAATGTCGGAGTAGTTGGTTGAGCATCATTTTTTCAAATATCTTGCTTAGGGTTGGCAAAATTGAAATTGGTCTGTAATTATTTGGATCACTTTTGCTACCTGATTTAAAAAGAGGAATCAATTTACTACATTTCATGAGGTCAGGAAAAGATCCTAAATCCACAGACTCATTAAAAATTTGAGCAAGATATGGCGCAATAACATCAATAACATTGTAGATAATTTTCACCGATATCCCCCATAGATCTCCCGTTTTTTTGCATTGTAAAGATTTGAATGTTTTTATAATATCATAGGGGGTCACGTACTCAAACTTAAACTTAACACTGCACTCAGAGACATTACTACTGAGAATTTTATAGGCTTCTGTTGGCGAGGAATTAAGGGAACTGGTTGTGGAGATTGGAATATTTTGGAAGAAATTCTCAAATGTATTTGCAATTTCTAAATCGGAGTCAATTACACGGTCATTAATTTTAAGCTCCAGTTTATTGTTGTCCACTTTATGTCTACCAGTTTCCTCAGAGATGACATCCCAAGCGGCTTTTATCTTATTTTCTGAATTGATAATTTTCCGCTTTATGTGTAGGGACTTTACTTGAATGCAAACATTCCTAAATAATTTTGAATAATTTCTCACGTATACCAAAAATGTGGGGGTGTAATTATATTCAGCGTACAACTCAAACAATTTATTCCTACTTTTATAAATTCCAACAGTAGCCCAGTCACTGAATTTAAGATTTTTAAACAGTCTTTTTTCTATAATTTTAAATATTGAATTAAATTGGTTTTTTAATAAATCAAAAAATGCTTTATAATGTTCATCCGGACCACCCTGTGTAAGATCAAGTTTAGGCAATATGTTTGATAAAGTTTGCTTGAATTGATTTACTTTTTTAGTGGTGACTGGTCTAAACTTTATTATCTTCGTTGTCTTTTGTTGAGAACTAGGGATAGATACCATCTGTCCGCAATGATCGGATCTTAGATTGGTTATAACTGATTTTTTGACAACTTTACAGTCACAGAAAATGTTGTCAATACAAGTAGCCGAATTTTCGGTTATACGAGTAGGTTCAGTAAAAATGTTTTCTAAATTAAAGCTTTTGAATAAATGAACTAATCTATCACTCATAGTTGTGCGAATCAAAATATCAATGTTAAAGTCTCCACAGATTAATATTTTTTTAGATGACCTACATATTCGCCCTAGGATCTCCTCCATCACTTCCTCAAATAACACAAAGTCACCTGAAGGAGGTCGGTACACGCAAACTATAATATACTGCTCCAGCTCAACACAGGACAGCTCAATAGTGCGTTCAACCGAAAGATTAACTATGTCTTTTCTTTCCTTGCAATTAATGTTGCTGCGGGCTTAGTTAAGATGATTGTGAAATGGTGATAATGAAAAATAAAACCCGGCTGAGTTTGTTGTGGGCTCTTCTCAGACCAGCGCGTTTGGAACCCTCGTAGCTTTAGTTTAAGATGTCGTACTTTTTTTTTTTGGATTTATACAGCAGGGGAAATCCTCATGGACTACCACACGGGTAGTGCCGGACTCATACCGACTAAAACCCCTACTGTCTACCTGTTGACCGTGTACCTGCCTTTCAGCCTACATCACGGCAACACTTGCGTCTATTTCACGGCCTTTTTTGTCTGCGTTTTTCTTCTTGCTCCTTTTCTTTGATTATTATTTCAGCGTAGTTCCTTACTGCTGTCCAATTTTCCTCCTTTTCCAGCATTTTGTGCACTAGTGTGTCTGCACATATACCCCCGATCTTTTCTGCGAGTTCTTGTCTTTCTTTGTCCCATTTTTGACATATAAAGATCGTGTGCATAGCATCGTCGGTTTCAGTGCAATACATACAACTCGCGTCTTCTCTTTTCCCAATGCCAGCAAGGAAGCACATGAATACTCCATGCCCCGTTAGGCATTGCGTTAGCCTGTAAGACATTCGGCCATGTTGTCTGCTAGTCCATTGTTCTAGATTTGGGATAAGTTTGTGCGTCCAGCGGCCTTTGGAAGAATTATCCCACTCTTTTTGCCAGCTTTCTAGCGTTTCCTTTTTGGCAGATCTTATACTTTCCGAGTCCTTTTTGTTCCTCAGTTTGGTCCTCTCTAGCGCTAGTAAATTGATGGGCGTTAAGTTAGCCAGTATTAGCGCTGCGTCCGTGGAAACGGTTTTATAGGCGGAGCATACCCGCAGGGCTAACATACGTTGAGCCTTAAGGACCCGAGAAGATGTCGTACTGATTATCACCATTATTTGTTACTCGTATATTATTATGTTATAAATAATCGAACGTCAATAAGTGTAGTATACCTACCTAAATTGAATAAACGTTCTTTGACTTTGACTTTGACTTAGAGACCCAGGACGAACCATAGACTTAGAATGTACAAGACCAACAGTGACAGATTACGGTGTTACAAAAAATGAAATGTAAATGTGTGCGTGAAATAGTGTTGTCTTGACTCTAGCATAGTATTATCGATAGTCTTACTGGTGAAATCATAGGACTCTAATGAGTTAGTTTAACGAAGTAAAATATAACTATCTTTTAATTTAAAAAAATTAAATACACAAATAGCAACAAAGCTACAGCTAGGTACAAATTATTTATTGATGAGATGACCATGTTTTCTCTAAAAAGTTTTTCAGCGTTACAACACAATGCAACATCATTAGCTGGATATATCAAATACTTATTGTGTGTTTTCGAATAGTCTCTCTTAATAATTAACGAATTATTACATAGAGCTGTTGGGTCCGATAATAAACTATGTACCTACACAGTCTTCACACTTAACTCTTTTAATAATCCCTTTAATACATACAAATAATTAAGAAAAAAAGAATGTCCATTCATACATTAGTTTTCTCATTAATTCATTCAATTATTTATTATTCAGACTAATATCTATTTTTTTTACGCATAGCCCATGATGCTACACCACTGGGGACGGGGTCCATACAATTTTGCCCACTGTTCTTTGTAGAGTTTTTTTGGGGATCTCATTACTTTCGTGCTAACTCAATATTTATTGCCCTCTAAATAATATAGTCTTATTTAAGTGGGGTCTTAAAGTTTGCCGATTAAATTTCAATAATTTGTTTTCATGCTTCAATCGGAGAAGAAAATAAATTTCAATAATGCTTTTCATGAGCAGATATCTATGATCGCTTAATGGGTTTTGATCTAATACATGATACTTTAAACTATCAAACAGAAGTTGATTGTTGCATATTACTTTTTTACTATTTTTTTAAAGGGTGCAAGTAGTTTTAATTTGATTAATTACAATAATACTCTGATATAATATATAAGTGACAAGTTAATAAAAATAAATAATAACCATATATGGCGCTCAAGTCATAGCTAATGACCTCCCCGATAAGCACTTAAATACATAATGTACTGAATTACCAGTATGTACAGTATACCCTGTATATATATTTCATGTACATATGACACACACCAAATAAAACAAAAATGAAGGAAAATATTTATTTCGTTCTTTTCTTTTACAGGAAAGTAGTGTTTAATATTGTACTCTACACACCTAAGCTTATGAGCAATCACGTCAAACCTACCGGCAGACACGATTATCGACTATCGATACTTATGACGTCATCACTTTGTCAATCCCTATCGTAACGAAACATTTTTAAGTTTTACACAAAATATCCAAAAATTCTTTATTTAGCAATGTAATTTGATGAAAAGTCTTAAGGGAAACCTATTATCTAAGCTTTCAATAGTTATTTTGCCTCATTTTCAAACAACAAGTGACGAAATAATGATTATGAATAATTCAGAAAAATATTCAGTAATTACCTGTGAAACGTGTATTTATGCGGGTTATTACATCTTGTAACGTCACATTAATTCACTGAACAAGACACCATGGTGGCAGAACAAAGATTTTAAGTTTTAATCGTAAGATTATTAATTAAATACACAAAATTCACCTCGACTTGGAAAAGGCCGGGACGCTTTGGCCTATAACTCGCGTAAACAATGACACACTGGCCTTTTGTTTCGCTATCTCTTTTTCGCTCGCGGCAGTGTTTATTAACTAAATACCTCTCGCTCCCACGCTTTGTCAGTCTATTGAGCGTAGCGAAAAAATCCTATGTCTATGGGACGAACACATACATACCTACTAAAATGTATATATGTCACCGTAAGATTGTAAAAACCGTTAGATTGTAATCTAACGTTTTTTATCTCGATAGATTGTAAACTGTCGACAGATTGTGAACCGTAACATACTGCTTACAATTTAACGCATTATTTTTCGGTAAACTGTAATCTATTAGGTATATTAACCCGATAGAACCTAATCATACTAATATTATAAATGCGAAAGTCAGTTTGTTTGTTGGTTTGTTGGTTTGTTGGTTTGTTGGTTTGTTGGTTTGTTGGTTTGTCCTTCAATCACGCTGCAACGGAGCAACGGATTGACGTGATTTTTGGCATGGGTATAGTTGAAGACCTGGAGAGTGACATAGGCTACTTTTTATCCCGGAAAATTGAGGAGTTCCCGAAGGAATCAAAAAAACTTTATCCACGCGGACGAAGTCGCGGGCATCAGCTAGTATTTGATATGAATAAATACCCGATAGAACCTAATATTTGACATGAATATTCAGGTAGTACCTGAATATTCATGTCAAACCCTAACCTAACCTACAGTTCGCGCGCGAGTTGAATGCAGAGTAAATGTATGGTGACGCTTACATTTACTCTGCATTCAACTCGCGCGCGAACTGTACAAGAAAGAGACAAGAAAACGTAAATACAATAAATATTTCATAAATTAATACTCAGAACATTGAACGGTTCACAATCTTTCGAAAGTTTACAATCTCGCGGGATAGAATCCGTTAGATTATAATCTAACGGATTTTACAAACTTACGGTGACATATAGATGAGATGGCTACGAAAGTTGTGAAGGAGACGTTTTAATTTTAACCGTCATCTCAAATCTCAATCTCTACGTCTCTACTTCTGACACTAAATTTTGATCAATCATTCCGATTGAAACACATTGCTCTACCAATATCAAAATATGACGAAAATTATAACGTACTAATGTTCTAAATGCGACAGTGTGTTTGTTTGTTTTTTGGTTTATTGGTTTGTCCTTCAATCACATCGCAACAGAGCAACGGATCGACATGTTTTTTGCATAGGGTATAGTTGAGGACCTGGAGAGTGACATAGGCTACTTTTTATCCTGGAAAATTAAAGTGTTCTCTTTGGAATTAAAAACTTACTCCACGCGGACGAAGTTGCGGGCATCAGCTAGTTATTGATAAATTTAATGTAAAGGGTATTAAGAAGACAACCAGGAACCTTTATAGTATCGCCATAATATCCAAGTACCTAGAAAGTTCCTAAAATAACCACCTAACCCTGTGTGTTAACGCTAATTATAGTGGAATTAACCTGAACACGGAGTTTAATTTATCCACCCCAATAAAATCAATTTAATGTCAAAATCTACAATTTTCATTAAACCTCTCTACCGTAATCTGTGATTTTAGCACCATCGCCGGTACCAAAGGCAGATGAAAATGCATCTCTAATTGCTTCACATGTGGCTTCTACTGTGGCTCCATTTATCCATAAAGAAAGTCCGACCAATTCTCAAGAATCATCCAGTGACTCTTTACCTGACCTGACCATAGAAGTAGAAAAGAAATACTCACACGATGAACCAAAGGAAGTCTTTGACGAACTAGAGAAATCAATGACTAAACGCTACAGAAAATATATTTTAAAAAGAGATGAAGTAGATGCATTGTCTATGGGCTCAGTCGTGCAAAGATATGAAACTGAGTTTCATTCTGACCATAATGAAAGTTATTTTGAACGATCTATTAAAGAAGTAGAAAGAACAGCATCTGCCAGAGCTGCAGACACTACAGGTGGATCACTAATTGAACGCATTATAGATGAATGGACAGTTCAAAGTAGTCCTGAAACCAATAATTTGTCCAATAGTTTACCACCACTAACATTTAGCGATGTTAAAGGCGATGCTGCTGACTATAACGACGCAGAAGAAGAAGAAGGTGAAAATAGCAATCATAATGGTTCACTTGGTGAAATGGACCAAGACTACGGTGACAGGCTTGTGGAGAATATAGGTATAAATTGCAATAATAGATTATTTTTATTATATTTCTATAATTATTTTGTGATATATTCATTTTATTAGATGTGAGTGAAGCAGCCAGTATTAACGGTTCTATGCATGATGAGAGACGAGCGTCAGACAGTCTTGCGACAACTACAGGTAAGTTTCGTTCACGCGACTCCAATTCAAACTTACAGCTTGTATAGTGCATTATACGTCCACCACTCCAAGTCCGGGGATCGATCCCGGAAGTTCACCTCCAACTTATGAAATATGAAGATGATTATATGATGAATTATAATGAAGAAAAATTCGTGTGGAAAGTTGAGAGGTCTAAAATAAAAAAATAAAAAAAATCTCAAATATGTCTGCCAAGAAGTAATTTTCCTGCGTGGAGGACTATGACTTAAGCCCTTGACCTTTCCCATTTTGAGAAGAAACTCGTACTTCCCCGGGCTGCAACCTATCTCTGTACCGAATTTCGTCAAAAACGATTGAAAGATGGGCTGTGCAAACGTAACAGACAGACACACTTTCGCATGAATGGATAATACCCGCGACATCGTCGCGGGTATTATCCATTTATCCATCATCATCCGTCGCGGTTAAGTTCTTTTTAATTCCCGGGAAAACTGTTTAATTTTCCGGGATAAATAGTATCCTATGTCCTTCCCCGGGATGTAACCTGTCTCTACGAAATTTCATCAAAATTGGTTTAAAAGATGCCCCTTAAAGCTAAGCAGACAGGCAAACAGACATACACACTTTCGTATTTGTTTATTATGTAGATGCAAGCGAAGAAGTCGACGTTAATACAAGCGACGATGCTGAAAGTCCCGAAGTGATGAGACGTCAACGGTTCTCAAGACTAACTGACATTATTCCTACCAAAAGAACTAAATATACAGACCCTTACGGTTCTACGGAAGATGAGAGATGGACGGCAGACAGTCTTGCGACAACTACAGGTAAGTTTCGTTCACTCGACTCCAATTTAATTTAACAGACTGCATACGCCACCACGTAATCCGCTTTTGACCATACTAGTATTATCTTAAATTTCAATTAAATAGCACATTTAGTTACAAGGTGACCTATTGTCACCGAATAAGGGGCTAGAAAATATTCCACTATCTCCGATAGAGGATCGAGATGATGTCCCATTCTCTCCAAGTGAGGGTCAGCAAGGTATTCCACTATATATATTTACAATAAAACTATAATGAAATTATAGAAAATAATTTCATTTTTGTGCCTTTTGGTGTTGAAACCATGGTCGTGGGGCGAAGATGCTAGATCCTGTTTTACAGATCTATCTTCTCGTCTCACAGAGTCCACAGGTGACCGGAGGGCTGGCAGTTATCTAGGCCAACATAAATATAAGTTTGGCTATTCAGCGAGGTAACGCAGTCAGCGTTCTGGGCACATTGCCTTATTGCAGCGGAATATATGATATTTTTAATGTTTAAGTTTTTAGTTTTTTAATTTAGATTTAATTTGATAAATGGATGTACATAATATTACATTATAAAATAAACTATAACTAGACGATTCCTATACACAAATGACTTATATAACATTTAAGTGAACGGAGTTTTGTTATCGATACAAAATTTTCGTTTGTTTGTCTGTCCGTGACGGTATCACAATAAAACTACTAGGCGGATTTGAATTCATCTTGACACACTCATAGCTAGCACTATGGGTTAGCATAATATAGGATTTTTTTATGCCGAAAAACAGTGACTGGATTTCTTCGGGACCAGGATAATAATTGTTGTCAATTTTAGTAAATATTTCCCTCAAATGTGAACCGATTTGGACAGTTATTTTTTATTCATGTCATAATGAACTGTTCTAACAGATCACTTGCAAACCCTGCTTAAGCTTGGAACAGCAACACATTATTTCAAAGCTGGCCCTAGGCGTTATATATTTAAAACAAAAACAAGCTCCGTAGTTTTTTAGTTACATTTTAAAGAAAAACCACTGTACTTATTCTGATTTCTTTGGTTTTAGCACTATCGCCGACTTCAGAGGAAGATGAAAATGCATCTCCAAATACTTCACATGAGAATACTGAAGTGGCTCCATTTATACAAATAGAAGGTTCGCCAAATTCTTCTGTATCACCCAACGGCCTTCTACCTGAACTAACCATCGATGTAGAAAAGAAATACCCGCACGATGAACCAAAAGAAGTCTATGACAAACTAGAGAAATCTATGATTAAACTATACAAAAAATATATTTTAAAAATAGACGAAGATACAACTTCTATGGATTCAGTCGTGCAAAGATATGAAACTGAGTTTAATTCTGATGATAATGAAAGTTATATTGAGAGATCGATCGAAAAAGTGGAAAGAACAATATCCGACAGATCTGCCAAAACTACAGGTGAAATCCTTTTTCATACTTATTATTGACCGAGCAAAGCGAAGGTCTCTGAGTCTACTTGAGTGAATTGGCACATGTCCGTCCGTCCGTCCGTCTGTCAGAGCATTATAACTTCTGAATTACTGAACGTAATTACTTCAGCTTTGAATATAATATGTAAACCAATATCCTCCCGCCGAATATGGCTTAAAAAGTTATAAAAAAAATCTTTATTTCAGGGGAACTCTCATAGAAGCGAATGCGAAGTAAAATATTTTTTATAAAGTTACCTAGGGTTGCGGTATATCATTTTGAAGATAATTAGAAATAGAGTCCAAAATTGACGAAATGGGGGGCTTTCAAAGTGGAGATTTTCTAACGTCCAAAGTTGACCTCAGAACTAAATTTTCTGAAAGGCTGAGCCTGAAACTTGATCAATTATTTGAATTATATCCTGTACTTGAACAACAAATACCAAAATTAGATAAATATCGTAAGGAAACGGATTTTTTTAATTTTTAATAAGCTTCAGTATTTTTAACAGAACTTCACATTTATGTCAATAGATGGCGCCGCGAGGTCTCAGTTCGGGGCGAACCACTAGTATTAGTACGATCATCTACGTCTCATAATATTATAATTTCTCTTACGCGGATTAAAAAAGAGTCAAGTCAAAATTCGAACTACCATATTATACTTAGTTTAATCGTTTACTTTGAAGCAAAGAAGCCGATGCTAAAATAAGCACCGATGTTAGCACTCCTGAAGCCATGAAACGTAAACAATGCTCAAGACTAACCGACATTATTCCTATCAGAAGAATCACGTATCGAGACTCTCACGACTTTACCCCTCCTACTCCAGATTCGAGGACAGTACCTCTAGAGGGTGGGGTGTTGTTCTTTATGTTGAAAAATGATAGATATATTTAGATTATTTAGATATCTGTGAGGGTTAGCAAGGTATCCCATTATCTATACTTACAAGAAAACTGCAACTAGATGATTCCTGTACACAAATTACTACACTAACCTTTAAAAAGTTTTATTACCGATATTCGATACAGAGCCCACCATTTTATAAATTTTTTGTTTGTTTGTCAGATACTTAGCTAGACTCGCGCATCCACATCCCTCGCTTCAACTAGCATGTAAAAAACTTAGTTTCGTTGAATTATTTTCCACCCAGAGCTAAGCTATGAAAATCAAGCGCTCCTACTGGAGGGTTTGCATAGAGTAAAGTAATATACCGGAAATAGAGAGCCCACTCTACGAATTTATTTGCCAACACAACACTATCGCCATCTATAAATCTTAATCTAATACTAGATGATGTCGGTGACCATTGATTTTGGTTATTTGTTCCATGGGAACTCTTTGATTATTCAGTATAAAAATATTCAATGAAAAAACTAGAAGTTTAATTCGCTATAATCCGCCACAGAAGGCAAATCAATGTGGTAGATCGGTGGTGGATCGACACCGTTCTTCTTAAAACAAAAGGTCTTAAGTATAATAATGTAGTACATTCGTAATTAAACTTTAATGCCGTAGTTTTAAGGTTTATATTTGAAATATTTCTATTATTATTATTATTTTTTCTTGTTTTTTTTATTTGGAAAAAAATAATTACATATTCTTTTTTACTGCTATCGGCAGTCCCTATGACTGCCAATTTTTTTTTAAATCTTCATGGACTTCCAGTAACGCCTGCTTCTATCCAATTTTCAATGTATTTTTCAGGGCAACTCCATCAAATGCAAGAGGAACTGGACAGACGGCGCGACGAGTGCATACAACTGAAGAGTGTTCTTACTCACCAGGTAAGATTGCGGCAGGAATTTATTCTTTACTAGATGCTTCCCGCGACTTCGTCCGCGTGGATTAAGATTTTTGAGTCCCGCGGGATCTCTTTAATTTTCCGGGATAAAAAGTAGCCTATGTCCTTCTCCGGGATACCATCTACCCCTGTACCAAATTTCATCAAAATCAGGTGAAGAGACAGTTTTTTTATTCCCGCGGGAACTCTTTAATTTTCCGGGATAAAAAGTAGCCTATGTCCTTCCTCGGGACACCATCTACCCCTGTACAAAATTTCAGCAAAATCGGTTGAAAAGATGGGCCGGGAAAGCGTAGCAGACAGACAGACAGACAGACAGAAACACTTTCGCTTTTATAAGTTATTAGTATGGATTATATATTTGTGAAACATGCCTGGGGAGACATTACAGTTGGCCAATTCGTCTCCCCAGGCTACAAATACCTTAAAACTAAAATAAAAATTAGATACATCATACAATATAAAACAAATTGAACTAACAAATTAGACATACTAAAATACTCTAGTAAAAAAAACCATTAAAACACTAAAATAAACTACATATCACTTACTTTCTAGCAAAGGTTTTATTTTATTTACGAGTTAGAGAATTATCTTAAAACTTCTATACTAATATTATAAAATAGCTTATGCCCGCGACTTCGTGCGCGTGGATTCAGTTTTATTGATTCCCGCGGGAATATGCCGGATCCTTCTCCGGGAATATAACCTATCCCTGTACCAAATTTCATCAAAATCGGTTGAACGGTTGGGCCGTCAAAGCGTAGCAGACAGGCAGACAGACACACTATTGCATTTATAATATTAGTATGGATTCGAAAGGATGGATGTATGGATGGATGGATGTTTGTCACTCAATCACGCCAGGACGGCTGAAGGGATCTAGATGAAATTTGGCACAGAGATAGATTATAGTCTAGAATAACACATAGGCTTATTAAAGAGTTTCCGCGGGAACCGAAAAACCTCAATCCTTGCGGACAAGTCGCGGGCATCAGCTAGTGATATAAAAAAAGAAAAAAATGGCACTTAATAAAAGCTTGGATGAAATAAACACGGGAAACGTAAGGGAATTTGGAAATGTATGAAATCACGTTCGACTAACTTTTGCGGGGCGAGGGGAGAGTGCCTTGTCATTTTTCTGTTCAATTATTGACACTAGTGTATGAAAAAGTTGATCACTATGACAACACAATATCATAATTAATGGCGAAACTGTCACAGTTTATTAAAAGTAAGTAGTAAAAGTCCTGCAGGACCTCTTTTATTTTCCGGGATAAAATGTAGCAAATTTTGTCAGAATCAGGTGTCCAGATGGGACTTGAAAAATCAGGGCCTCACTCATGCAAAAAATCAGGTTGATCCGTTGCGCCACTGCGGCGTGATTGTAGGACAAACTAACAGACACACTTTCGCATTATTTCAACAATAATTGCACAATACATGTACACAGAAGTAATTATTGGACAATTTAAAATACTAAACAACTATAATGTAATCTTCAAGGTAAACATTCCACTGACAATATAAGTACGGTCAGCAAATAGATAAAAACATTTTTTGTTTGATTAAAAAGTATTTGGGCTTCGTCTCGCTTATCTTGCGTTGCTGATATGACTGTCTATTTAGATATAACATGCCATCTGAAGAAAAGTGGTCTAACCAATTTTCTATTAAAATCCATCCACCTAGATTAAGAAAAATATATGTACGTGGCATGTTGCATTAAGTAACATAATATAAAGATTAATATTTTAATTATAACTTACGGTTAAAATAAATAAAAAATTTGCGGCTTGAAAATGAAATAAATATGTAAACCTAAAAAGTAAGACGAGAATAACATTAAATTATAGCAAAATTCCTTGCTTCAGAAATGATATCTACAGTTCTATGTACAGAAATCTACAATAAAACAGTTAATTATTAAGTCACTAAGTTTCTCCTTTATAAAAAAAATATATTTAATTTGACTTTTGCAAAGTTTCTACTGAAACATGTTCAAATTTCGACTAAGTAAATTTTGGATTTTTTGAGTTATACCACTTTAGCGAAGACGGTGCCATCGTTTTGATAAATATTCTTAGTTTGTCACCGGTCTACATTTCCTGTTTGTTATGGAAATAAGTTTACCATTTTGTTTTTTTCACTTCTTGGGTGGAATATCTATCACTCGACTGACACGAAAGTAAATTTAATTCCATTTAATTCGGAAAATATAGATTTCACGGTATAAAATTAGAAAAAAGTTAAAAAATTTAGATAATCAAAACAACAACCTAAATCCTTACAAAGTTTATTGAAAAGTTGAAAATAAATTAAAACGATGTCAGTTTTTTAACCTGCTCTAGAAACGGATTATATATGTGGGTTTATGTTACCTACTTTATGTAATAATAAAATAAAATAAATACTATTAATTAATTATAGTCCAATGCACAATTATTAATTCAATGAAAGCATTGTGGAATTCATAAGTCTTGATACTTGTGTAATTTAAATAAACCAAAATTAGTGTGAGTCGAGGCCGGTCTTGATACTTGTGAATGTGACTTTAAAAAGTTTAATGACAGTTTAAAATTTAAAAAGTAGTGACATGTAAAACATGGATAACAAAATGGAGTTCCCGAATGCGTTCTTCATAAAGATTCTTTACAAGGAATATCCAGAACCCTCGAGGAGTGAGATTTATTGTACGAAAAAGGTATCTTATCGCTACTCTTTTTAAAAGTATGCTCCTGAAAAAATCTTATTATACTGTTGAAGATTATGTAAATGATAAAAGAGCATGGATTTGACTCGCTCCAGCAATGCTAAGGACAGTGGTTACTTTGTAAATTGATGTAATTGTGTTTTTTTTTTCAAAAGAGCATCCACCGAGTTTCTTGCTGGTTCTTCTTGGTAGGAATGGCATTCCAAACCAGTACGGTTGATCCACTCGACGATTCAAACGCACTTGTCAAAGTTTACTTGAATAAGATTAAAGATTTGAATTTTGAAAAAAAATCCTCGTCGCCGGATTTGTCTGTCTATTCGCGTTTACATACTGTTTACATTTTTATTTTTTATACATTTTCGAGAAGGTTTATTAGGTATACTCATAGATTAACTACTGCGGTATACTTCTACTATGCTTAATATTATAATTAATGCGAAAGTGTGTTAGTTTTTTGGTTTATCCTTTAATTACGCCGCAACGGAGCGACGGACCAACGGAAGTGATTTATTGCATAGACATTAAACTTGGAGAATGACGAGTATTTCCAGAAAATATTTTATGCTTATTATTGTGATTTCTTAGTATTTAACTTATTTTTGCCACGCTTTTACTTGATTCCTTAATATATTTCAGGTTATGAAATAAGTAATTAAGACAAAATAAAACAAAAATATGAAAGAATCATTAAAATATCTCAACAAACATTGACTTAAGTCAATGTCAACAAATGAAAAAGTTAGGGAACTTTAAAGTTGCGCTTGCAAGACGGGAGACGTGACGTCATAATTCCCTATCAAACGACTTTATAAAGCCAAATAAAAGAAATAAATGGACTGAACGTGACTTCATTGAATTAAAATGTGTGTGAAGATAATTTTGAAGTATTAAATCTCGGCTAGGTATTAAAACTCACTCACAAAATTTCTCACTCGAGTAAGATACAGCAATCGGTGTAAATTAAATAATCAAACTTTTAAATCGTCATTTCTCAGGCATTTATTGATGGATTTGAAAAAAAAACTACTGATTTATTAGTTTTAATCTATATTTTACTTCTGTTGTGTTAAATATGATATTCACAACATCATGAAACTTCTCCATTATAGGGTAAAGTACCCCATTTGCGGCACACCAATCAATGTCACTCGAATCATTTACAAACGTGCGATTAAATGCTTTTCTACTTATAGTTATTTATGGTATTTATTTACTGATAAAAGTAGGTATATAAATTATAAGAAAATAATACGTCAATTATAACTTTTATACAGAAACCATGGTTCCAAGCGTTGAAGAGCGTTGTGAGTAAATGTAACATATATAAAATATGTTTTAGCTCGAGCTGAAATACCTACTTATTTTGCAATATTATTAGCAAAAGTATTCCTGAGTCAGTATTATCAGCTTTATTTATTTTACATAAATTAGAAATAAATTTTAGTTATTTGGCATAGTCATTAGTCCTAAGTTAGTGGACGTTCCCTTTCCAGACATTTTTTAAAATATACTTAGGTATACCATGGAACAATATCAGTGTATTATGTGAAACTAATTTATTTTGCTTTTTCCCAATGCTTTCCATCAACGTCATTGCATGGTACCTATATTTTTATTTGTAGTTTTGTTTTTGCTTAAGTTAAGAATTTAGAAAATAGATTACTAATGAATCCAAACTGATATAACTATAAGGTGCTTTTTGGCGAGGCCATATGAATTTAGTAATGTTTAAAATAGTAATAAGCTGCCTTGTGTGAGAAATTTTATCCTAAATAGTCGTTATTAGGACAGTTTACCTTGGTTACTAACTGGAAACAACCTTACTAGTCCAGTAGTAAGCACTGTGGTCTGTGGCGTTGAGAGTCCCGGGTTCGATTCCCGGCACGATAATTTAAAAATTTCTGATTTTGCAGGCATTAAAGCGATACGCAAAATATAACCAAAATACCTCTCTCAAAAATGATAAATCAAATGATACTTTAGATAATATTGGTACTTATTTTGCTGAAATTGACATTAAGCCTAATATGCTGCCCATTTCCGCAGGGCGATTTTGAAAGGGACAGCACCTACCTATTTTAGACCTACCATTTAAATTTTATATTAGGTTCAATAGAATTAACTAAAGACAAAGAGTTGTTGTATAACAAATATAAAATTGCCTTGCACAGACATCGAACCTGAAGTCGCTGGCTACGTCCAACTACGGTTCGGACGTGGACATCATCAATGAAGACGGGGAATTGGCGTCCGCGTACCAAACTCAGAAGGGAATCAACAGGTATTTACTTCGTCCAATGTTTGATACATCTAAAGTCCCACAAACTTATCAGGGGCCATACTGCTAACGCTTTTCAAGCTATATTGTTGACTTTCGTGTTTTAGAATTATGACCCTTATTTTAGGAACGTCAAGGTATGTGTCATCAAACTGTCATTTTGAGTAGTATTGCATAACTATTGTTTTAAGCGCTCGCAGTATTCCCCTGACCTGGTGACAGCGTTGCTAGTAAATATTAAAAATAAAATAAAGCCCCAGGCCAGACCAGGGAAAATTCAGACATACACGTGAAGTTAAATAAAAGCTTGTTAAAATGTACTCTTTCCACAGACAACTACAAGAGGAGCTTGCTGACCAGAAGAAGTTCTACACCGAGCACTTAGCGGCTGCCAAACAGGAGATAGAGAGGCTGAGAGAAGATAACGAGAAGTATCAGAAGTAAGTAGCTTACTACTAGTTGATGGCTTACTACGAGTTGAACATTAACCACTAGTTGATGACTAACTTCTAGTTGATGACTTACTACGAGTTGATCATTAACTACTAGTAGTTGATGAATTACTACGAGTTGATAACAAACTACTAGTTGAAAACTAACTACTGGTTGGTAACTGCGACTTTATCTAAAAAAAATCAAAATTAATTATTTTACTAAAAGTAAAAACTAATCTATTATAGAGTCTATATCAGAAGCAAAGTAATAAAGAGTGAAAGTAGAGACAAAGAGGAAAGATCAAGTGAAATAATACTTTGTATTGTTTCGTACTCGAAAGTAAAAAAAAACTATTAGGTATATAGTTTAACAGTATTAGTAGCAATTTTATCTTTTATAAATATTTATGGGTCATAGCAACTTCAAAATGCGATATTAGTGAACTAGGATTGTCTAGCACTCCTATTTCAGAAACTAGATGATGTCCGCGAATCCGCGTGGATTTAGGTTTCCGAAAAAATCCCCTGTGGAGTCTTTGATTTCCCGGGATAAAAAGAAGCCTGTGTCCCGGGATGTTATTTACCCTGTATCAAATTTAGTCAGAATCGATTTAATAGATGGGCCGTGAAAACGTAGCAGACAGACAGACTCTTTCGCATTTATCATTTTAGTATGGATATGTATTTGTATTCTTAACACATAGGGCATATTATACATTTCTCTTTCAGCGGACACCAAGAAATATTTTCCATTGTCAGAAGATTCTGGAAGTTTGATTCATCCGGCGACAGAATTAACACTTTTTTCTTTAACGGCAACACAATTATGAACTTTTTTACAATATTCAATATAAGTATTTGCCACGAAACGGCGTAATTCTTTTGTACGTAGAACTTAAACTAAAGATGGGGGGCTTCGGTCGTGCCTGAATACCTCTATCGTGCTCAATCGCCTAGCGGTTTAGCGTTCCGGCACGATGTCGCCTAAAAACCTATTAGGGACTATACCCAGCCATATGTGTGCCGCGATGGGTTTGTATATGGGTGAGCTTCCAAACGAACTCATCAAAAAATGCACTTGCTTCGCTCGCGATTTTTAATTAGGTGACACTGTTAAATTTGTATAATATTTTTTTAAAAGTAATTGTGTAAGAATAAAGCGTGAGCAGCGAAGAGCAAAATTATATTTTAGTTTAAGTTTTACGTCGTATAACATAGTTAATAATTGGTGCTAATGTAAAATCTGGATAGTGATAGGTATTATTTATAGGGAAAGACTTTATAAAGGTGGCTTTAATTAGTTTTAAGTTGTTTTTATTGTATTTGTATTAAATTTGATTGTAATAAATAAAAAGAAATTAGTAGTAGAAAATATTTTGGACAGTATTCATGAAAAGTGCAACCACCAGCAAGTCTTGACCATCATTTATGTTGAGGCAACGTTAACCAACCATCAACCATGCAGCGTAACTATCAACTATGAAGGGCCACCATCAACCAAGCCATTATAACCACCAGTCATCTTAATTAATCATCAACTGTGCTAGTTTAAGCATCAATCATGCGGCTGTAATCATCAACCATGCTGCTTTAGCTATCAACAATGCTATAGTTTTCATCAACTGTGGTGTTGTAAACATCAACTATAGTATAGTTACCATTAACTATGACATAGTAACCATCATTCATCAACCATGCACCTTTACCATCAACTATGTCATAATAATCATCAACTGTGCTAGTTTAACCATCAACCATGCTATGGTAACCATAAACTATGCTTTAGTAATCATCGACCATGCTCCATAACCATCAACTAAGCTTAAGTAATCATCAACTGTGCTAGTATAAACATCATTCACGTCGAAGTGATCATCAACCAGGCTCCATAACCATGAAGCTACTCCAACAATCTACTTTGTTGGTATTACCATCGACTATGCTACCGTCACTTGTGCTGTCATAATCATCAACTGTGTTTGTGTAACTATCAACCATGCTATATCGCTATAATATATCATGCTATAATTATCATCAACTGTGCTGCAAGAACCATCAACTACACCTTAATTATTGGCAACTGTATTTGTGTATACAATAATCATCAACCATGTCACCGAAACCATTAACTATGCTGTCACGAACATCAACTGTGCTAGCTAGCATCAACGATGCTGTCGTTATTATCAAATATGCAAGTATAACCATCAACTGGCTAGTAGTGTCGTCGTCTATGTTGGTGTAACCATCAACCAAGTTACCAGGACCATCAACCATGCCGCCGTCTCCACCATAATTCTATCGTAATCACAACTGTCGTAGTGTAACTATCAACCATGCAGCTCTTACCATCTACTGTGTTATCATAATCGTCAACTTTGCTAGTGTAGTGAAAATCTACAGAGTCAAACCATCGTGCAAGTGTGAACATCAACCATGTCCACTCAACCATCAACTATGCCAATCACCATGCTTGCGTAATCATTCATCAACTGTGCCATTGAAAACATCAACTATGCCATCATTAAAACTTCTTGACCATTCATCAACTATGCTAATGTCAACATCAATCTTTAACTATGCCGTTTTAATCACCTACTTTGACAATATAACCAGCAATATTATAAAAGAAAATTCGAATAATAATAATAGACTGAACAAAAATTTTATCACAGAGGTAAATGTTAATGGAAAAATATTAACAGATCCCAGTGAAATTGCTCATAGCTTTAATAAATATTTTATAGATCTCACAAATAAGGATAATGGAAAATGTTGCAATACCAATAAAACACGTATACTGAGCACGATATTTTTAAGACCTTATACTGTCAAAGAGGTAATTAAAATTATCATGTCGTTAAATAACACTAATGCTGTTGGAAATGATGAAATAACAACAAAAGTAATAAAATACTGCAAAAATGAATTAGCACCTATACTAACTCGCTTAATAAATGAATCATTCTCTCAAGGATGTTTTCCTGACGCTTTGAAACTTTCAACAGTTAAGCCATTACATAAAAAGGGTGATAAGAGCCAGCTGAGCAACTATCGTCCTATTACCCTAGTGCCAATATTGTCAAAAATCTTTGAAAAGGCTATGCATAAGCGCATTACTAATTTTACTAATAAATTCAAAATATTTCAATCTGTACAGTTTGGTTTTAATGTTTTTTCAATAGGTTTTTAGCAAAGAGTTTTAACACTTTCCTTGCATTTAAAATGAAACTATTTATTTCGTCCGCGTGGACTACACAATTCAAACCTCCATTTTATCCCCTTAAAGGTTGAATTTTCAAAAATCCTGTCTTAGCAGATGTCTACGTCATAACAGCTATCTGCACTGCATGCCAAATTTCAGCCTGATTAATCCAGTGGTTTGAGCTGTGCGTTAATAGATCAAAAAGTCACCTTTTCCTTTTTTATATTTTATATTTTTTATAGATGTTAAAATATAAATTGTGTGTTCTAGGATGCTCTGCAATGATCTGAATCAAGAGCCACGGAACAAGGGACAAGAGTTTGCGCAGAATGAAATTGTTCCGCTGACTTCAGAAATATTGGCGTTACAGGTAACGTTTATTTTTTATCAGTCCAATTCAACGACCTCAATTTACATAGACGGGTCCTGTCAAACAAAGAATGTGAACTTATTTTACTAACGCCATCTAGTCTGAAAAGCGGGACAGCGCTATGGCGGGGACAAAGACAGGCTTATACAGGTGTGGAGCGCGCTCTACAGGTCGGATGCCCTATTTTTTTCTATGAAAGGGCCCATCTCGTACCTACATATATATCGATGGTCTAATTACATTTATTAAAAGTAGATTCAACATGAATATCTATACTAATATTATAAATGCGAAAGTTTGGATGGATGTTTGTTACTCAATCGCGCCAGAACTGCTGAACGGATCTGCAAGAAATTTGGTAGATCATAGCCTGGAATAACACATTTTAATCCCAGAAAATTAAAGCGAAAAAGCGACACCAAAAAGAGACAAAAATATTCATAAATAGGATTTAGCCTGCGAGAGAATGAGATAGAATACAAGTTATATTTATCTCATTCTCTCTTAGGCTACTTTTCTGATGTTTCACTTCTGTCGTGAGTGAATTGCACACACACACTTTTTTGTTAAGTACTCCATAATTCCGTCAAAGAACCGTTTTTTAACAGGAGCGCGTAGACAAACTGCCTGAGAGCTGTCGAAGGTACAAGAACCAGATCCGACTGTTGCTTCAAAAAATGAAGGAAGCCGGCGTCGAGCAAGTGGAGGACATATTGGAAGGTAGGATTGACGCCTTATACCTTTATAGTTATATTTATACATTACCAAGGTAAAGTTCGCGAGCGAGTTGAATGCAGAGTAAATGTATGTGTCACCATACATTTACTCTGCATTCAAATCGCGCGCGAACGTATGGACAATATGCGACATTAACGGCCGTATCTTTTGATTGCGTTGACTTAGAAGCTTGATTTTTCTACAGCTCCAAGGGACCGTAGACCTTTTTTTTTTTTTTTTTTTTTTATCGCTGGGAAATGCGTTTAGGCATCCCTCCCGGACGCAGGCAGGTGAACTGCCGTGCCTTCGAGAGGGTATGTGGGACTCACTGGCACTCCAGAATACCCACTAAAACCCAGCGGCGCTTCTGCGCATCGCCTTAAGGCTGGGTTACGGGAGCGCCAAGGGCATTCGTCCGCAACCCATCCAGCGACATCCGCCGAAGCGGACCCACCTTCGGGGACAAGGTCTTATGGTGAGGTACACCTCCCGACTCGGGTTCCAACCCCGCTCAACGGGCGACAGACATGTCTAGTCAGTCGCCCGGAGCTCTCCCTAGTCCATTGGAACCTCTTGTTGGGCGGAGGGAGGGGGCTTATCCCCATTCCCTCCCCTCTTCTTTCCCTTGGGTGGGAGCTCACACGCCTTGCCACCCACTCGGTGCTCTGACGGCCGCCCGGCCGCCGCGCAAACGATGCAGCGCAGCTCCGCGGTGCAACCTCGGGCCTTGTGGCCTGGTTGGCCACAGCGGTAGCACAATCCGCTGCGGTCAACCCCCTCCGTGCATTGGGCGCCCACGTGCCCAGGTGCTAGGCACCTGTAGCACATCATGGGGCGGGCGTCCAGCAACTCTACCCGGGCGGACACCCACCCCACCGTCAGGCGACCTCCTGCCGCGATCTTTTTGGCAGCAGTGACGGGGCAGCGCACCAGTACCGCGCCCAGCCCGTCGCGCCTAGCCCCCACCTCGCCGGCTCTCACCTGCTCCGCGGGGCACTCTCCGGCCCTGGCGATCGCCGCCGCCACCTCCGCACTGGTGACGGAGTCGTCCAAGCCCGACACCCGCAAGTCGACCGACTTTACAGGTCGGGTGATTCGGACGACCTCGTCACCCAAGACCTCCCGAAGCCTAGTGGCCAGGGAGTCCGCCCTCTCCGCGCTGGTAGCTTCTGCCCCGGGGAACTCGAAAATCCGGCCCCCCGTTACCGCCTTCCGGAATCGGACGCCCTGGGCACCCAACTCCGCCCCGTCGATTTTCGCCTTCGCGGCGGCGATCACCCTCTCGTAGGTCGCGCCCCTTTCCACTGCCGCCGGCAGCAGCGTCAGTACCACTGCTGACGACTGGGGAGTGCGGAGCTTGCGGGGCTTGCGGGCGCGACCCTTCGTTTCTGGACGCCCCCCAGAGCCGACCCTCGTCCACTCCGACGACGGCTGCGACTGCTTCTGCCGTCGTCGCTCTTCCGGGCCAGGCGTCTGACCGCCCTGCCCTCCCTTCTTTTTGGTCTTCTTCCTCTTCTTCTTTCCCTTTTTCGCCCTTCCTGCCTCCCTCGTATCGGAGGGCAGGGAAGAGGAGGGAGGGAGCGGGTCCTCCGTCTCCGGCCGAGTCCTGGGCGATCTCGGCGCCGGCCCCGCTGGGCCCTGGGGCGTGCCGGTTCCTGCGGGTCCGGCAGACGGGTTACGGGCCGGCGCCGCTCTCGGCGGGGGTGCCCTCGCTCCCGTCACTCCGGAGGGCCCCGGAGCCGGTACCGACGCCGCGCTCGCATACGTGGGCCCGCCTTTCCGCCTATCGGAGGCCAGAGGCGGCCTCACGGACCGCTCCGGGAGGAGTCTGTCTTCGATGGAGGCCAGACGGGCATTCAACAACCCGCCGACCTGCAACATCACTGCCCGGCAGATCTCCTCCACGGAGGTCGTAGCGGCAGCAGCAGCAGCAGGGGGGGTGGACCTTGGACGTCCTCCCCTGTCCCCGTCCTTGCGGGGAGGAGGCCGCGACCCAGAGGGCGCCTCCTCGGTCCTGCCCGGGGGAGTAGGGGCGGAAGCCTGCCTCCGCGCCCTCTCCATCTCGTCCTTCATTGCGACCATCTCCTTACGAAGACTGGCCATTTCGGCCTGCAGGCGGGCATTGTCCGCCTGCAGCTGCCGTGTCTCGTCTGAGATTGTGCGCGACGCCAGAACAGCAACGGCCTCCTTAATAGAGGCCGCCGCGTCCTTGAGGTCGCGCACAAATGTCCCTTTCAAGTTGGAAGACTTGGTGGCTACCTTCGTAATGAGGTCCAAGTCCTCCAACACGTTCTCCTGAAGGCGGGCGGCGGTCTGGTCGTCCACCCGCTTCACCGGCACGCGCGCGTCTCGCTTGAAACGCGCCACGGCGGCCTCCTTCAGGAGAACCATCTCCTCCTTCTCTTTGGCCTGGGCTCTCGCCTCGGCCCTCTCCTCCATGGCACGAGTCTCCCGAGCTTTGCCCAGGCCAACGTAGCGTCCATGAATGGGCGGGCGCCCTCGTCCACGTCTGACGGCTGGCGTCCCCGGCCTCTCCTCATCGGAGGAAACGTCGTCTCCCTCGCTGAGGCGAGGCCGTTTCACCCCCGGCAAACACTGTAATGCCGTCGAGGACGCAGACCCCGACCTGGATCTGCTGTCCACAGACACGAGGCTGCAGTCGTCCGAATCCATCGACGTGTCTGCAACCTCCGCATCCCCTCCCATCTCTCTCCGGGACCTCACTGAGGCTCCCTTCCTCTCCTCTCTCCTCGTCTCCTCCACTGTTTTTGGGTTTAAATTTTCCATTTTGGTCCCACGAGTATGGGGGAAAAACGGTCCGCCCGGGTGGTGCCCCCTGCACCCGAGTAAGCCTATATAAGTCAGGGTTTCGGCCGGTTCCCTGACTGGGGTGCGCTAACGACTGATGCCCTGTGAGGTCAGGGCGAATCCTTCAGCCATTCATCCTCTCGCCGCGCACAGAGCTTAGGATTAGGATCATTTTTTATAGAGGTTTGTTCCTCGCGGTCCAGGCGACCAAGCCAAGACCCTCGGTCCCAGTGTCGGTCATGAAACGTGACCACGTCCGACACTCCTAAGGGCTTCCGAGTTGGTGGCGAGGACTGCGCGAGACTAATTCTCACGCAGCCCGCTCGGAGGCAGGGTGAGTGCGCACCGAGCTCGCCCGAGGATACCCTCCCCTCCAGAGGATCCTCCCTCCTCCCGAGCGTTCCCACGCTCCCCTCTTGAGCGTTCCTCCGCTCCCCCCTCCCGAGCGTTCCCCCGCTCCCTTGGGCGTACTCGCCCCCCCACCCCCCGGAGTTCCTCCACTGTGCCCTCTGCTAATCAGAGGGACACGCGGAGAACCCCTTCCCCCCCGCCAGGTTATTAGCCATGGCTAACAATATCCCATATAGAGAAATTATTAACCATGTTTACCGGGGTGCACCGGCCCGAGCGCTGCCCTTCCCTCCGGACGTATCCAAAGGAACTAGCAGCGCCCAAGCACTCTAGGAGGTTACCTGGCCCGCACCCCAAGGGACCGTAGACCTAAGTCAAGTTGACAAGGCTTAAAGGGTGCCAAGAAATCATATAAAAATAAAAATTTCTATCTTAATAAAAAATTGAATTTTATTGAATTATTTGATATTATAGCCGGTGATCCGGATATACCACGACCGACAGATGAAACCTACTTTTTATTTTTATTTAATAAAAGATAAATACGCCTAAAATGGGTTGGTTGCCTATCAAAATCCGGTCCAGGCTATTTT
This sequence comes from Erebia aethiops, assembly GCA_923060345.2. Lineage (NCBI taxonomy): Eukaryota > Metazoa > Arthropoda > Insecta > Lepidoptera > Nymphalidae > Erebia > Erebia aethiops. The sequence continues at coordinate 192,392 of CAKLPR020000021.1, forward strand.
TAAATTAATTAATTTTAAGCTTTTTCTTGACAAGTTTTCTCAAACGGTTCCGATCCGTGAAGCTACCTATGGACTATGGTAAGTTAACCGCTTGAGTTACTTATCAAAATATAGGTAATTTTATAACAAACTCGATGGTATAGCATTGGCTATATAAAACTTGCCAAAAATAAATTAACTTTATAAATAACCTGGACCGGATTTTGATAGGCAACCTATTTTAGGCGCATTTATCTATTATTAAATATAAATAAAAAGGTGGTTTCATCTGGTTAACAGATCGGTGGAGGTCATTGTATATCCGGCTCTAATACCAGTAATTTCAACTTTGACCTCTATGCGTTTCCGAGAAAAAGGTGTTTGATAGACAGATGTACAACGAATTGATCCTATAAGGGTTCCTCTTTCCTCTTGAGGTAAGGAACCCTAAAAAAAGGCAGCTGGACTTCTAAGCCACTAGGCCTTACTTAAACTATTCATCGATATATATGTAAAATTGGGCGTCCGACCTGTAGATCGCGCTCCACACCGCGAATAAGCCTGTCTTTGTCCCCGCCATTGCGCTGTCCCGCTTTTCAGACTAGATGGCGTTAGTGAAATAAGTTCACATTCTTTGTTTAACAGGGCCCGTCTACGTAAATTGAGGTCGTTGTAACTATTTCATCGAACTATGCAATAAACTTTTCAGAGTCAACGGCACCACAGAACACATCGACGACGCTAGAAGTGAAGCCCGTGATGCGTAAGAAGGAACGCGAATACCTCTGCATGTTTGAGTACAAGCGGCAGGACGAGGGCATTATCATTAAGAAACTTATTTTGGGTAAGTGCTGTGCATGGTGACGTCATTCTAAATGGAATATGGCGGACTCCCAACGGAAATGAGTTAAATATTCTTGACTAGATCATGCCCGCGACTACGTCCGCACGGACAAAGTTTCCCGCGGGAACTCCTTAATTTTCCGGGATGAAAAGTAGCCTATGTGTAATTCCAGTCTATAATCTATCTTTGTGCCAAATTTCATCCACATCCGTTCAGCCGTTCTGGCGTGATTGAGTAACAAACATTCATCCATCCATACATGCATCCAAACTTTCGCATTTGTAATCTGTATTTGAGATTGCTTGGACACAGAAACAAAATAAAATTACAAAAACTAAAACTTAGGTTCTATCGGGTTAATATACCTAATAGATTACAATTTATCGAAAATTAATGCGTTGTATTGTAAGCAGTATGTTCACAATCTTTCGACAGTTTACAATCTCGCGAGATAGAAACCGTTAGATTATAATCTAACGATTTTTACAATTTTACGGTGACATATGTATATATGCACCAGAACAGCGCTGTTCCGGCAACCCTAAACATTATTTTCTTCTTCTTCTTTTGTTTCTTCAATTTGTCTTTTTTCTCCAGACCTCAGGCCGCGCGTAGCAATTACCCTGCTGCCAGGGTTGCCAGCGTACATCCTATTTATGATGATTCTTCACACGGACCACGTGGTCGACGAGCCCAAGATGCAAAGCTTGATACGCGCCATACGCTTGGCGGTGCGGAACACGCTCAAGAGACGAGCGGAAAGTGTGGAGTACAACGCTCTGTGGCTCTCAAATTTGCTCCGGTGAGTTGGCCCGTCTTAGCTAGTTGTCAAATACCCAATCTGTATATAAAAAAGACGTGTTGTGTTTTGGGACACCAGGTAGGAACGAAGTTTCTTATTACATAAACATTATTTTCAAGTTCTAGTCGAGATAAAAAGAAAATAATTATTCAGGCATAAATTTTTTATTATGATTTTTGAAGTGAACACTTCTTTAGCCACGTTGATCACTTTTTGGTAGGGGGTAAAATGTAGATTCGCAGCGTCACCGACATGCTCGCATTGTTACGAAGACAAATGGTTTTAAATATAAATATACCACATTCGAAATTAAACTTTAATGCTTTAGTGTTAATATTTAATTTCGAATAAACTATGTATAAAACCCGCATTTACTTTACGGACATTTTTTGCCAGCTAGAGTACCCTTCCGCATCATCCCATAAGGAACTTCGTTCCAAAACACAAAGAATGTTTCTACCTATGCCCGTTATAGAATTTGAAACCATCCATCCAATGTGCCCCAAACCGGTTTCATTAGAAAGGCAATAATGCGAATATGGTTTTTTTAGTGTAGTAACACACGCCGGGTATCCGCTAGTAAGATTATAGCTCAGCCATTTGTTCCACAGACTATTGAACAATCTCCGGCAGTACAGCGGTGACGCAATGTATCAAGAGAGCAACACGCCGCGACAGAATCAGCAGAGCTTACGGATATTTGACCTGTCACAGTACCGCCAATTGCTGTCTGACATCGCCGTGAGGATATACCAAGGTACGATTACGTTGAACTAGATGATGCCCGCGACTTCGTCCGCATTGATTATTTTTTTTAGAAAAAAAAATTGGCAGTCATAGGGACTGCCGATAGAAGTGAAAACGAATATTGAAAAAAAATATAAACCTTAAAACTAAGGCATTAAAGTTTAATTACGAATGTACTATATTTATATTTAAGACCTTTTGTCTTCGTAACAACGTGAGGTATCGGCCACGGTTACACATCACTTATTAATATAAACCTTAAAACTAAGTTATTAAAGTTTAATTTCGAATGTAGTATACACATTTATATTTAAGACCTTTTGTCTTCGTAACAACACGAGCATGTCGGTGACGGTGACGCGAATCCACAAGTTTACCCCCTACCAAACAGTGCTAAACGTGCCTAAAGAAGTTTTCACTTCAAAAAATATGGGTCTACTTACATATTGAAATATTTTTAGGGTTCCATACCTCAAGAACCTTTCCGAACCGGTGGTAGAGTCTTGCCATTTCATAAATGGTACAAGTTGTTCTACGTGAAATAAATAAATCGTTTCATTTCAATTTCACCAGAGAGTAAACCTTCGTTTCCCAGATCTAATAACCCTTCTCGAGAGCAACTTGGAGAACCTAATCGTCAAAGCCATACTGGAACACGAGGAGATCAGCGGGCTATTGGGGCCGTCTAAAGCCGCCGCCCCCTCCCTCCCCTCCACCGGCCCGGCCCTGCTGAAAAACAAATTAGCCACCACGCATGAATACCTCAAAGTGCATGCTATTGATACTTCGCTCAAGGTCATCATATTTAAACAGGTAATTGACCCGGAATTTTTGTGTTTTTGGGGAAGGAGTTTGCCAAATTATTCAAGTTTAAATGTACTTTACTTAATACTGTACTTTACTTTTACTTAACCGATTGTTACTTCGGCCGGTAAATCTTTTAACATTGTTTAAACAACCGTTAGAATATTTAATAACCCTTCTCGAGCGCAACTTGGATAACTTAATCGACTAAGCCATACTGGAGTACGAAGAGATTAATGGAATGACCCTCAGCAACAAGGAACACAAAGCAGAGAGAGAACTGGGTATTTGACAACTAATCAAGTAAATTATTCTTCCAAAAGACCTAAAATTAACATCTTTTAATTTTAGGTACGTTTAAGTTTGATAATCATTTCAAACGCTATTGATTAAAGAAAAAGAGTGTGTTGAAATTTTATGACGTCACACCTATGTATTTTTATTATTAAATTAATTATTTCATACAAACTTCCATACTAGAAGCGCGTTTTTAAGTTTGAGTTTTTGAAAGAGTTGCTGATTTGATTGAGTTGTTATCATCTCTATTGATTACTAATTGTTCTTTATTTCAGCTATTCTATTACATCTGCGCTTACAGTCTGAACCAGTTACTCTTGCGTAAGGATCTCTGCTGCTGGGCCAAAGGCCTACAGATCCGACACAACATCTCCCATCTCGAGACGTGGATCAAGGAGCACTTAGCCGAGTATGGACAGAAGAATGTGAGTAATTACTTTATTTCAGCTATTCTACTACATCTGCGCTTACAGTCTGAACCAGTTGCTCTTGCGTAAGGATCTCTGCTGCTGGGCCAAAGGCCTACAGATCCGACACAACATCTCCCATCTCGAGACGTGGATCAAGGAGCACTTAGCCGAGTATGGACAGAAGAATGTGAGTAATTACTTTATTTCAGCTATTCTACTACATCTGCGCTTACAGTCTGAACCAGTTGCTCTTGCGTAAGGATCTCTGCTGCTGGGCCAAAGGCCTACAGATCCGACACAACATCTCCCATCTCGAGACGTGGATCAAGGAGCACTTAGCCGAGTATGGACAGAAGAATGTGAGTAATTACTTTATTTCAGCTATTCTACTACATCTGCGCTTACAGTCTGAACCAGTTGCTCTTGCGTAAGGATCTCTGCTGCTGGGCCAAAGGTCTACAGATCCGATACAACATCTCCCATCTCGAGACGTGGATCAAGGAGCACTTAGCCGAGTATGGACAGAAGAATGTGAGTAATTACTTTATTTCAGCTATTCTACTACATCTGCGCTTACAGTCTGAACCATTTGCTCTTGTGTAAGGATCTCTGCTGCTGGGCCAAAGGCCTACAGATCCGACACAACATCTCCCATCTCGAGACGTGGATCAAGGAGCACTTAGCCGAGTATGGACAGAAGAATGTGAGTAATTACTTTATTTCAGCTATTCTACTACATCTGCGCTTACAGTCTGAACCAGTTGCTCTTGCGTAAGGATCTCTGCTGCTGGGCCAAAGGTCTACAGATCCGATACAACATCTCCCATCTCGAGACGTGGATCAAGGAGCACTTAGCCGAGTATGGACAGAAGAATGTGAGTAATTACTTTATTTCAGCTATTCTACTACATCTGCGCTTACAGTCTGAACCAGTTGCTCTTGTGTAAGGATCTCTGCTGCTGGGCCAAAGGCCTACAGATCCGACACAACATCTCCCATCTCGAGACGTGGATCAAGGAGCACTTAGCCGAGTATGGACAGAAGAATGTGAGTAATTACTTTATTTCAGCTATTCTACTACATCTGCGCTTACAGTCTGAACCAGTTGCTCTTGCGTAAGGATCTCTGCTGCTGGGCCAAAGGCCTACAGATCCGACACAACATCTCCCATCTCGAGACGTGGATCAAGGAGCACTTAGCCGAGTATGGACAGAAGAATGTGAGTAATTACTTTATTTCAGCTATTCTACTACATCTGCGCTTACAGTCTGAACCAGTTGCTCTTGCGTAAGGATCTCTGCTGCTGGGCCAAAGGCCTACAGATCCGACACAACATCTCCCATCTCGAGACGTGGATCAAGGAGCACTTAGCCGAGTATGGACAGAAGAATGTGAGTAATTACTTTATTTCAGCTATTCTACTACATCTGCGCTTACAGTCTGAACCAGTTGCTCTTGCGTAAGGATCTCTGCTGCTGGGCCAAAGGTCTACAGATCCGATACAACATCTCCCATCTCGAGACGTGGATCAAGGAGCACTTAGCCGAGTATGGACAGAAGAATGTGAGTAATTACTTTATTTCAGCTATTCTACTACATCTGCGCTTACAGTCTGAACCAGTTGCTCTTGCGTAAGGATCTCTGCTGCTGGGCCAAAGGTCTACAGATCCGATACAACATCTCCCATCTCGAGACGTGGATCAAGGAGCACTTAGCCGAGTATGGACAGAAGAATGTGAGTAATTACTTTATTTCAGCTATTCTACTACATCTGCGCTTACAGTCTGAACCAGTTGCTCTTGCGTAAGGATCTCTGCTGCTGGGCCAAAGGCCTACAGATCCGACACAACATCTCCCATCTCGAGACGTGGATCAAGGAGCACTTAGCCGAGTATGGACAGAAGAATGTGAGTAATTACTTTATTTCAGCTATTCTACTACATCTGCGCTTACAGTCTGAACCAGTTGCTCTTGCGTAAGGATCTCTGCTGCTGGGCCAAAGGTCTACAGATCCGATACAACATCTCCCATCTCGAGACGTGGATCAAGGAGCACTTAGCCGAGTATGGACAGAAGAATGTGAGTAATTACTTTATTTCAGCTATTCTACTACATCTGCGCTTACAGTCTGAACCAGTTGCTCTTGCGTAAGGATCTCTGCTGCTGGGCCAAAGGCCTACAGATCCGACACAACATCTCCCATCTCGAGACGTGGATCAAGGAGCACTTAGCCGAGTATGGACAGAAGAATGTGAGTAATTACTTTATTTCAGCTATTCTACTACATCTGCGCTTACAGTCTGAACCAGTTGCTCTTGCGTAAGGATCTCTGCTGCTGGGCCAAAGGCCTACAGATCCGACACAACATCTCCCATCTCGAGACGTGGATCAAGGAGCACTTAGCCGAGTATGGACAGAAGAATGTGAGTAATTACTTTATTTCAGCTATTCTACTACATCTGCGCTTACAGTCTGAACCAGTTGCTCTTGCGTAAGGATCTCTGCTGCTGGGCCAAAGGCCTACAGATCCGATACAACATCTCCCATCTCGAGACGTGGATCAAGGAGCACTTAGCCGAGTATGGACAGAAGAATGTGAGTAATTACTTTATTTCAGCTATTCTACTACATCTGCGCTTACAGTCTGAACCAGTTGCTCTTGCGTAAGGATCTCTGCTGCTGGGCCAAAGGTCTACAGATCCGATACAACATCTCCCATCTCGAGACGTGGATCAAGGAGCACTTAGCCGAGTATGGACAGAAGAATGTGAGTAATTACTTTATTTCAGCTATTCTACTACATCTGCGCTTACAGTCTGAACCAGTTGCTCTTGCGTAAGGATCTCTGCTGCTGGGCCAAAGGCCTACAGATCCGACACAACATCTCCCATCTCGAGACGTGGATCAAGGAGCACTTAGCCGAGTATGGACAGAAGAATGTGAGTAATTACTTTATTTCAGCTATTCTACTACATCTGCGCTTACAGTCTGAACCAGTTGCTCTTGCGTAAGGATCTCTGCTGCTGGGCCAAAGGCCTACAGATCCGACACAACATCTCCCATCTCGAGACGTGGATCAAGGAGCACTTAGCCGAGTATGGACAGAAGAATGTGAGTAATTACTTTATTTCAGCTATTCTACTACATCTGCGCTTACAGTCTGAACCAGTTGCTCTTGCGTAAGGATCTCTGCTGCTGGGCCAAAGGTCTACAGATCCGATACAACATCTCCCATCTCGAGACGTGGATCAAGGAGCACTTAGCCGAGTATGGACAGAAGAATGTGAGTAATTACTTTATTTCAGCTATTCTACTACATCTGCGCTTACAGTCTGAACCAGTTGCTCTTGCGTAAGGATCTCTGCTGCTGGGCCAAAGGCCTACAGATCCGACACAACATCTCCCATCTCGAGACGTGGATCTAGGAGCACTTAGCCGAGTATGGACAGAAGAATGTGAGTAATTACTTTATTTCAGCTATTCTACTACATCTGCGCTTACAGTCTGAACCAGTTGCTCTTGCGTAAGGATCTCTGCTGCTGGGCCAAAGGCCTACAGATCCGACACAACATCTCCCATCTCGAGACGTGGATCAAGGAGCACTTAGCCGAGTATGGACAGAAGAATGTGAGTAATTACTTTATTTCAGCTATTCTACTACATCTGCGCTTACAGTCTGAACCAGTTGCTCTTGCGTAAGGATCTCTGCTGCTGGGCCAAAGGTCTACAGATCCGATACAACATCTCCCATCTCGAGACGTGGATCAAGGAGCACTTAGCCGAGTATGGACAGAAGAATGTGAGTAATTACTTTATTTCAGCTATTCTACTACATCTGCGCTTACAGTCTGAACCAGTTGCTCTTGCGTAAGGATCTCTGCTGCTGGGCCAAAGGTCTACAGATCCGATACAACATCTCCCATCTCGAGACGTGGATCAAGGAGCACTTAGCCGAGTATGGACAGAAGAATGTGAGTAATTACTTTATTTCAGCTATTCTACTACATCTGCGCTTACAGTCTGAACCAGTTGCTCTTGCGTAAGGATCTCTGCTGCTGGGCCAAAGGTCTACAGATCCGATACAACATCTCCCATCTCGAGACGTGGATCAAGGAGCACTTAGCCGAGTATGGACAGAAGAATGTGAGTAATTACTTTATTTCAGCTATTCTACTACATCTGCGCTTACAGTCTGAACCAGTTGCTCTTGCGTAAGGATCTCTGCTGCTGGGCCAAAGGCCTACAGATCCGACACAACATCTCCCATCTCGAGACGTGGATCAAGGAGCACTTAGCCGAGTATGGACAGAAGAATGTGAGTAATTACTTTATTTCAGCTATTCTACTACATCTGCGCTTACAGTCTGAACCAGTTGCTCTTGCGTAAGGATCTCTGCTGCTGGGCCAAAGGCCTACAGATCCGACACAACATCTCCCATCTCGAGACGTGGATCAAGGAGCACTTAGCCGAGTATGGACAGAAGAATGTGAGTAATTACTTTATTTCAGCTATTCTACTACATCTGCGCTTACAGTCTGAACCAGTTGCTCTTGCGTAAGGATCTCTGCTGCTGGGCCAAAGGTCTACAGATCCGATACAACATCTCCCATCTCGAGACGTGGATCAAGGAGCACTTAGCCGAGTATGGACAGAAGAATGTGAGTAATTACTTTATTTCAGCTATTCTACTACATCTGCGCTTACAGTCTGAACCAGTTGCTCTTGCGTAAGGATCTCTGCTGCTGGGCCAAAGGTCTACAGATCCGATACAACATCTCCCATCTCGAGACGTGGATCAAGGAGCACTTAGCCGAGTATGGCCAGAAGAATGTGAGTAATTACTTTATTTCAGCTATTCTACTACATCTGCGCTTACAGTCTGAACCAGTTGCTCTTGCGTAAGGATCTCTGCTGCTGGGCCAAAGGTCTACAGATCCGACACAACATCTCCCATCTCGAGACGTGGATCAAGGAGCACTTAGCCGAGTATGGACAGAAGAATGTGAGTAATTACTTTATTTCAGCTATTCTACTACATCTGCGCTTACAGTCTGAACCAGTTGCTCTTGCGTAAGGATCTCTGCTGCTGGGCCAAAGGTCTACAGATCCGATACAACATCTCCCATCTCGAGACGTGGATCAAGGAGCACTTAGCCGAGTATGGACAGAAGAATGTGAGTAATTACTTTATTTCAGCTATTCTACTACATCTGCGCTTACAGTCTGAACCAGTTGCTCTTGCGTAAGGATCTCTGCTGCTGGGCCAAAGGCCTACAGATCCGACACAACATATCCCATCTCGAGACGTGGATCAAGGAGCACTTAGCCGAGTATGGACAGAAGAATGTGAGTAATTACTTTATTTCAGCTATTCTACTACATCTGCGCTTACAGTCTGAACCAGTTGCTCTTGCGTAAGGATCTCTGCTGCTGGGCCAAAGGCCTACAGATCCGACACAACATCTCCCATCTCGAGACGTGGATCAAGGAGCACTTAGCCGAGTATGGACAGAAGAATGTGAGTAATTACTTTATTTCAGCTATTCTACTACATCTGCGCTTACAGTCTGAACCAGTTGCTCTTGCGTAAGGATCTCTGCTGCTGGGCCAAAGGTCTACAGATCCGATACAACATCTCCCATCTCGAGACGTGGATCAAGGAGCACTTAGCCGAGTATGGACAGAAGAATGTGAGTAATTACTTTATTTCAGCTATTCTACTACATCTGCGCTTACAGTCTGAACCAGTTGCTCTTGCGTAAGGATCTCTGCTGCTGGGCCAAAGGCCTACAGATCCGACACAACATCTCCCATCTCGAGACGTGGATCAAGGAGCACTTAGCCGAGTATGGACAGAAGAATGTGAGTAATTACTTTATTTCAGCTATTCTACTACATCTGCGCTTACAGTCTGAACCAGTTGCTCTTGCGTAAGGATCTCTGCTGCTGGGCCAAAGGCCTACAGATCCGACACAACATCTCCCATCTCGAGACGTGGATCAAGGAGCACTTAGCCGAGTATGGACAGAAGAATGTGAGTAATTACTTTATTTCAGCTATTCTACTACATCTGCGCTTACAGTCTGAACCAGTTGCTCTTGCGTAAGGATCTCTGCTGCTGGGCCAAAGGCCTACAGATCCGACACAACATCTCCCATCTCGAGACGTGGATCAAGGAGCACTTAGCCGAGTATGGACAGAAGAATGTGAGTAATTACTTTATTTCAGCTATTCTACTACATCTGCGCTTACAGTCTGAACCAGTTGCTCTTGCGTAAGGATCTCTGCTGCTGGGCCAAAGGCCTACAGATCCGACACAACATCTCCCATCTCGAGACGTGGATCAAGGAGCACTTAGCCGAGTATGGACAGAAGAATGTGAGTAATTACTTTATTTCAGCTATTCTACTACATCTGCGCTTACAGTCTGAACCAGTTGCTCTTGCGTAAGGATCTCTGCTGTTGGGCCAAATACAACATATCCCGTCTCGAGACGTGGATCAAGGAACGCCCACCACACCATCACCACAGAATGAGGGTTGTTTTGGGGGGTTTTGATCCACTACAAGCTAGCCCTTGACTTTGATCACACCTGATGGTAAGTGATGATACAGTCAAAGATGATAGCGGGCTAACCTGTTAGGGGCATGGCAGTTATATTAAACCCACGCTCTTCGGTTTCTACACGGCATCGTACCGGAATGCTAAGGCCCGGCGCCCATTATCGGCATCGGCAAGGAACAGGATCCTTCGGCATCCTACATGCAAACGCGCACTGTCGGAAACTATGCTTTGGCACGTTCTTAGGGATGACGAGGCGTCCTTTAGCATGCCGCGCCGTCCTGTAGCTTGCCGAAGTCGTGCCGATGCCGATAATGGGCGCCGGGCCTAAATCGCTTGGCGGCACGTATTTGCCGGGTGGTAACTAGCCACGGCCGAAAAAAAATTTTCAGGTTTTGTTTTTATTTTCAGATGGAAGAGATCCTCAGCGTACTAAAGCCCATAACTCAAGCGGTTCAGTTGCTACAAGCGCGGAAATCCATGGCGGACGTCAGGAGTACGGTCGAAATGTGTGCAGACCTATCTTCCATGCAAGTGTGTAAGGTAAGAACGAAACAAAAAGCCGTGGTATCTTTGGACACTGTAAGAACATAGTTAACTTTCGTTATTATCGTTGGGCTCCAAATTCCAAATTATATCCTTCGCAAAGTAAAATAAAACGTGTTTATACTGTGTCACGTTTATTGTAAAACTAGCTGATGCCCGCGACTTCGTCCGCGTGGTTAAGTTTTTTTTTAATCCCTCGGGAACTCCCTTAATTTTCCGGGATAAAAAGTAGCCTATGTGTTATTCCAGGCTATACTCTATCTCTGTGGCAAATTTCATCCAGATCCGTTCAGCCGTTCTGTCGTGAATCGTGATTGAGTAACAAACATCCATCCAAACTTTCGCATTTATAATATTTATATTTATATTATTTGATGTATTCTATGGTTTATTTGGTCTGTGAATTGTCTCTGATTCTGTTTTAAAAAAAAATCATTGACCGGTGTCCATTTTGATTTAAAAAAAAACCTTATCAAACAAACACAAAATAAAAAGGTGTTTTACCAGGTGATAAAACATATTATAAGGCTAAGGACAGAAAGAAAGCAATGGTTGCTAACGGAGGAGGCTTTTACCGGAATAGACGGTCCTTACAATGATGCTAACATAGTTTAAGAAACAGTTTACTAATTCTTTAATAAGTAACTGTCATTTAATTATTGTATTGAAAGAAAAATATTGTAACGAAATAAATAAAGCTATAATAATAATAAAAAACATTTTCATACAAAAATAAAAATATTACTCAAAGTAAATGTATTATTATTGCAGATCCTGAACATGTACACACCAGCGGAAGACTACGAGGTGAAAGTGACAAAGGAGTTCATCCACGAGACGCAAAAGCTGATGCAGGAGAGAGACGACGCTGCCAACGCTAACAGGAAACCGGTATGTGTGTTTGTATATATATGTATTACTAGCTTATACCCGCGACTTCGTCCGCGTGGATTAACATTTTTTAATTCCCGCGCGAATTCTTTAATTTTCCGGTATAAAAAATATCCTATGTCCTTCCCCTGGATACAAACTATCCCTATACCAAATTTCATCAAAATCGGTTGAAGAGATAATTTTGTTTGATTCCCGCGGGAACTTTTGAATTTTTCGGGATAAAAAGTAGACTATGTTTTCCCCGGGATACGACCTATCCCTGTACCAAACATCTAAATCGGTTGAATAGATGGGCCGTAAAAGCATAGCAGCCAGACAGACAGACACACTTTCGCATTCGCAATGCGAAATTTGATACAAGGATAGCTTATATCCTGGGGAAGGACATAGGCTACTCTTTATCCCGGAAAATTAAAGTGTTCCCGCGGGAATACAAAATCTTACTCCACGCGGACGAAGTCGGCATTATCTAGTCAACTATAAATGCAAAAATTTCACAGGCACTATTTTATTGAACCAATCGCTAGGGTCTGTGATAAGGATAAAAGGTCTACCAGGTTGGCACCCTACCATCTTAGCTTGCATCATCACTCACCAGATGAGATCGCGGTCAACAGTGGTTAAATAAAAAAAAATCATGACTTTCATTGAATTTAAGTAATAATTATTGTTTTTGTTTTACAGCAAAGCCTTCTTATGGACACCAAAATGATATACTCAGTACATTTCGACTTTTGCCCGTCGCCCATTCGTCTAGAAGACATAGAAGTTCCAGAAGTATTGGAGCTGGACGGCCTTCTGACCAAGATATAAGGAAATTAAGGTGGCCATCGACACTAATGGGGTGAGTTCTATGGGAACACTTGTGACGGACGCGGTAGGATAAGGATAGTAGATGCCAGTCTGGACCGTCAAACGTCTCGTGTTGAGTTCATGTATCATTTTTAATTCGATCTTCCCTGCGAGCCTGAGCTTTAAAAAAAGGTTTCTCACAAATCTCTGAAGAATGCAGGGCAATAATAATATGGTTAAGCCCATAAGATATCGTTATTTGTTAATATGTAACAACATCCACATCTTTGTTACAGGATGGAAAAGTATCGCTCAAAGAATTCGTGCAGCTCGGCAAAGACTTCTTCACCACAGAGGACGAGACCCGCGTGTCCAAAATGTTCTGGGGACCGCTGATCGAAGTGTGATTATTAAGATTACATTATAAAGAATGCCATATTTTTCATAACTTCATGAGTTCGGCCCGCGAAATCACATCGAATTCAGACTTACTTTTGTTCGTACGTAGTTGGAAACTTGGGATACCAACTGTAGTCCCGACTATACAGGATTTTTTTGGCGAAAATTAAAACTGTTCGAAAAAATAAATATTACGTCGTCGATCACAAAATAAAAACTGCATTACGATTTTTTCAAGAAAATTTGAGTGTGGTTACAATTTCTGAACTGTGTATGAGATTTTTTGAAAATCTTTAAATGTAGTTTTTTATATTCTTTAAAATCAACGACGAGTCCTTTAGACCGATATGCCTTCTTTTGTGATAAGATAGGCTTGCACTTCACGACAACCTTGACGCCTAGGTTGGAGTGCGTTTACCGATTCACTTTTTAATTTATGTCACCGTAAAATTGTAAAAAACCATTAGATTGTAATCTAATGCTTTTTCTCGATAGATTGTAAACTGTCGAAACTCTTTCTTGTAGGTTAGGTTAGGGTTCGACATAAATAACCAGGTAGTGCCTGGCCGCAGGTTGGGCATTTAGGTTCTGTCGAGTTAATATACCTAACAGATTACAATCTACCGAAAAATAATGCGTTAAATTGTAATCTTTCGACAGTTTACAATCTCGCTAGTTAGATTATAACCTAACGGTTTTTACAATTTCACGGTGGCATATACACAGTTTTAATTTTCGCCACAAAAATTCACTCTGTATAGTATACCTAGTTAGTAACAACCCTTCTCAAAGTGGGCCGGCGACAAGTTGTTGATGACATAATATGTAGTTAAAAGATTTATGTGTTCTTTGTTCATTTGAATGATTATATAAAATAATTAGTAGTTTTATAAAAAAAAAATGTTTATATTGCATTTAGTTCGTAAATTACTATTAAATATTCATATACTGCATTTATTATAATTTACTATGTATATTGTATGTGTATTGTGTATGTGTTCTTATGACATTTTTTTTCTCGATATTGGCTTTAATATCATCAGTTTTTGGAATTTATTTTAGAAAACGTCCAAGTCAAGATTTCGTAATAACTTTCTATGGTCTATAGAGACGCTAAATGTCTTAGCATTTCTATTTTATACTTTAGTTTTAGTGACGTGTGCCGTGTATAAAATGTATTGTAAAAGCATACACGCATTATTGATATTTATTTGTCTTCTAAAATATTTGGTTTACATTTAAAAACCAATAGTGTGTTTAGCATTAACAATGAAGTATGAATTACTAATAACATAATACTCGTGAAAATAATATACGGCAGTCAATAAATGTGTTCAGCTAATAAGTATTAAAAGAAAATGTAAAAAAAATATATGCAAAAAGACTTATGAGATGAATCTCAATAAAATAATGTCAAAATGAATCAACTCTTTTATTTACTCACAGTAGTAACCAAATAATTCGCATATTATCTTTGATTCATTGTCACTTATTATATCCTCAAAAAGCCTAATACACACAAAAAGCAATGAAACTGAGTGCTTATAGAAATAAGCCGCGATGCATACATTTCCGTCGCGCATTGTGTTTCAGGCTTATGGTGTCACAAATTTTAAGTTTTTTTTACGTGCTAAATCAACATTGTTTTTAACTAATTAATCACATGACTAACCAATATAATAATAATTTATAGTGAAAAAAATTCAACCATATAATTTAATTTACACTACCCCTAGCTGATCTTTTAGTAACTTGGTTTCTTCGATGAGAGACGATATCTGTGTGGTTCTGAAAAGATAAAAAGATTGTTAACGATTAAAATACTGTCTATTGGCTCTTACACAATTTTACATGAATTTCTTAGTGTCGATGTGATTTAACATGGGTATAGTTGATGACCTGTAGAGTGTAGATCGATAGATGTATCTCTCTCTCTCTCTGCGTCGTATTCCTCATTACTGAGGGTCGTGACCCCTTTCCATTAATTACATAATGATAGGAGTTTTCTTGGGATAATAATGCGCTGGGTTCCCCGTCCCTCCGCATACGACTCGACTTATATTAAGCTCTTAGGTTTTTGTAACGATTATTATCAGATGTTAGTGATAATAACCGGGACCGACGGCACAGAGCAGGTACAGAGGGGGCGACTTCACCCATCCATAGCGCAACGATGTGTGCGTGAGCTCTCACCGACACGCCGTCTGGGTCCGCGACGCCTCAGTCTGGGTCCGAACGTAAGGGCTGACGGTAGTGCGTTTAATTAAAATAAATAGATGAACATTTTCGTGATTGAACAAGTTTACTAATTTTGTATTAAAAATAAAACTATTTATTTAGATATTTATGTAAACAGTGTTCTGTTTCAACAAAAATGCCGAATAACTCATCTTGCAAGATTTGACCTAAACATACATACCTACATGTTTACATACATAAATACATTGCAAGTTATTTAAAAGGTTGTAACAATAATAATAGTCGACGCAAAACTGTTCTTGCGATAGTAAATGACGGTGCCATCTATTAACATTATTGTGAAGTTATGTTAAAAATACTGATGTTCATTAAACAAGAAATTATTTTCGTTTCTTTGTAATATTTGTCTAATTTAAGTATTCGATCACGATCGATTCAAGGAGTCGATATCGGGTCGACATAAACGAAAACTGATTTTGGGGGTCGACCCCTATTTTATTAATGTTTTTTTTTTCAAAAATAATTACCTACATAAGTAATATATCATAATTTGTATTACTTAACAATTATTATTTACACTCACTCGGTATTTACAGAATTTTATGTCTATTTATTTCGTTAAATTTTGATGAGAAAATGATGTCAAGTTTACTCACTTAACCAACCGCAAAGTTTATAAATTGGCGAGTAATTTGTATCAATAGAAAAAAAACTAAAGATAAGATTTTAAAAGTAATTTGGCTATGGCGGTCTAAGGTATCAGTTCATTTTGAAAAGTCATTCATCATCAGGCCAAAATAGTTTGGGAATCCCTGCTGTAGAGTATAACATGGGCTATTTTTTATCCTGGAAAATCAGAGTTTTCCGGGATTTTAAAATCTAAATCTGTCGCAAAGCAAGTCGCGGGCACCTTGTAACAATAATAAACTTAAAGCGAAGAAGACAATATTAACTTACTGTTGCTGCAAGGTGGACCATATCGTGTCGCTGTGAGACTTGCCGAGGACTGTATCTTTCTTCTTGTACTCTTCTCGCCACTTTCTCATCTGGAATCAAATTGGATAATCAGATTAATGGGGGCATCGGCTGCGCGCGTCCGTAGGAGTTACCATCTCATCCTCCAAGAGACCCACCCTACACGTGCCCCCTGGGTGGTGCTAAATGCGCAGCAACGCCGAACTTCGGCCGGCATTTTAACCCGACTTTACTATGCCCATGCATAGAGTGGTTTTCAATGGCCACATGGAACAAAATCTCCGCCCACCGCATTATCATCCCAAGAAAACCCCCCCTACCAGTATGGGAGCAAACAGAATGAATATGCGATTGTTGGACGACCCGACTATGGCGCGACATCGTTCACAGAAGGATTATTGGTGAAAGGGGTCACAACCCTCAGTAATGGGGAATACGACGCAAGGAGGAGGATCAGATTAATAACAGTGCAAAAATAGGGACTTCTTACTGATTAACTAATGACCTCATCCTTGGTTTGTTTTAGTTTAATAACAATTTTAAACTAAAGACTAAGGAGAAAAAAGTGCGTTGAAATTTGATGACGTCACTACTATGTATTTCATACAAACTTCCATACTAGAATCGCGTTTTTAAGTTGCTGTTTTGATTGAGCTATCATCCCTATTAGCTTTGCAAACAAACTCACTATATATTCCCTCATCCACAACAACCCCTGGTGCAATGATACATGGGTATCATTGCACCAGGGGTTGCATTGCATCATGGATATGCGCAGAAAATAACTAACTAGTCCGCTACCTATGGGAGTCCGCCATATTGAATTAAAAATGACGTCACTAAGCCACGCATTGTCTTCCTAACTAGACGTGTATGCAAAATTTCAGCTCAAGCGGTTGAGGATAACTGTTTTAAAATGTATTCCAAGATTTGCCCTAAACAAACACACACACATTGCAAGTTAAATAAAAGATTGAAATAACTCTTCCCTATTTTTTAAGTGAAAACTTCTTTAGCCGCGTTGAGCACTTTTTGGTAGGGGGTAAACTTGTGGATCCGCGTGACCGTAACCGACATGCTCGCGTTATTACGAAGACAAAAGGTTTTAATTATAAATATACTACATTCGTAATTAAACTTTAATCCCTTAGTTTTAAGGTTTATATTTTAATTATTTTAAATTTATATTTTTTTAATATTAAAAAAAAAATTAAATATTCGTTTTCACTTCTATCGGCAATTTTTTTTAAATTATAGACTAGCGCTTGGCCGCAATCACACTTACTGGAAGTAGTGATACAGCCTAACCTGGTGGAGCGCGCCTGCCTAGAAGATGCCTATTCACACTTGATTTGAAGATACCGACATTACAAGCGGACGGAAAAAGGAATACATCCGGAAGGACGTTCCATATCCTAGCGGTTCGAATTAGAAAAAAAGGAAGCATTAGAAAAGAAGGGAACACAAGGATCGAGTATTCTCATATAAAATTATAAATGGTTTAGTTGATCTCCCTGTTTGTTAGGGAGAATTAATTACTTTTCGTATAACCTGCATTGAAAATGCGAGTTTCAATCCCTGTTGAGCCACCTGGAACTAGTCAATTTCAGACGAATACGTCATTCAGCGGGTAGAAAACCATCAGTTTCCTCATCACCACTATGTTTATCTTTACCTCGTCCTGCTTGTGTTGTTTATGCAGCTTGAGCGTGTGTATCTGTTCCGCGAGCGCCGCAGCGCGCCGCTGGTGTTGCAGCAACTCGGCCAGCAACCGCCTCTCCTCCCCAGTGCTGCCGCAGTCAGCTCGCAGGTTCCGCACCACTGCCGAACATCTGTACACACGCGTTACAAACACGATGGGTGAATAACTTCTGAATATTATGTTCAGCAGCGGATTTATGTTTGATGAGGCCCCATGACATACCTATATGCCGCCCTTTTGCTAAAGGTGAAAAATATTTTTTTCTCGCAATCGAAGTGAAAAGTAGTGTTTACCACGACTAAAAGTCATTCTTCTCGATTCTATAGCATACCTCGCTACGCTCGGTAAGGTAAACTCGTATGAAATGGCTCATTTTAGTCTCTAGATGAACAATCTACTATTATAGCATCAATCTATGACCGCGCGAGCTACGACCTTAAGGCCCTGTGTAGCGTAAAAGGGGGTTTTAAAAGCAGTGTATCCATCAAACGGTGACATAATGTATGCTTGTAAAAATAATGTGCTGTTTTCAAAACCTTTGAGCAGCCATTGACGCATCTCAAAACACAATTTAAAAAAATATCTGCTTTGAAATTTATTTTAAACATACATCTTAATTTACCTTTTAAAGCAATTTTTCTCCTTATTGAAACCAATAATTAGCTCTACAAATATAAGATGAAATTCATATTTCTAAATCAAACATATTGTCGGATTCATTCGTATTGAAAAGTAAATATTAATTTTTTTACAAATTATTTCATGCATTTTGTGCGACATGCGCTTGCTCGATTTCACCCCCGCGCGCATGTGTTTTTCATCTTGTGAGCTCACAGCGCCTTAAGGCGCGTCACCTTTTGACAGTTTCTTTTTCGGCAGATTTATTTTCGGATAAATATAGCGATGTGAAAATCCATGAAACTTAAATACATTATCAAATATTAACCGAACAGTTGTAGCAACAGTGAACAAATGCTAAAATTACACTACAAATAATCCCGATTCACGGGTTCTTCTCTACGGGCAAGTTCTTCTGTACGGGATAGTACTTGTTCTACGAGCTGATACTTTCACTAATCATGCCGCCCTAGGCCCGGGCCTCACGGGCCTAGGCCTAAATCCAGCACTGACTATGTTACACATTGAACAACGCATTTGTTGGCTGGCTTGACCCGACTCAATCAATATCCACTACAACGATATTTATTCTGTGTATGGTTTAGTCTTATGTCCCTCAAGTGGGTGGTAGTGAGCTTTAACATATCCATACTAATAGTATAAAGGCGAAAGTGTGTCTGTCTGTCGGCTACGATTTCACGGGCCATCTGTTCAACCGATTTCAATGAAATTTGGTACAGGGATAGCTTTTTATCTCGGAAAATTAAAAAGTTCGCGGATGAAGTCGCGGGCGTAATCTAGTACAGTATATTTTGTAAATTAACCTGATTTCACGTCCTCCTTATCTCCGTTGGAACTCCGTAAGTTTGTTTAGACAGGCCACAGTTTTCTAGGATTTCACGCATTTTTTGCGGTAGGAATTTTAAACAGCCAAGTGTGATCGGTCTTACCTATATTTCATGTCTTCCTGATGCTTCTCAACCAAGGCTCGCTTCTCCTTCAGTACCGTCGATTGGAGGTGTACGTTTTCTACTTCTTTCTAAAATGCAAAACAATCGACACCATATAATATATTACTTGATGATGTCCGCGACTTCATCCGCATGGATTAAGTGTTTTGGGGGAAGACCCGCAAGAACTCCTTATTTTTCCAGGATAAAAAGTAGCCTTTATTGTGATACAACCTATCTCTATACCAAATTTCATTTAAAGATGAATTGGATATCAAATTGATGCTATAATAGTATATAACTGGCCAGGCTAGAAATAAAGCAATTCACGGCTGAGTAATATTGGAAGGACGAGCCGAAGCCGAGGACTTCCCAAGTGATTTTCAAAGGACGAGGCGCCAGCCGAGGCCTGTTTAAGTAGTTTTCTCTAATTTGCTTAAATATTGGTTTTTAAACTCACACTCGTGTTTTAATAATCCTTAGAATGCAACCGTCTCATAAACTGCTAATATCTCATTGAGTAAGAAAAAGCAGTATCTTAATTACATCAAAATCGATTGGAAGGTAGGTATGGTATTATTACATTCTGTCAGTCGAGCATTATTAAAATAAAAAGTCATTACAATAAAAGCATGTTCATTTGTTTTGTTATGGCCACGTAGTGACATTACAATTAAATTACCCTGTCAAATCAATTTTAAGGAATATCGCACACTTCCGATGGCCTCCAGCCGAATATGGCTTAAAAAGTTATAAAAATCTTTATTTCAGTGGGGCTCTCATAGAAGCGAATGCGAAGTAAAATATTTTTTATAGCGTTACATAGGATTGCGGTATATAATTTTAAAGATAATTAGGAATGGAGTCCAAAAATATATTTTTAAAATTTTTCCCCTAAATTTGCCGAAATGGGGGGGCCTTCAAAGTGGAGATTTTCTAACGTCCAAATTTGACCTCAGAACCCCCATTTTTCTGAAAGGCTGAGCCTGAAACTTTATCAATTATTTGAATTATATCCTGTACTTGAACAACAAATACTAAAATTAGATAAATATTATAGGGAAACGAAATTATTTAATTTTTAATGAGCTTCAGTATTTTTAACAGAACTTCACAATAGATGGCGCTCTGTAGAAGTTTATTCGTTTGTGCTTACTGCTTACAAATAATAAACTATCTCACGGATACCGCGAGGTCTCGGTTCGGGGCGAACCACTAGTTTATTGGATAGAAGCAGGCATTACTTTGCGGAAGTCCACCATAATGAACCAACTAGAAGTTTAATTCGCAATAATCCGCGACAATAGGCAAATCTATTCACCACACTACAGTAATCTTCCAAAACGGAAACGTACGTTGAGTATAGTTTGGAAGATTTCTGTTCTCGTGGATTATAGCTAATTAAACTACTAGTTCCTTCATAACGATGTAATTTGTAAAAACCTAGTTTTGTTTGACTGTAGAATAAATATAAAAAAAGTCTCGGATCTTTTTTTTTTTAATCAACTACAAGTTAGCCCTTGACTGCGATCACACCTGATGTTAAGTGATGATGCAGTCTAAGATGGTAGCGGGCTAACCTGTTAGGGGTATGGCAGTTATATTAAACCCACACCCCTTCGGTTTCTACACGGCATCGTACCGGAACGCTAAATCGCTTGGCGGCACGTCTTTGCCGGTAGGGTGGTAACTAGCCACGGCCGAAGCCTCCCACCAGGCCAGACCAGGGAAAATTCAGGTATTATAAATTCCTAAATTGACCCTGCCGGGGATCGAACCCAGGACCTCCTTACGTTAAGGCAACAGCGCTACACACTACGCCACGGAGGTTGTCAAAAAACAAAACCTTGCTCAGTCTCGCCGACTTTTTTCGGACATGGTGAATGAGAGACACTAAGGAGACTCGCGCCCTACCTTAAGTCTCTTCTGTCTCCATTGGCAGTGTGCGGTGCGCCTTAGATTAAGAACTTAAATGGAAATGGGACGCGGAAAATATTTGGATAAGGAAAGTAACTGGGGATAATAATTGTACAATACAGAAAAATAATTTAGTGTACGAAGGAAAAAGACCTAACGTTCTTATTTTTTACTTGCTCAAGGATCCAAAAATACATCCCGTAAAGTATTTCCTTATTTACTACTTGTCGAATATCAATGACTCAGTTTATTGAACTTTAGTGATCTAGATAACCAGGTCCCAGTATAGGCAACCCGGTATGGCTCTAATCTATAATACCAAAATACCATTCGATAATATTTTGGACAAAGAATTTCAAACTTTATTTCTACCATTTCATACAATGCAGTGGATATTCCTTTTGCCTAAATACAGGTTTTATGAAAATTTCCTAGTCTTCAACAGCCGCCAGATGGATTTCATTTCATTCTTTGGTGTCTTAATTCCTGCTGGTATTTTTATACTCAAAGCTCTAGAGTATCCGATGTTACAAACTAACGTAACCTACAATTTCGTTGTTAGTTTCGATTGTATATGTTTCTGCATGGGCTTCTTAATAAGTTACATATTTAATTTATGTTATAAGAAACTGAATGTAGGGCTAGTATTGAACATACAGTCAATCTACAGAATGTTCAAGTTTAATAAGCGCGTGAATATTAACATTTTTAACGCAGTCTCGTGGTTTGGACTTGCTGTAATGTTTTTGTACTACGCATCTATTCTTGCAGTTTATTTTTATTTTATGAAAATGGTTTTTTGTGATATACCACTTTGTTTTTGTTTAATACACTTTGATTTGAATATCATCTATGCAAGTCGTATTGTTAACCTGATTGAGAATCATCTGAGTTTGTGGATATCTGATCTGGATCGCTTAGCCGCAGTATCTTTAGCGGAAAACAAAGTATTCAATGATCAAACTCTGAAATATATGGACGATGTAGCAAACGTACAAAAGACAGGTAAAATAATATTATACAATTTTAATTATGCCTCATTGCAGCGGCATAGATTATATTTTTAATGTTTAGATTTTAGATTTTAATTTAGATTTTAAATCGATTTTTTAAGAAATTGTATATATTATTATTTCAAAGTAGATAATCCTTTACAATTACTTACTTAATATGATTACATATTAAATTTTAATTAATAAAATTTAATAATATCTTATATTTATAGTAATAGTTTCTTAAAGGTTGGTAAGGCGAAAAATCACGTTGTTTAAAAAATTAGATACGCTGTTTCATGTACAGTATTAAAATATGCACAGTACCTATGTAAACAGTATAAAAACTGACGCTATTAATCGGGCCTTTCACTAGATATCACCTCTCAAAGACCGACGGTCCCTACGTACATAAAGACATGTCAAAAACCGAGGTTTACAGGAGAGCGTAATTTATGTTCAAACTGCCCTAGAAATAATTATATGTAGATATATATAAATAATTTTTCTATAATGTTTTATTAACTTTAGGAACTTTATAATGGTATTCATACATATTTAATTTTTTTTACATAAATTTATAATACGTTTTATTTTCTCTATCCCGCATATTACGCTTTCACTCTTAAGACGCGATTTGGCTGAGTCCTTTCGTTCGTTAAAATCGTTTAACGGGTTTTACTTTCTTTACAGCAAATTTCAATTGTAAGCAAAATATACCCAGGGAAGATTGGACGAGCTTATTACAAGGTTATAGAAAAATATTGGAAACCTATGACATGTACAAAAAGGCGTTTCAGATTTTAGTAAGTTTTTCATCATATTATTTTAAGAAAATCGACTTAATATTGATTTAAACCACTACATAAAAAATAAAGTTAAGTGGGCCATTGCGTGTATCTTTTTAAATAAATAAATATTAATAATATAAACTATCTTTGTGAAATAGAAAGATGGATTGCATAATTAATATATCAAATATGAATTTCAGATATTGTACAATGGAGTAAAAGATTTTCTCAGTCTGATTATGTTAGTGCAATATACAATAGAAATAATCTTTGACACTGTAAGTATTTTTTTAAACGTCAGGAGTGGCGTGCAGTCCATAGAGGCATAAAAACACTGCTTACCCTAGTTTAAATAGCTCAACGCTCATTTGTTTTATGAGCTGTCAGTGAATAACTAATGCCTACCCTTCGATCTGTGTGCAACATATTTTATATTTAGACTAAAACAATCTTTGCAGAACATAGACCTATACTGATATCGCAAACCGCAGTAATTTGTAGCAGTTTCAGATGTTCTTTCAATGATAGAAAAAAAAACATGTTTTGACTGTTCTTATTAATTTTTTAGCCTCGTATCAACATTCAATTATGCAACTTAGCAATCGGCATCGTCGCTGTAAAGAGCTTGGTACTACTATTTATAATAAGTTTCACTAATCAACGCTTTTACACAAGCGTGGAAAAAGCTCACTGTGTTTGTTTAAAAATCTTAAATAGCAAAGATTGTATCGCAGGAAATGGTAAGATAATAATCATATTAGAAAATTTATTTTATCGCTGTGCACCTCAAAAAACTTAATGTCTTATCAATGTCTTAAATCCTTGAGTTTGAGTGGGAATTTATAATTTCTGATTTTTTTTCTGATCTGGTGGGAGGCTTCGGCCGTGGCTGCAGAGTTATCACTCTACCTTTAAAGATGTGCCGCCAAGTGATTATAATGATGTTGCGATGTCGTGTAGAAGGCGATTAGGGGTATGTTAAAATATGATATTGTTATTGAAGAAAGTATTTTTCTTTACAATAATATTATGTTACCTTCAAGTCGGCGAGCCAGTCGCGATGCTGCACGCCGAGGGCGTTGAGCGACGCGATCTTTCTGGTTACCACTTCCAAGGCGCGCTGTTGACGCAGTATGTATTCACTGCGGAGTTTGACCGTCGCTTGCGTTAATAACTGTAACAAATTACATTATACTAGATGACACCCGCGACTTCGTCCGCGTGAATTACAGTTTTTTGATTCCCGCGGGAACTCTTCAATTTTCCGGGATAGCCTATGGCCTTCCCCTGGAATAAAACCTATCCCTGTACAATATTTCATCAAAATCGGTTTAACAGATGAGCCGTGAAAGCGTAGCAGACAGACAGACGGACAGACAGACACACTTTCGCATTTATAATATTAGTATGGATTATGTACATTCCTAATTTCCTAATCATCTCATAAGTAGAAGTTTGTAATATTACTTACTACCATAGGCGACATCGTATAAAATAAGCGTGCCATGTTAGATGGTGCTTTACGGTTAAAGCACCATCAAATTGACCACCATCAGAGGAAATTTTCTCTAGTTTAATTTATTACATGACTATTTTCATCGTAAAATTAGTCGGAAAGGAGTTATTGTCAAAAAACTGCTTTTGGGCGCCATTTTTCCAATATGGCGGCGCGAGCGGCAAAGATACGATTTGGCAAAGTGGAAATTCGAAAAGAGCACGTCGAAATCTATAAAATACACCAATTTTAAAAACTCCCGAGAAACTTTCCGGGTAACCCCCTTTTTGAGCACTAGTTAACATTACTTAGGATTAGTGGGCTATTTAACTTTATTTTAACTTTTGTAATATAACTAGTGGTTCGCCCCGAACTAAGACCTCGCGGCGCCATCTATTGACATAAATGTGAAGTTCTGTTAAAAATACTGAAGCTCATTAAAAATTAAATAATTCCGTTTCCTTACAATATTTATCTAATTTTAGTATTTGTTGTTCAAGTACAGGATACAATTGAAATAATTGATCAAGTTTCAGGCTCATCCTTTCAGAAAATTTAGAGTTCTGAGGTCATCTTTGGACGTTAGAAAATCACCACTTTGAAAGCCCCCCATTTCGTCAATTTTGGGGGAAAAATTAAAAAAAATATATTTTTGGACTCTATTCCTAATTATCTTTAAAATGATATACCGCAACCCTATGTAAATTTATAAAAAATATTTTACTTCGCATTCGCTTCTATGAGAGCCCCCCTGAAATAAAGATTTTTATTATTTTTTAAGCCATATTCGGCGGGAGGCCATTGGTTTACATATTATATTTAAAGCTGAAGTAATTGCGTTCAGTAATTCAGAAGTTATAATGCTCTGACAGACGGACGGACGGACGGACGGACGGACGGACGGACGGACGGACAAGTGCCAATTCACCCAAGTAGACTCAGAGACCTTCGCTTCGCTCGGTCAAATAGAATAGTATATTTCGACATTTCTTGTGTACTCCTGATAATCCGTATGATAGGATAGTAGGTAACTTGGAAAGCATTTTGGCACTTTATTTAAATCTATTTATATTGTGTTTTTCAAGTGTTCTAAGATTGACTCTAGGATAGGAAAGATGCTAGTGGGGCTGATTCTGTATAACACAATCTCTAAACTAAACTAAAATGGCAGCTTTAAATCTAGTTCTGTCCCTTTCCGTAGGAAGTATTATGAAAGGGTTAGCAATATTTATAATGCTCTAATTTCAGTTTAGTTTAGAGATTGTGCACTACAGAATCAGCCCCAATGTGTGGCAAATTGTTTTAGATACTTTACCTCTAAGCACTCCTTAGGGCCAGGTTCCTCTTTCTTGTCTAACTTGAGTATGGGTTGCGATGCTTGTCTCTCTAATACTTCTTTTACTATAGATGTGAATGGTAGTTTTTGTCGCTGCAAGAAATCCAACTATATAATAAAGGAGGTCATCAATTCGATCTGTAGGAATTAAAGTACTCTGACATAATTTGGTTTTTAAGTGTTATAAAAAAAATGGCAGTCTTAGGGACTGCCGATAGAAGTGAAAATGAATATTTAAATGTATTTTTATTTAATATTTTCTAAATTAAAATAAAACAATATTACAAATATAAACCTAAGGCATGCAGGCAGGCAGTTTAATTACGCATGTACTATTTATACTTAAGACCTTTTGTCTTAAGAAGAACGGTGTCGGTCTCGCGTATTCCACATTATTTCCCCTACCAAAAAGTGCTCAACGCACCTAAAGAAGTTTTCACTTCAAAAATTAACTGACCTCTTTGAGTATAGCATTGATGTCGTCTTGTTCTAGTGTGAGATTCTTAAGTTGCAGTTCTTTGTAAAGCTGGTCTTCCAAATTGCAGGGTTCCAGGGTCCTATAACATGTAGTGTTTTACAAACCTTTTTTTATACTAAGTCTAGATTTTTCGACGAAATCTACATCTAAATTTCAATCACAAGTTTTGAGACGTAATATTTTCTTAATTTTTTATGAGATCCATCCATACTTAATATTATAAATGGGAAATTGTGTCTGTCTGTCCGTCTGTCTGTCTGTCTGTCTGTCTGTCTGCTACGCTTTCACGGACCCTCTGTTCAACCGAATTTGATGAAATTTGGTACAAGGATAGGTTGAATCCCGGGGAAGGACATAGGCTACTTTTTATCCCGAAAATTTAAAGAGTTCCCGCTGGAATCAAAAAACCTTAAACCACGCGGACGAAGTCGCGGTAATCATCTAGTAATAGAATAATCGTCGAAAATCCATCAATCTATCCAATAATCTATGTTCTACGTGAAAAATCTTTGGAGAAATTTAACACCTGTAGTGACCGAGGGAACATTGTCTAAAATGAAAATGAATACCCCGCCACTAAAAAACAACGAATTAACGTGAAAATTAGTAAAAAAAAGTAGTTGTGGATGGCCAGAGATTTTTCATCCATTCTATTGGTCACGTCACATCACATCCATCGAAACCTAGAAAAAATAATGAGTAAAACTCATGGCTTGAAAATTTTTGGTATAACCTAAGTACCTACCTTGTGACAAAATCTCCTGAAGATAATAATATGAGCAGTGTACGTAGCGGCGCCGGTGTGACCGTGAGGCCCACTATTGGGCTGGATTGTCCACTCGTGAGCAAGAGGTATCGGGCTGAGCTGGGCTTGGTACATATTGCTTGTAGGATTGACTCTGTGTCACCTAAGATGATAATATAATACTACATTACAGAAAAGCTTTAGGGTGAAGAAAAGTGTTATCGCATTGTTTTAGGAATGAAGTGACGCTTCTTTAAACGATTTACAACATGGCCGTCAAACATAACAGCTGTTAGTGCCATAGAAGATACCTATCAGGTTATATTTTCAAACAAAGCTTTGGACGCCTGTTTATTTTAAATGCATCACGTTATGTGGCCTGTACCCTTACAAGTTTAAAAAAATCACTAACGTCGAGCATATTAAAGCGTTGCAAAAATTTGGTGCAAGAGTAACCCAAATATGCAAATATATTTGGTGCAAGAGAATATGGAGCCAAACACCCTTGATTTAAGATTACAAATTTAATATCATCGATTTTAATTTCGCAACGTTTCCGCTTGGAGCTTGGAGGACAAATTTGAGTTTTAAAACAAGGTTCATTTTTAATGTCAAAAGGGTATCGACGCTCGAATACGCTCAGCATCGGTGCGATTTAAAATCTTGTGGTAATCGGTGTGTGGTCTTATGGCACTGGTTCGAAGATATACATATAGTCAACGACCTCAATTCACATAGACGGCCCCTGTCAAACAAAGAATGTGGACTTATTTTACTAACGCCATCTAGTCTGAAAAGCGGGACAGCGCTATGGTGGGGACAAGGACAGGCTTACAGTGGCTTATGTGGAGCGCGCTCTACAGGTCAGACGCCCAACTTTTTTTCTATGAAAGGGCCCACCTACACAATGTATGTAGTACATACCTTCGTCCGCTGCAGCGTAGTCGGCGAGCCGCTCGAGGACGGGCAATGTGACGGTGTGAACGCCGCCCGAGTGCGCGCAAGCGTACGTGTTGCGACCCACCTACACAAAACATTCCTCATTGATGAGGGTCGTGACCCTTTATATTATTACTAGATGATGCCCGTATGCTAGTATATATTTTTTATTCCCGCGTATGAATGAGTTCATAAATTTTCCGGCCTAGTCTATATCCTTCCCCAGGATGTAACTTACCTCTATACCAACTTTAATTAAAATCGATTGAAATGGGCCCTGAAAGCGTAGCAGACAGACAGACACACTTTCGAATTTATAATACTAGTTTTGGAATTTTGTCTCGGGCTTGGACTTATATAGGGATTGTATTTCCCCACTGGCGATGGACCTTTTTATCTAATTGTAATTGCTTGTCTTGGGATCTGCCTAATGTTATAAGCTTCACACTTCACGCCGCAACAGAGCATCAGTTGGAAGTGGTATTTTGCATAGAAATAGTTGAGAACCAGGAGTGACATAGGTGACTTTATGTCCCAGAAAATTAAAGAATTTATTTCACAAAGGTTACAGGTGCGTATCGACTATACTAAGTTCAGTTTCAGTTTCTTTATTATTGCAATTCCATAGTTACATTATTTCTTAATTAACATATTATTATAGTCATTAGTAAATAAAGCATGCTATGGATACCCAGTTTGGGTGTGGCAACAGAATAGTACATGGTGGTAGGGAGACCGATTTAATTAGTGTTTGTCAGTATCATTTAGAAATTCATCAATATTGTAGTAACATTTTTCAATCAGATAGTTTTTTAGCGTGTTATTAAACTCTTTTTCCTTCCCGATGTTCCTAATGCAGTCTGGCAGATTGTTAAATATTTTTATTGACATTGAATAGGGGCTTGAGCTGTGCAGTGCCAATTTTGACGGTGGGAGAATCAGTTTGTTTGCGTGTCTCTCGGGGAACCGGCGAGCTTTGTCTTCTTTCTTGGTGTAAAAGTTTATATTTTTTCTTACAAATTTACACATTTCAAATATATAAATAGAAGGTAAGGTCAAGATTTTTAACTCTTTAAAGTGAGGTAGGCACGACTGTAGTTTTTATATTTACTAAGATGCGAATGCATTTTTTTTGTAATATAAAAAGATCCTGAACATTTGTGCTGTTTCCCCAGAGGATAATGCCGTATCGCAAAAATGCGTACCCATAAGCGTAATACGCGGCTAATGCAGTTTTTAAGTTAGTAGTTTTCTTTAACTCTCTGAGGCCGTATATAAATTTAGATAATTTCGTTTTTGTTTTATTTATATGACTTTTCCAATTTAAATTAGTGTCAATGTCGATGCCTAAGAATGTTAAACTTTCAACGCATTCTGTTTCCGAGTTATTATAGGTAAATTTTATATTTAATGGTGTTTTTTGGTACGGTCGAAATTGAATTAGTTTAGTTTTATTGCAATTTATTTCTTATTTATGGTCATTCACCCAAT
Organism: Erebia aethiops; assembly: GCA_923060345.2. Taxonomy (NCBI): domain Eukaryota; kingdom Metazoa; phylum Arthropoda; class Insecta; order Lepidoptera; family Nymphalidae; genus Erebia; species Erebia aethiops. Next base: position 222,096 of record CAKLPR020000021.1, read on the forward strand.
TATTAATGTCATTTAGTAGTCGAGTCAATTTATCATTTAAATTATTATTATTAGATAGGGGGAATAATAAAGAAATGTCATCAGCAAATAATACGCAATATTCGTCAAAAGTTTTCGGCAAGTCGTTTATATAAATTAGAAACAAAATACACCCAAGGACACTTCCTTGGGGTATTGAGTTAGTCATAGTTGTCACGTCAGATCTTATGTAGCTTACTAGTCCCGTTTTTTGGTCAAAATTTTCAATGTCAACGTAATTTTCGCGGTTTTTCAAATATGATTTAAACCACTCGTGTGGCGTGCCTCGTATTCCTATACCATATAATTTATTTAATAATATGTCATATTGTACTTTGTCATATGCTTTTGACATGTCTAACATCATGCCAATAGCATATTTTTTATCATTTAAAATTCGAAAGACTTCCTTTGTATATTTAAATACCGCTAATATCGTATTACGATTTTTCCTAAAGCCGTTTTGGCTTTCATCGAAAATTTTATATTTTTCACAAAAATGGTTTAGCTGTCGGCACATAGCGGTTTCAAAAATTTTTGATGCTGCAGGGAGAAGGGCTATGGGACGATAGCTGCATGGGTCTGTTTTTTCCCCCTTTTTTTTATAAATCGGTCTTATAATGGATTTCTTAAGGAGGTCTGGAAATACACCATCAGTAAAAGATTGATTTACAAGCAAATATAGTGGCAGTGTTAGCTCTTTTGCACATTTTTTTATTAATGACGGTGGGATTTCGTCGATTCCGCAGCTGTTTTTATTTTTTAGCGAACGTATAATATCGTACATTTCGCGCGGCTCAACTAGGCGTAAGAACATACTATTTGCAGTCGGATTGCATACCGGACGGCCGCGGCCGGTCGAATGGCCGGTGCATGCGTCCCCTCCTACGGAGGCAAAGTAGGTATTGAACGCGTTTGCTATCTCCTTTGGTTTCGACGTAAGTTTATTGTGGATCTTCAATGTAATATTAGTTTTAGAAATTTTTTTATTTTTATTCGTACTGTCTCTTACTATTTGCCACATAGATTTTGTAATATTGTTTGATCGCGCCATTTTTCTAATATTATCTATTTTTTTGGATTTTATTACTGTTTGTTTCAATAATTTTGAGTATTTCATATAGTCGTCTCTTAAAATTTTATTTTGGGAATGCACAACGAGAATATTTAGCAGCCTTTTGTTTTTACACGAAACTTTTATTCCCTTGGTTAAATAAGATTTTCTTTTTGTATTTATCTTGATTTTTTTGACAGGTATATATTTATTTAGGAGGTCAGTAATTATTGTCTGGAATGAGTTGTAGTTTTCGTTTACTGTTTTATATATTGGTAATGTTTTATTCCAATCAATTTTTACTAATTCTGATTTGAAATGATTTATATTTCTTTCGCTGTAGATTCTTTTATTTATAGTTATTTTATTTATTTCTTTATTCTTAAGCCCTTTTTTTAGATAAATAGTTCCCCTGTGATCTGAGAAGCCATAATCGTGTACATATATACTTTGATTTTCGTCATTAAAATTTGTAAATATTAGATCTAAGCAGGTTGAGGTAGTTTTCGTAATACGAGTCGGTTCGTTAATGCGTTGGGTAAAATTATATTCTAACATAAGATTAATTAAGGTGTTTGATTTATTTGAATTTTCCATGACGTTAATGTTAAGATCGCCGCCGAGTATAATTTGTTTCTTTGTATATTTTTTTGTAATAAGTTCTAGTATTTTTCTTAATTGCTTTAACGTAGTATCGGTCTCTCTACCATTACAATATATGCATATTATGAGAGTATTCAAATAAATTAATTCTACTGCGCAAACTTCAATAATATATTCTATTGTCATGTCCATTATATCCTTTCGTTCAATAAAGTCTATGTTATTTTGCAGTAATATTAGAACACCGCCTCCTTCGTAGTTCTTACGACAGTATGACGTCGCGATTGAGTAGTCTTGGAACTGAATTAGGTCAATTTTTTCGTTCGATAGCCATGTTTCAGATAAACAAATTGATTGGTATTTGTTATTATGTAGAAAATCTTCAAGTATATGTAACTTGTTATTTACGCTTTGCATATTTTGATAAAAAATACTGATTTCTGTTGCGTGACTCTGATTTTTTACACTTTGTGCGTTATGGAACTTGACTGTGAAACAATTAGGAGCGAAAGGAATCATTAGCCTGCAGTGCTCGTGAAATGTGTCCGTGACCTTGTGATGATTGTGATTTTCTTGCCGCCGGTGTATGCGCGCTTGAAAGTAAGTGTTTGTTAGCTTTATTATCTATGCAACTTTCCGACTTCTGGGTTTCTCTTAAAGTACCTTGTAATTTCCTTTTTTCGATTAGTGATTTTTTATCTAGGTATTCTGAAATAGCGAACCCCGTACCTTTAAAGTAGCGCGCATGGTCCAACAAATAGCGTTTCATGCGTTTACTAATCAGTTCGATTGCAATCGACTTCCTTGATCCTATTCTACCTATTCTTGATACATCTTCTATGTAGCCATTTATTTCTAGATTGTATGCGTCGTAGAAAATATTACTGATCGGACTTATTAAGTTTTGTTTATTCTCTCCATAATATTCACCCACTCCGTATATTACAATTTTTTTATTTTCGCATGGATTCTGTTCGTAATCGTTTATTTTTGCATTTAATGATCTTATTTCACTTTGTAGGTTGCTATTTTCAATTTGTAGGCTCTGGATTTTATTATTGATTTCATTTATGTTTATTTTAATGTTGGTCTGTTCGTTCGTTATTATTTCCGTGTTTTTTGAGATTTCCAATTTCATGTTTTCGATTGATCCTTTTATTCCATGTATAAATGTTTTATTTAGCTCTTGAATGATTGAGTTTGTTATTGATATTTTTATGCTTTCCATTTTGTCATCTAGGAGTTTTCCAAACATTTCGTAGCTGATATTCCTGCTGTGTCCCTCTGGAGTTATAGGTTGGGCATGAGGTTGGGATGGAATTTCGGTGCAAGATAGTGAGCATTTATTTACATTGGTATGGCCCGATAGAAGTGATATTTCTTGGTTTGTGTTAGGTATAGACTCGTCGAATGACATGTTGAGTTCTGATTGATGATGAATATTTTTCCGTACAGGAGTGTCATCATTCTTTCGCTTTGTATTAGAATCACATGAAGGGCATTTCCAACATCGTTTAAGTGTTGCATTTAGTTCTAGAAACTGTGGTGTAGTTATGTTTAAGCATCTATAGTGGTAAGGTCCTTGGCAAACCGTACATTCTAATAGTTCGCCCCTTTTTATGGAGCCATTACAGGCAAGGCAAGTCATTTTATGTTATAATGTTGTTATTTATTTACTGTATATACTTGCCCAGCGATATTTATAGCGATGTTTTCTCTTGTTATGTTCGTTTTTAAGGTCCAATTTTAACTTCAACTTTCCCGTTTTATAAAGTGATCGCCAGTGACCGTTACGTGAAATACGTTTTGATGATTATTATTCAATTTATGGCACTAGGTAGTTGTTCCTTTTTTCCACGAAATTATAACACTCTTATTTACTTGGATTACAACTTCTATTCAACTTTAAACCACTTTTATTAATTTTAAATCTTTTCCAAACATGGAGTTAATGTTTACCGTTGCGCGATCGCAGCGCCTCCCTCTGTTAATTTCTAATACAGATTGCATATTATTTGAATACCGTCACCGTCACCGTTCTACCACAGAACAGCAAGAAACCGCTAGTGTTGGCATCCTTACGTGGTTGACGTCCAGTTTGCCTGAACTCTACGTTTCTGATTCGAACCGCCAGGATGTGGAATACCCTTCCAGCGCATGTATTTCCCTGCCACGTTTAACTATAAATGTTATAAAAATTTAATGACATACCGGGTACAAATGCACTGGGCACACATATTGCAGAGCTGTTTGTTCGTCTCCCATTGTGATGTTCAGCTCTACTGATTCCACTGCGTATAGTGCATGGCTGTCGTCGTCCACTTCTGTAGCCTAAGAGAATATTAGGTTTAGATATATTAGTGTGTAAAATCGAAAGTTGCAGTCAAGGCGAGAAGGATGTTCAATTTTATGAATAAAAATAAATAAATAACTTTCTTTATTTAGGCAACAGAGGCCCATGGTTGTTAGTACAATACAATCTTAAAAACTATGTTAGTATTTTATTTTATTCATTATAGTATTTTATTTAAAAAGATCATTGTGTTGATACTCGTACAACAAAAATCAAGATATCCTATACTAATATTATAAATGCGAAAGTTTGGATGGATAGATGTTTGTAAAGCGCAAAACACACAGGGAGCGGGCGCGGGTCGGGTGCAAGTCACCCGCCACGCGTCCGACCCGCGTCCGCGTTCTGTGTGATGTCGTCCATATAAATATAAGGAATTCAACCCGTCGCGCACCCAACCCGCGCCCGACTCGCGCCCGCTCCCTGTGTGTTATGCCCTTTACTATCACGCCAGAACGGATGAACCGATCTGGATGAAATTTGGCACAGAGATAGATTATAGTCTACAATAACACATAGGCCATATTGTGACTATTATATTGTGTGACTTCAGCCGAGTGGATTAAGGTTTCAAAAATTCTGTGGGAACTCTTTGATTTTCCGAGATCTGGAACCTGATGTCAAAGCATCTTTATTAAAAATACCTACAAAGTACACCTTCAGGTACGTCATTTTACAAGGAATAAGACTTGATGGTGATAATTAACTACGGTATCTTAAAACTAAAGCTACGAGGGTTCCAAACGCGCCCTGGTCTGAGAAGAGCCCACAACAAACTTAGCCGGGTTTTTTTTATTATCACCATCTCAAAAATATATAATTATAAATATATTTATAATTATAACATAATTAGCCTATTTTGGTTCCTGCGGTAACTCTTTAATTTTCTGGGATAAAAAGTAGCCTATGTGTTAGTCCAGACTATAATCTATCTCTGTGCCAAATTTCATCGTTCTGGCGTGATTGAGTAACAAACATCCATCCATAGATTCATCCCAACTTTCTCATTAATAATATTAATATAAAGTATGAAAAAGCACAATAACAAAACTTTTTACTTACATTGGGCAGAAGTAAGCAATGATAGAGCACAGCTGACGCACTGGCTATCACCACTAGTGTGGGGGTGTCTATTGCACCCAAAGCTGTTATGGCACAGGACTCCGATCCGTAGTTATCATCTGCTGGTGGGTACATAGCTAAAGGTCCCTTCAGCTTTGTTTTTAATGGACTGAAATAATAAAAAAATACATACAAATATTCATTTTGACTATGGTTAAATAAAAGTGTATTAAATAAAAGTTTGCATAATGAAGTTATTACAGAATTGTGTTAATATTATGGTGTCAAAATGTTAAATAGAATGAAGTTGGTAAGTTTAAAAGAGGCGTCCTTAGCCTGCTAAACTGTTTATGTATTATATTTCTGTTTAACCTAGGTTATAAACTATGTACGTATCTATTAAATAATAAAGACATTTTCAAAACAAACAAACAAACAATGGACTGAAATAATAAAAAAATACATACAAATATTAATTTTGACTATGGTTAAATAAGGCAAGATGCAATGTCATAGAAACTCAGATCATCTTTACTAATGTTATAAATGCGAAAGTTTGGATGGATGGATGGATGTTTGTTACTCAATCATACCAGAACGGATCTGGATGAAATTTGGCACAGAATTATAACTTTTATATTAATAATTAAAAAGAAAAAAAAACTTATTACCATGTAAAGGATTACTTACATGACAAGGAAGCTTGGCAATGATTTGTTCTAATGGCTCTGATAGTTCCATAGTTAAGATTTGTGAAATGGTGATAATGGAAAAAAAACCCGGCTGAGTTTGTTGTGGGCTCTTCTCAGACCAGGGCGCGTTTGGAACCCTCGTAGCTTTAGTTTTAAGATACCGTTACTGATTATTATCACTATTATATTTTATAAATAACTAGACGTCAATAAGTGTAGTATACCTACCTATATTGAATAAAACATTGTTTGATTTGATTTGATTTGAATATTAATAAACTTATTTCAAGTACTTAAAATAAATTTATATGAAACTAGATGATGTCCACGACTTCGTCCGCGCGGATTAAGTTTTATTTCAATTCCCGCGGGAACTCCTTAATTTTCCGGGATAAAAAGTAGCCTATGTACCATCCCCGGGATACAACCTACCCCTGTTACTAAATTTCATCAAAATAGGTTCAACGGATGAGGCATGAAAGCGTAGCAGACAGACAGACACACTTTCGCATTTATAATATGAGTATGGATAAGGTATGAATCCATTTAAACTGTGCTGGCAACAAACTGTGTTAAGAGCCTTCGAAACTTTACATAAAACACTTACTTTACATAAAATTCCCTAGGCCATAAGAAAAACTCACCTCTTATTATCTAATTCGCACTGCATCATATACACATCTCCGTTCCCACTCAATATTAGCAGATTTTCAGAGTCAGGGTTAGGTGTGAAATCCACTGCAGCATCACCAAAACTTTCGAGCACGGTTTGTCCCAAGGCACCAGCTGGTTTCGGCCCAATACTGAATACTTTCACTAACTTTGGGCCAGTCTTCAGGCCTATATTGTAAAGCCTAAAATATTGTAAAACAAAATTTGATATTTATATTTTTTAATAATAGGTACATTATTAATCATTAATACGTGAGCCTTAATTTCAATTAAATGAGGATGTAAGGAATATCCTGGGCCCCATTTTAAATTTCACGGCGCGAAAAAAATATTTTTTGAAAAAAGTTTTTCAAAATATATTTTTTTTAGCTTAATTTAGGTAGGTATATTTACGCAATCAAACCTAATACCTGAATATTCTTACAGCCCTAACCTAAGCTAAGATTTTGACAAATATAGTATTAAATAAGATTTGATAGAAACAAAAAAAAACCTGATTTTATTTTCAAAATTTAAATTGGGGCTCCATGATCACTTCAGCTCCCTCCCTTTATTTTCATTTCAATGAAATTAAGGCTCACGTATTTTATAGCGCACCCATTTGGAATGCCAAATTTGCATAGGAGCAATTACTTTTAAACATATAAAACAATCGATTTGTAATATTGTTATATGATGATAATAAATTCAACAACATTACTATCATTTTCATCATCATCTAACGAACACGAACTCCGAGAAGAAACGACGGCTGTACGCCACCCCCGATCGTCGCTCCATATCCAGCTCGCTCCCAGCGCTAGTTTCGAGCTTGAGCGCGTGTAATTTTGCGATAGTAGTATTGTTTTGCACTTTAAACCACTCTAGGTCATTACTTTAACATTCCATAGGATTCCTCAGAGCTCGCGCGCGGACTATACTTTCAGTACAGAAAAAATATATTAGTCACAAATCCCAGTTCATATATTTTTTTAAGTAGGCATAGAACCCTAAAAAGATTTTAATGAAAATACTTTTGTTTATTTGTCAGATTTTTGTACAATTAAATCTATTTTGTCTAGTGAACCCTAAAATACAATGCATTACCTCATGGTGTTATCGGAGACCAGTACCAGTAGGTGCGAGAGGGACTTGGGGTGCCAGTGCACACGGTGTATCTCGCCTTGCTGATACAAGAACTTTTCGTCTAAGGAGAAGCTCCTATAAAATAAAAATTACTCTCATACATTTTTTTAGAATGATTTAACACATCCATTAGAGTTTCATTGACACAAAATACATAGTCTTAAAATAAAATAAAAAATCGTGTGTTGTCGTGGGACACCAGATAGGAACGAAGTTACATAAATATTAATTTCAAGTTCTTGTCGAGGTAAAAAGAAAAACACTTCTGTTTTTTCCCATTATTTCAGTGTCCACCTGCCCTACATTTGGGTCGCTAAATTTAATGTTTTTTAGTGTTTTTAAAATTTAGAAGTAAATTGTTAGGTGTGAACCAGCTCGAAACATGGGACAGGACAGAGCAATGTTTACTTCGTCCGTGTTGTTTGTCTTATGATTAGATAAAACAATTTTGCAATCAGCAACTATAGTTGGTTATTTAAACAAGTTTTGAAATGCACGGATGTAATATTGTCCTATTTACTTACTTTTATTATAAAAAAAAAAAAAAAAGGGTGAGAAGAAAATAAATTAATGTGCGTATTTTTGATTTTAAACATAAGGAGTAGTGATGTAGTCGAATTTTCCCTGGTCTGGCCTGGTGGGAGGCTTCGGCCGCGGTTAGTTACCACCCTACCGGCAAAGACGTGCCGCCAAGCGATTTAGCGTTCCGGTACGATGCTGTGTAGAAACCGAATAGGGGTATGGGTTTAATATAACTGCCATGCCCCTAACAGGTTAGCCCGCTATCATCTTAGACTGCATCTTCACTTACCATCAGGTGAGATCGCACTTAACTAAACTTGTAGTGGATTTAAAAAAAAAATGTAAACCACAAAAAGAGGGTGTGTACTTACTTGCACAAGACTGTTTGACTGCCAGAGTCGAAGAGTCCACCGCGCCCCCATGGAGTTGGCAGTTCTGCCACTGTTACTCCCCTTGATCCCCATATACAGAGCCTACTGCCACATTCGCTACTGATCACATGGTCAACTAAGAATGCAGGTGGATATAGCAGGTGAAGTCTCTGTGACAAATTGGTAGCATGAAGTTAGAGGTCTGTTTTACCAAGACATTTTCACATAGTTGGGTGTTAAGTTGCACATCCATGTCCAGAATTGTCTCATTTAAACCATAATAATTATGTCTTTAAGCATCATGATGATACCATACTATCATACTAATAATATAATAAATGCAAAAGTGTGTTTGTTTGTACTTCATGTTTGAATGAATATGATTTTTTGCATGGGTATAGTTGAGGACCTGGAGAGTTACATAGGATACTTTTTATCCCAGAAAATTAACGAGTTCCCGTGGGAATTAATAAAACTTATTACATGTGGATGAAGTCACAGGCATCAGCTAGTAATATTATAAATACGAAAGTGTGTTTGTTTGTCATTTAATCATGCCGCAACAGAAAAACAGATTGACATGATTTTTTACATGGACCTGGAGAGTGACATAGGCTACTTTAATATACAAGTTATAAATGTATTGTTTCTGCCGTGTGAATGGTCAGTTAGTTAGTATTATTGAAGAAATAGTATGGTATGGTGGTAGTCGATGCGGCGAAGCAAGAGCTGATAGCCATAAAACTATACTAATTAGATAATTCATAATCATTAGATGTACCTGCTTACAATCATGCAAATAAATAAATATTCTATTCTATTCTTTTGAGAAATAGGACCCATGGCATGAAAAAAAGATTGCTGAATTTACTAAAGTGCCTTGAAAAGAATAATTCATGGTGGTGATAACAAACCTATCATCAATGAAAGTCGAGAAGTATTTATAAAGAAGTTGAAGAAGAAGAAGAAGAGATGAAATAGATATCCGTAACTATCCGGTATCCGGCGTAAATTTATTATCCGGCTGGATACCGGATAGTAACTCAATATCCGGCCAGATACCGGATAGTAACTCAATATCCGGCCAGATACCGGATAGTAACTCAATATCCGGCCAGATACCGGATAGTAACTCAATATCCGGCCAGATACCGGATAGTAACTCAATATCCGGCCAGATACCGGATGTTCAAAAACTATGACAATTTCCTGAAATAAACTTTAAAACATAAGTTTTTGTGAGGTAACTAAATATTAAGACAACAGGTAATATTAATGATTTTATTTAAAACTGAAAAGTTACAAAAACTCGGAAGTTCAAAGAACCTTCCATAAAACTTAGATTTTTTATGATTTTGTCTTAAATTGCACTTAAATCAAACCGAAATCGCCCGAATTAAAACCTGTGCCATTGGTCACAACCTGCTACGAGACTATCCGGCCGCCGGATGTTCGGTATCCGGTATCCGGCCAAACAACTATCCATTTCATCTCTAGTTCTTACACATTTACAGTAAGGATGGTGGCCATTAAAAATATTCATGATATTTGCCAACCCTGTGCACATTGTGAGATTTCGTTTCTCTACTAAGTATAGGTTTCTCTAGTTTAGGGAAACAACAGAGATTTTTAGCTATAAAACCATTAATGTTCAGGTTGAGTTTTAATCGTACGCATACTACGCGTTAAAATACTGTCTTATATCCCAACTTATGTTATAAATAGTATTTTCAAAAGATGTGTTGCTTTTGGCTCTTCTTTGGCCGCGTCGACTAGGTAAACTTATCACTAATGTGACGGTACCGGGAAAAATAAACAACATAACCTCACAGACTTGAGATTCACACTTAGGTCTTACAGAGATTCCTTCAGTAGTAACAAATAGATACCTGGTATGGTGTTTCGGTATTCTGTTCCTCAAGCCGTTTCAAATTCACACTATACAAGCAGTTTTCAACAGAGTTCCAGACGTACAAAACATCGTCTTTATATATTAACAAATTACGCAATTTTGCGTCGGAAACATTCAAACTTTCTTTAATATCTTCAAAAATTTTATGCCGTGCTAATTTTGTTTCATAAAGTCTACAATCCATGGTAAATATTTTAATATTTACAACTATTTAGGCAGAGTGAATTTGTTTTGTAGGTACAAAATTGAAAATGCCAAATAACAATTTTATGCAGTGTTGCCATGTCCAAAATCTGTTCCACGGTGATACCACTCAAAAAAGATGGGCCCTGGAGAAAAACGGTAGGTAGAAATAACGGGGTATTATTTTTAATAAAACATTACTCACAAAATGGCTTTGTATTTAATAAAACAAAAAACAGAGAAAACAAACTTCGAGAAGCGTAAAAAGCTCACGACTCGACTACTTGAAGGAAACAAAATGTAATTGTTTTCGTATTAGGTACCTGAAACTAAACGTTTTTCAAGTACACTTTAATTGTTAGCATTATATCCACGTGATTATTCGGGGAATCCCGAACCACAAACTAAGATAGCGAAACTTTGAACTTGTATATACGTTCATAAATGTGCGGTATCGGTAATTTCTTGATAATGTTAAAAATTTAACATTATGTACCTAGCGCATCGCATAAATCGCATAATGTTTTATTTTTAATACAAAAATTTCAATCCCTGAATATTACGATAGATATCGTCACCGTTGTCGTGCTTCAATGGTAGGTGGTAAATTTGTGCTGAGTACGGTGTATTTACCGTAATTACGGTGCACATGGCAACACTGATTTTATGCCACAGCCAAAGCCAAACCAGAGACAGAGACAAGCGGTGGGGGGTGGAGACAAACGACTCCTATTTGTCTCCTGCTAAAGGAGACAAATGTGAAATGAATGACAATTATTGACAAATGACAATGGTCAATGGTGGAGACAAATGGGAGACAAGAATTTGACGCTTTGACTTTTGACACGTTTGTTGTTTGACATTGACAAGTTATGACTTTGACTTATATATTTTTTTATAAATCGGCCGGCCTTGAATTCTAGTTAGTGAAGTTAGAACCATAGAAATAGTATGTATATTCATACAACTAGAAGGATCACTTACGCACGAAACGCGAGCCGAAAGAGAGCTAATATTAAGGCGCGTTGTCTCTTTCTAAGCGAACACCATAATTTTTATAAATTACGGACAAAATAGAAAAATATTTTCGGTGATAGATGCATGATTATAACGGTACAAAATTATTTGTAAAAAAAATATAAGTATAAATTTTTAAACATATTGAAACGAACAAATTCTTCATAATTATTACATTTGTTTTTTAATAATTTTAACATTGATTTTAAATTTCCTATTTTAACATCCCTTCTTGTGATTTTTTGAGTTAAAACTTTAATTTTTCGTTTTAACTTGGCTTTTCTTGGTGTGGATGATAATTGGGTCTGAGTAAGTTTATATCTTCCAAAGTTCCAGGCTTGGGTGAGTTCAACTGACATGTTGCAAGCTGAATTGAACTTAACACTGTAATTTTTTTTGAGTCAGGAACAATCTGAAAGTACAATTTTACTGAACAAAATATTGCGCATGGATGGACTACATATAATTGCAGGATTGCACACGAAATCATAGATACAGGGCAAAACTTCATAAGTAAGAGTGTTTCATAAAAAAACTTTAAGAACATGTGACACATCACACAAGTATAACTCCTAAAGTTCTAAATATTAATAGCTAGCTTCTGCCCGTGGCTCCGCTCGCATGAAATTCGGTTTCTTCATAATCCCGAACCAAGGAATTTTCCGGGATTAAAGTAATCTATATTATGATAATCTAGGATATTAGTTGTCTGCTTTTATAATTAGGAATAGGATATGGTATTTCAAAGCAGCAAGGCCCAGTTGTTTCAACTAACTTTAACAGACCCGTAACCGTTAAATATAGCGTTATGATCCTTATTTCCATAGACGTAAATATTACGTGTCTATTACTAAGTTATTGTAAACAATCGAGCCTGTGTTTAATTTTTTATAGCAACAATAATATTAGGTATACTTACCTTTGCAAGAACAGAAGGAACAGCTTGTGATTATAACCTTTTTTAGCTTCTGTCAAAAAGTCTTCATTTTTGAAACCTATGTTTGAAACGCATACTGCAAACGACACTATATTTGGCCTTTTTTTAGAAACGGAAAAGAATCCATTTGCTCTTCGTTTCTTCATTATTAGGTAATCTGAAATTAATATTTTAATAGAAATTAAGACCAATCGGCTTAAAATTCATTTTGTAGGTATTTTCTGTGGCTTCGCCCGCGTTTATTTCGGTTATCACAAGTCCCGTGAAAACTATGGGGAGCATTTTGAAACCTTCCTACATAATTTTATACAACGTTAAAACAATTCAATCCGTCGATTATTTTGGAGAGTTTTCATAAAAATAAAGATGCTGAACTTTTATTGCGAAGATTGAAAGGCTGTGGTAAGGTGAAATCATGAGAATCGTCTTCGAAGTTCATAACCACAGGGGCACCCTAATCCTTTTAATACAAAATTCACTCACCTGTGGAAAGATATGCCACAACCCGGGTACGATTCACTTTTACACCCTCCCACAACACAACTTTGAACCTTAATTAAACTTTACAAATCTCAAAAAACTTCAAAACTCAGAGCATTGCGAAACCGAGGGTGAAACTGGAACTGTGTTGTTGCCAGACACAAGAGTATCATTTCCTTTATTTAATGTTTTTGAACCTGATGTTTTTCAGATAAGACTATTTTTGTTATTATAACAGGGTAAAATATTTAACGTGATAAACCTCTGCAATATTAAAGGCCGTATTGCGGCCGTAACTCTTAAAAGATGAATAATATAATTTTTCGAAGTTTTATTATTTACCTCCCTGTAAACTGATTTTTGTGTAATGGCAATTCCGAGAACGAGACAGCGCGACTTAAAAGTGAGTCCTTGTCGAGACCGAAATTCCTTATGAGTGAAAGGTAATCTAAATTGAACTTTATTTTAAAACTAAAAGGTGTGAATTTGTTTAACAAAAACACATTAGTGATCGTTCTAGTTGTATGAATATACATACTATTTCTATGGTTAGAACATCATCGATAATGTCGTTAGCCGAGGCCCAAGACATCCACTGCTGATTATAGGTCTTTTGCAAGGATTCCTACATGCCGTGGTCTTGCGCCATGGAAGGCTATTTATATGAAATGGTTGGTGTCGGGCTTCTGCGACACCGGTGCGAACAGTCACGATTCACGAACAATAATATTAATATTTTAATAAATATATTTAGACAGTGGCGCCTCCGCCACACGAGCCTCCGCCACACGAGTATATAATATATACTCGTGTGCCTCTGCTACACGCACAGTTATTTTGCCAAGCTGTGCGCCTAGAGAAAGAAAGCATAATTATGTACCTGTCAAAATAAATACATATTTTCTTACGGCTATACTGGTAAATATTTTCATATCTAACTGAAGTTCCTACATAAAAGTTATGCAGCCCTGGACCCTTTATAAAGTAGGTAGGCTAGATGCTATAAATAGAATGCACTTTTGATCAATAGGGAATGCCGCATGCGTATTAAAATATTATTTACGAGCTCTAAATGTAATCCTGGTGGAACACAGATTACATTGAATGTACGAGTGGAAAGAGTAAACACTGTTGTTGTATACAGATTTTTAAGGTAATACCTATTTTCTTTCTTAACATTACTATAAATTATTTACCTACCAATAACATAATATTATCATCTTACTGATTTTTGACTATTTAAAATTTTGCTAATTTTGTAGGCAAGGCGAGTGTGTGTAATAGAATTTGCCTTTCATTTCTATTCTGCAATGCTTTTAGTTGAAAAAATGACGAAATTGTAACTTTTTTATATTCTTCAATTTAGTAAATAAGGTCTACTAGCTATTACGATGTCATCTGGATGGTAAATGATTATGCAATCTAAATTAATAATAATTATACCCAAGCATAGTTACCCGTAATCGTTTCGTTTTCGACATGTCATCATACCGAAACTCTTCGCTTGGTGGTAGGTATGTGTATGCCGGTAGGGTGGTAAGTAGCTAGCCAAAGCCGAAGTCTTGCTTGTAGAATAAGTAAGACTTCGACAGACAAGATCAGATACAATAATTTACAAATTATAGATTTCCAAATTGATCCCCGCCGGGGATCGACTCCGCAAGACTTCTGACACCCACATAGTTGACAAAGACTAAAAATCGCTCATCACTGCGCTTGGGAGGTTGTTAAATATTCTTGCAGGTAAGTGGTAACTAATCTATGCTAATTAGGTAATTATTATATGTTGGAAGATGTAAAAAGAATGGGCTTCATTCATTCAGCTTCTCTTATTTGACCCTCGTAGGCTCGCTTCATTCAAGACTTTCTTCGCGAGCTTCTGGCTTCGCCCTTACAAAAACACTCGGGGTAGGTAGGGCAGACAAGACTACATGGGGTCGGATTGTGCTGAATCGGTTTTTGGACAGATCCACTTTTTTGAATAATATTAGTGTCACCGTTTTATGACACCATCACCGACACCGCCACCATCGACAAAACCACCATCACCAGCACAACCACCACCAACGAAACCACCACCACCGACATCACAACTACCATCGAGTTCGACAGCGATACCAACTAACTACGATAGTGTGGCACTACTACGACCACTGACATCTATTTTCTTAACTCTAACGAATGCTTGGCCGTTACACCGTATTACCTAGGAAACGTCAACATTACCTAGGTAATGCGAGCAAGGAAACAATTTTTTAGAACTCTTACGGATTACGGTTAATTAATGTCGACGTAACCGCGTTAATGACAACATTTACAGTTTTAGCAACTCTAACGGTAACTTATGCATTAAGTAGGTATACCAATTACTAAGGTACTATTAAGTATTCTGAGATAAACTTAATATTACTTATCATAAATTCTAGCATCATTCCTTCGTCCGCCGCGCCGATTGAATTTATGACGACAAATTCTCGGAGCAAAGTCTAAGCTTACTTACTTGCTAATAAATCTACTAGTGGGTACTAAAGAAACGTTTTCCTGAGCTATATTAACATTTTGATAGGTATTACGGTTTCTAGTAAATATATTAGGTATATGGGTATCCATATTATGTCTAATAAGTACCTGAATACTAGTGATATTTTGATGCGCCTTTGTTGATTTTCAGAAAAATGAATGTAATTCTGTGGTCGTCATTGCTATGGATATTGTATCAGTGTTGCAAGAAGGTGGATTGGATTGCTGTTCAAGTTCAATATTATATTCTATGGTTGCCCGAATTACTTACTCTCTATCAGGTCTTTGATTAAGCGTACAGAATTGCCTCGGGAACTGGTCAATATGTTCCAATATTGGTATGCGCACCAATCCAACCCTTGTTTCCGTGATCTGTGAATCCAACAGTGTTCATTGGGCGGGGGCAATGTCGGATGCATATCAGCTTGAATGTGGCGTGAGACAAGGTGGGTTAACCTCTCCAACTCTGTTCAACCTCTACATAGATGAGTTGATCGTCGTTCTCAGCAGCCAGCATGTTGGTTGTCCTGTTGACGGCGTTTGCGTCAATAATTTGAGTTACGCAGACGATATGGTACTGTTGAGTGCGTCGATTTGTGCAATGAGGAGGCTTGTGCAGATTTGTGAGGAATACGCTGGTCGTCATGGCTTGAAATACAATGTGGCAAAAAGTCAATGCATGGTCTTTGAGGCCGGTGGTACAAAAAGTCCTCAGAATGCACCACCTGTGCTGCTGTCTGGGGTTCCTCTAGTCACAGTTTAAGTACCTGGGACACATAATCACCACCGACCTCAAGGATGATGCAGATATTGAGCGGGAGCGGAGGTCACTGTCGATAAGAGCAAACATGATAGCTCGCAGGTTTGCACGTTGCTCAGTAAGTGTCAAAGTTTCACTTTTTAAAGCGAGCTATACCTATGTGTACATCCTTGTACACATGCAGCATGTGGGCTAATTACACAAAGAAAAGATACAGTGACCTCCGCGTCCTCTATAATAATGCTTTCCGCATGTTGTTGGGGTTGCCCCGATTCTGCAGCGCCTCAGGCATGTTTGCGGACGCGCGCACTGACAATGCGCAATCGGTGCGCGTCTTTGGTGCGCAGACTGAGGGGCAGCTCCAACACAGTTGTGAGGTTGATTGCGGACAGATTTGACTGTATCTTCGGCATTGCTGTGAGACATGTTGCAGTACCGATGCCGGAGAGAAGGTACTAGGGTCTGTCCGCAGTCATACTTTGTAGAGGATTGATAATAATACAATAATGACATGATTTAATAACAATGTTGACTAAAGTGAAAATCATGATAATATTTTAAAATGTAGGTAACTAATTATATTTTATTGTAATTTAATAATTATTATTGGCATACTTAATTAATATGGATCATGTTATCTGAAATAAATTAATTAATAAAAAAATAAAAAATAACATTTGATCCGAACAACAGTTAAACACACAGCTGGCAATGAACGGGGCACATAATATTGGGTAACTTAATTTTTAACACCGAAAGACGTAGTTGGGGTCCCAATAACGTCTTTCCAAACGTGAATGAATGAATGAATGAATGAAATATTCTTTATTGTATACTTGTATACTTATAAATAATCAAAAAACAATAAACAAAGAAATGCAAGTCGGTACAATTGGCGGCCTTATCGCTTTTAAGCGATCTCTGCCAGGCAACCAATTTACATAGGAATTGTAACCAGCGATAGAGGGTTATGGGTGTACGTAAAAGTAACAAATAAAAATAAAAAATTGAGCACTTAACTAACAATATAATATTATTATAATATATACACACAAATATAAATAAATACCATACAAATAATACATACACATAACAATACATACATGCATAATAGATACATAAAAAATAAATGAATATAAATATCATATATAATATTATATACATTCACTTATAAGTATATACCTAGATACGACAATACTAAGGAGTAAAATAATTAAAAATAGAAGCCACAAGACTTAACGTAGACAGTAAGGATGGAATTGTTGAACACAGGTAATTTTGGAATTTAGGGAGGAACAAAGTGCGCTTTGATGAGTCTTTTGAATGATGCAAGAGATTGCGCATGCCTAATATGAAGCGGTAAGGAGTTCCAGAGCCTAACAGCTTTAACAGAAAAGGATTTAGAATAGAAGGAAGTATTATGAGGAGGAACTTTTAAGATAAGATTGTCATTAGAGCGAAGAGAGCGACAGTGAGTGTCACTAAGAAACTCAAACCGCTCTTTGAGGTAAAGGGGAGTAGTAGGATTGAATAGAATACAGTATAAAAGAGAAAGAATATGGGTATCCCTGCGAAGGCGGATCGGAAGCCACTTGAGTTTTTCGCGAAATTCAGAAATGTGGTCATACTTCCTGAGTCCAAATATGAACCGTATACATAGATTTTGAATGCGCTCAAGTTTATTAAGCAACTCCTCACTTAGATTGACATAACAAGAGTCAGCATAATCGAGAATCGGTAAAAGAAGAGACTGTGCAAGCGTAATTTTAGTTGGTATGGGTAGAAAATTGGCCAACCTACGGAGAGACCCGACAGACGCAAACACCTTCCTACTCACTTCACTCACGTGCGGAGACCAAGATAAAAATTTGTCAAAAGTTACACCTAAATTTTTAACAGTGTCACTGTATGGCACGCATGTTCCATCAAATACAATGCTGGTTAATGTAGAAAAATCTATTCGTGTGACCAATTTTTGACTGCCCAATATTATAGATTGAGTTTTTGATGGATTCACCTTGAGACCATAAGACTCACTCCACCGCACAATTAAATCTAAATCATTATTTAACACATCTATTGCCTTCGGTAAATCCACCAATTTAGCCTGTGTATATAATTGGAGATCGTCAGCATACAGGTGGTAGTGAGAAGATAACTGGAGAGTAATAGAACTAATGAAAACTGAAAACAGGAGAGGAGACAACACGCCACCTTGCGGTACACCGGCATTGATCGAGCACCAGTTAGAGAACGAATCATCAACTCGCGTCCGCTGCCGGCGACCAAACAAGTAACTATGAAACCAGTCAATCACTTCAGGAGATATGTTAAGAGAAGCTAAAATAGCTAATAGGATATCAAAATCAACATTGTTGAATGCATTGCTAAAATCTAGTAAGGTCAACACTGTTACACATTGATTATCCATACCGAGACGAATATCCTCAGTAATCTTGACTAAAGCAGTAGTCGTGCTATGACCAGTCCGGAAACCGGACTGAAATGGATTAAAGAGACTCCATCTAGAAAGGAAGAGGCTCAATTGTCGATGAACAATACGCTCAAAGACTTTAGATAAAAATGGAAGTATGGAAATAGGACGGAATTCGGAAAAACCAGATGGATTTGCTTTTTTGGGAATAGGAGTAATTTGAGCCTCTTTCCACGAAGAGGGAAAATTTCCAGTAGAAATCGAGAAATTAAAGATGGACTTTATAAGAGGAGTCACTATATCGACAATAGGAATGATCATTTTACGACTAATGCCATCAGTACCAACGGCATCAGAGTTGACCTCAAGAATACTTTTCTTAACATCACTATCAGTGACTTGACTAAAAATAAAAGCAGGATCATCAGAAGTGGGTAAAGCTGAAATTTGATTTATAGTCCGCAATTTAGTGGCATCATCAATGGCGCAAGAAGAAGAGAAATGCTGATTTAGTTGATTCAGATCAATATTTATGGAGCTTTTATTCTGCCGTGCTTTCCCAACTCCAAGAGATTTAAGAAATGTCCATACTCGACCGGAATCATTTTCTTCGAGTATGGATTTATGAATATGGCGTCGTTGTTTATCCCTACACAGCCTGTTGCAACGATTCCGAATATTTTTATATTTCTCCCTGTTCTCATCAGAAGTGTTAGATCTGTATTTAGCTTTCGCCGCGTTCTTTTTATGTTGCAATTTTATTATATCATCAGAAAGCCAGGGAGCAGGAAGATGTTTAAGTCGAACTGGCCGAACCGGAGCATGCACGTCATAGATTCCAGTAATGAGGGAATTAAAGCTTACCACCCTATCGTCAATACTAGCCCCCGTGAGAACATCAGTCCAGTCTGTCTTAACCGCATCATCTCTCAGACGATGTAAATCCATACCAGCAAAATTACGCAGCAGAAGAATTCTCGATTTAGCTTTAGGAGGGCGCAATTTATAAGATAGATAAATCAAATCATGATAGGAAAAAGCATCAGCAGCACATTGACCATGTTTTGCAACGTGATCAATTGATGAAACAAAAATAAGATCGAGGAGAGATGAAGAACAATTTGGAAAAGCATGTGTTGCAGTAAGGGGGAGTAAATGTAGGTTCGCTGCATTAACCATTGTTTTCAGTCGAACAGAGCGGGAGTCATTCTTTAAAAGGCAGGTGTTAAAATCGCCCATAATAATAGCATGCTGATACAATGGAATATACTGATCTAAGAGGCCCTCAAACGTAGAAAAATAATCAATCGTAAGACTAGGGTTATAAAATACTCCAAGTAACAGCTTACAACTAGGAAAAATAACTTCAACAATCAAATGTTCTAAACCAGGAGTAGCCTGGGCACTTGACATACTAATGGTTTTAAAATGCAAGTGAGAACGTAGGTATATTGCAACACCTCCGCCAACACGGGTTGTACGATCATTCCTGATTAGTTGAAAGCCTGGAAGACCGTAAGATGTGGAGGACAAACAAGGCTTGAGCCAGGTTTCAGAGACTAAAATTGCATGCAAATTTTTGCAATCAAAAGAGGAGAGCATATCTGGGTAGTGTGCAGGAATACTCTGGGCATTGATGTGGACAACGTTGAAATTCTTCAGAACATCTGAGAAGTGAGAATCTATGGTTTCTTGAAGAGAAGGGAGACTGTAAAAACTGTCATTGCTATTCAATCCATCAGAAGATGATACAGAAAAAAATGATTCGTCTAGGCTAATATCTTGAAATGACATGTAAAATAATATATAAATAAATATAAATAAATGATATACTATAATAGTGCTTAGGTACTTACTTAAAAACTATAAACTTAACCTAAATAAAAATAGGTCATACCCGCCAGCAACAGTTAAATATGCTTTACAATAACTTATTATCTATTTTTAAAGTAATCAAAAGAAATAAAAATGAGACGGAGATGTTAATATTAATTACATAAAGTGGAAACAATATACTTAAACTACACTTAAAATACTACTTTTCACATTATTGGCATATCATACCAAAGTTACCCATCTTAACTCAACATAGCTGTCAGATATCAAAAACACTAGAGTCCAAAGCAAAAATTCTACTATAGTCAATAAATTATATTATCTGTCTCACTGACAAATGACAGATGACACCTGGATGACACATTATTGAGCATTATTGTGACTTGTGACGGAATCATATAAACAAAAAAATATAAAATAAAAGTGGGTAAAGAAAATTAAAAATTAAAATATGAACAAAGCTCACTATTATCTACTTCTTTACCACTCGTCTAGAACGGGCAATAGGCAGCCTAGTGTCTGGACTTTTGGTATGCACTCCGGGGCTCTGACTAGGCGATATCGCTGCATCTCCCGAAGACGCCGACCCTGCAGGAATGCTCTCGAGTTCACGCAAAGTTTCTACTCGATGCCGACTCCCGTCCGAGCCTATTACATAAATACATCCATCACGCGTCCAACAATTCGTGATTCCAAACCGCTTGCGAGCTTCAAGGAATGCCTCGTGCCTCGGCTTGGTCAAAAACTCAGACTGAGTGATACCCGTGCCTTTGAATTTCGTCTTGGCAAACCATACCTTATCGCGCACTGCAACTTCAGTAAACTTAACGACTATTGGCCTGGGTCTGCCATCCGATGAGCGGCCGAGACGATAACTAGATTTGATGCTAGAGCTGGCAAAGTTTGGCACGTCTAAATGCTCAGCGACCGCTGTGGTGACACGCGCAGTGAGGTCCTCTCCCTTTGTCTCAGGCATGCCATGCAACAACAAATTCTTGCGCCTTCTCCGCATCTCCTGCCGATCCATCTCCAGCCTCAAAAATTCCAGCTGCTGCTGCAGAGTATTTAAAGCAGCTACGATAAACGTCTTAAAAGACTGGAAGTCAGCCGCAACAGATGATGTAGTTGCAGGGGTCTTGGTCACAGAGCTTTTTTGCAAATCCTGTTGGAATTCATCCATTTTGGCTTGAAACATTTCAGACATTGCAGTGAAAGATTGTTTTAATGAATCCATGCTGTGCCAGTGATTGTCAAGTGATAAAAAGTTATGTTATTAAGTGAATATCACAAGGAAAATTATTGCTGGTAGGTATAGCCACTCACATAAACATAATTTACAATATTAATGCAAATATTAGCAAGAAAAATACTATTATTTAATTAAATAACTAAGACCACTCTTAAAACATGTTAACTTTTCCACTCCTACCCTCAGAAAAAGTCTTTGACTTTGACAAAAAAGCCTTTGAGTAGGGCTCTGTTCTGATGCTCGCCCAGTATTTTCTATGCTATGGCAAATGGGAATATTTTAATTTTTTAGTTTATCTTATTATAGTTCTTTTTTCAACAGATTTGTATTGAACTCAGCGAGGACTCTCACGAGAGTGTTTTGCTTTCTCTTCATTATATGGCACGTGTTCCGTTACTATCGCGTTCGAATGCAGTACAAAATGCTCATGAGTAAAGTGACGTACTTCATGACCTTTTACAAAGTAAGTAGGTACCTACCATTGTTCTAATTTTCAAAATAAGGTCGGTTGTTTTATCAATGCCAATATGTTGGTGTTCATCATAAAAGACACGCAAAATACCTAAGACGGTACCCCTTGGGAATACTTCCTTATCTACGCTTATCAAATATCAAATCCATACTAATATTATAAATGCGAAAGTGTGTCTGTTTGTCTGTCTGCTACACTTTCCCGGCCCATCTTTTCAACCGATTTTGCTGAAATTTGGTGCAGGGATAGGTTGTACCTATCCCGGGGAAGGACATACTACTTTTTATTCCGGAAAATTACCTAAAAAGTTCCCACAAAGTAAAAGAACCACAAAACCTCGATCCACGCGTACGAAGTCGCGGGCATTAGCTAGTTTTGTAATATATCATACCTACACGACGAATTCTAGCGATCTTGTGCGACTACATGTAAATGTTTTAACTTCTGCATGCTTAAAATTTCATGAACATGTTGCTATAAATTTTTCACAGTTGCTTAATACTCACTATAATAAATAGATAAAATAGTTCTTATTCGATTGTTTCTCAAAATTACAGATTCCAAAACATATTCAAGACCGCGTACTTCAATGCTATCAGCAGGCGTGGAAGAAAAACGAAATAAAGTTCCCAATCTCTGATCAGGAAATTTTGCCAAACGAATTATATCGTGTATTGTTTGAACATGTTGGAAATACCATTTTGGACAAGGTATCAAACGTCTTTTTCGCCTTAGAAACCAATAAAATAGGTCCCTAAACCAGCAGCATAAGAATAAATCAGTCCTCAATAAGACAAGAGCTATGTCGTTTAAAAGTTATTTATAGACATTAGTTTACAGGTTTTCGAATTTATTTTCAGCTGCAAATAAATCAAGAATGTTATCGATTCATCAACTCCATAGCACCAAAAATAAACATTCAATATTATTCGTCAGGACAATTTGTTTGTAGAACAGGTAAGAAACCTAGTTACGGAAACTGAAGCCATTTGATAATTTGGGAGAATTGACTCTCAAAAAAAAAGTAGGTACTATATTTTTTAAATCTACACAGGCAAAACTGTTATTTACCTGTATCGCCTAATCCCTTTTACCACACAGTATTACACCTACATTGCACATGGACATACCTAATTGCGAATGCTGTATAGTACGCACCCGAGTTGAATGCAGTCGGGGCCTGAGGTGACGGGTGGGAGCATCTCCCTCCACCGTCCGCACACCTCGCCCCTCACGCCCGTGGATAGTGTTGTCAAGTGCTGTCTATCGTAGGTACGATATACATACGAATACGGAGTAATTTATATGTTAAAGTTGAAATTATAGTTAAAACGTTTAAGTTCACATTAGTGATGTAGTGTTCACATCACGCTGTGATATCAACTCCGTTAGAGTTGGAATAATTGTTTTCTTGCTCATACTACCTAGGTTCTGTAAGTTGATATTTCCTAGAATCTAGATAATACGGAGTCTAACGGCTAATCAAGCGAGTTCTTTGGTGTCGCCCATCTTTTTTACTTCTACATTTTTATGGACATCCAACATTAGACGTTTGATCAATATATAATCAATTAATTAGGTGATCATTCTTGATGAAAACTATGACCATTCAATGATATACTTGATTATTTCTTGAAATGATCAATTCAGTTATGATGATTTCTCACCGTTAATGTTTACTATTCCTAGGTAAAGTTCTTAAATCACCTCACTGACGAATTTCGAGCTCTAACGTATCGAAACCGTTTATGTTGACATTGCCTAGGAAACGCTGACATTGTTAGTTTCCAGATATTAACGTTAACATACATACTCTTTGATAGAACGCTTGTTGCTTATATGTCGCTTAAAATCAAGTTGCTTTCCGTGTAAATTTTTAAAAATGACTGATTTTAGTGCTTCATGTTCAGTAACAAAAAAACGTGTTTCTATTCATCGCCAAGCTAAAGCAGGACCTCTTCGTTCTCTTTCTAATAAAGATGATTTTAATCGTAGTGTAGGTAATTCACAGAACTAAGTATAGAAGACTTTTATCCAACTGAAACAATCGTCCCTGCTTGTCCGAAGGATTTTATTTTCTATAGATACTTATCATTAATAAGGTCACAGCACTAGCACATTCCTTAGCTCTGCATTCAACTCAGGTGCGAACAGTCCTACCTGCCTGTTTTCGCCTGCGTGAAAAATTTCATTTGTGATTTTCTAGATATATCGAAAATGGAAAGTAGCGATCTGCTAAAAAGAAATATATTATATGCATGTTTTAGGTACTTGGGCAGACAAAATGTTTTTTGTAGCTGATGGTATATTGGAAGTTACAACGGATTTTGGAGATTATTTGGATACCATGTCTATGGGAGATGTGTTCGGCGAAATTGGAGTTCTTAATATTGGCGGAAACATTTTGTGAGTTTTCTGTTTTATGAAACTCATGGGGTGAGCCGTGAGCCGTGAGATAATACCTAAACCGCCATCTCTTTTTAAGGTAGTATACCTTAGAAAGAGATGGTGGCACAAGGCAGGTATGGAAGCCTCAACAAGATTAATGAGGTACTTTCCAATGACGAAACCCTTTTCATGGCTATGGCTATATTTTTATTATCTTTTGAAATCGAAAACGCACCAATCAATCATTTTTTAAGTATTCAAATACATAGAGGAATTAAATTTTTCAATATACAGGGTGGATAAAACGAACGGGACATGGAGGGAAAGTATATTAGGTAACGTATTGAAGATATCCACTCAAAGTAAACATACTTTTATTTTTATGAGTAAGAATATCTGCATCCAAACATGTAATTGGAATTGGAATTACCGGGAATCGAACCAGCAAAATGCATAAATTACTAATTAGTCAGTCACTATTTTATTGAATCAATCAATAGGGTGTACGATGTGGATAAAATCAAGTAATAAATCTTAAAATTAAAGATTATGAAATTTATAGTACGGGACTAATAAACATTGACCCTAAAATAAAAAATGTAAAGCTGATTTTTGGCACAAGTGTTCCTTGGGGTCTGAGAAGTACCTCTTAAAAATTCCCCCCCCCCTAGGCCGCGGGCTTAACCCCCCACCGCCCCAAACGTCTCCCCAACCACAGTTTTTTGTAATTTTCTCAATAAATATTAGTGCTAGAAAAAAACTTTCTATGGAGAAAATTATCTTCATTAAATTATCTACAAAATAATATTTTAGTTCATTTCCATAAGATTAATAGTTTCGGAGATATGTTAACCCTTTGTGCATGAAAAGAAAATATTTTGCATGTATGGCTTTTTGTAATGTAGTTTCTTGTAATTTCCATGAAAACTGATAGAGCTACAAAAATAATGTCTGAAGCAAAATGAAAGGCTATTAAATTAGCTATAAAATGATATTTAGTTTATTCTGATAAGAGTAATAGTTTTGGAGATATGCCTACCTATTGTGTAAGATAAAGAAAATAATATGCAAATATCGTGTACGTTGTTTTTAATTTTCGAAAAAAAAATAACAGAGTCAAGAAAATCTGATTGAAGCAGTAAGAAACATAGTTAAATTACCTACAAAATAGTATTTAGTTAATTTTGATAGCACTAATAATTTCGAAAATATACCTGTCATAGTTAACATAAAAGCAATATTTTTCAAAATTTTATATGTTTTCTGTAATTTCTAGAAAACTATTAGAGCTAGGCAAAAAACTCCCAGAAGTAAAAATAAACACCATTTAACCACTTCTTAAAAAAAAATTAGTTCATAAAGATAGGACTAATAATTTCGAATATATATCCATGTATAGTGTACGAAAAAAAATAAAAAAATTGCTAGAATCCTATTTTATTTGCGATTTCCACAAAAACTATTAGAGCTGGAAAAAATCCTCGCAAGAGTAATTAATTTCACTAAATTCCCCACAAAAAAGTCTTATGGTGAATTTAGATAGGACCAATAGTTCGAGAAATATGGCAACCTATATTCCAAGAATTTTTTTTTTTTCGACAACCGTTGGTATATTTTTGAATTTTCACAGAAACTACTAGAACTAGGAAAAAAAACATAAGAAGCAAAAATGAACTTCATTAAATTATCTTCAAAATAATTTTTAGTTTATTTTGATAGAACTAATAGTTTCGGAAATATGGCTGCCTAACTGGAATAAAAGACTAAACCTTTGTAAAATCCGTAAATGTTTATTGTAATTTCAAGAAAAAGTATTAGAGTTAGGAAAAAAGCTGTCAGGACTTAGTACAAAGATTATTAATTTACCTATAAAATAGTGTTTAGTTTATTATGATAGGACAAATAGTTTTCGAAATATACCTTGCTGTTGTGTAAGAACCGGTGGTAGTCATGTAGACTTAGCATAGTACTATGGAATAAATATAAATTAACCTCTAAATAAATAACGTATTTTTGATTTTAGGCGCAAATGATGTCCTTTTTTCTCCCCACTCCCACAACCCCCCTCCCACCTCCCCCCTACCACGACCCCCCTCCCCCTCTCAAATATCTAGCCGATTGGGCTTTTTTGTAATCGTATTACAATTCAAGTATCAAATCAAATGTTTTTACTCAAGTAAACTTTTACAAGTGCTTTTGAATCGTCCAGTGAATCTACCATTGGTTCGGAATGCCGTTAACAGTTAAAAGTTAATCTGATAAAATTATCTGCAAGATAGCTGTTGGATGTTGGTGGTTCATTTACATTGTTTTTAGATAAATGCATATTGCATAGGTACCTACATATAGTTGAAAGGACTTCGAGACGTAGGTATTTATTATTATTATATTAGTAGGTATTATTAAAGCACATCATCATGGTCGTCATCATCACCTTCTTCCCCATCAATGGTAACATTTGCACACGAACCATGTCATTCCACCCGCATTTCCTTTGCAATCCTATTCGTTATTCTTCGGCCGACGCGACGCCTTGTCTTTGTTAGAACTTTGAACGAATATAAATAATAATATTTAATATATTATTTACTGACTGTGGTGTTGTTTTGTAGATAAAGATATCATGAGTATTACCTACTATTAATTTATTGTAATATAGCATCGATCATTATCAAATAGAATGTGTAGGTACAAAGTCAAAATTATTGCAAAATATTTTTCTGTCATGCACGTTTTCGATCGTCATATTTCCGAAAGTATTCGGTCGATTGAAATGAAATAAAAAGCATTTTGTAGAAGATTGTATGAACTTTCATTTTGTTCTTGTCGTTTTTTTCCTAGTTCTTATACATTATGTGCAAATCACAAGAAACTTATACGATTTTAAAAAAAAAAAACAAATGCGTCAAATAAGCCGGCATATTTGCAAAACTATTTATCCGATCATAATGATTTAAGTGCCTTATGGTAGATTATTTAATGTTAATTATTTTCGCCCTAGATGGTTTTTTTCTAGCACTAATATTTATTGAGAAAATTACAAAAAACTGCGGTTGGGGAGACGTTTGGGGGGGTGGGGGGTTAAGCCCGCGGCCTAGAGGGGGGGAATTTTTAAGAAGTACTTCTGAGACCCCAAGGAACGCTTGTGCCAAAAATCAGCTTTACATTTTTTATTTTAGGGTTCCCATACATTGCTTGCACAAGTAGCCTGGGCTATTAACTGTGTTTCACGATTTTTAGCTATTGAAATAACATGAAGCCTGAAGGACATGTACCGAGAGATGAGATTCATATTACTTACTCTACTCTTTATAGGATTATTTAGCAATTTTTTTTATTCATGGTGAATGATAAAAAAATAATTTTAATATTTTTTTGTAACTGGTTAGTATGTTAGTAATAGAGAATATATTATGTTCGAATCGTTTGATATCTTACAATAAAAGAAGACCTCCGAAGGTCTTCTTTTATACAATGTTTGTGTGAAAGATTTTATCCTCATCATAGGCTCATTCTAATGGTTCGTTAAAATAGTGACTGTCTTTATTATTAACCGACTTCAGAAAAAGGAGGAGGTTCTCAATTCGTCGGAATCTTTTTTTTTTTATGTATGTTCCCCGATTACTCGAAGACGCCTGGACCGATTTGGAAAATTCTTTTTTTTTTGAAAGGGTATACTTTCCAGGTGGTCCCATGGTCATTAGGTCTGATGATGGAATCCTGGGGAAATCAAAGGAACTTAAATTTTATAAGGACACGAACCCAGATAGTTATTAGGTACAGGTCTGTCTACCTTTCGAGAACCTATTTTTCTTTTTTTTTTTATATTTACAGCACTAAAAAGCAAACAATAAAATAATTTTTAAATTAAAAAAAAACCGCCTTCAAAAACTAAAAAGCAAAATATAATTGGATATATTTACATATTATTATTTCTACCCACTAAGTTGAAGTCGGGCGGGTATAACAAGGATAAGCAAAGTTGACGCAAGGCTCGCCCGACTTCTACATAGTGGGTAGAAATAATAATATGTAAATATATCCAATTATTTTTTGATTTTTAGTTTTTGAAGGCGGTTTTTTTAACGAACTATTTTCTGTTGTAGGTTCAATTTCTTGCTCGTAAGCTTTTAAAACATATTTGAATGCAGTTAAATAGGTACCTATTCTTATTTTTCAAAATAAGAATAGGTACCTATCGGTATTTCTACCGATCGGTAGTGTGCGACAGAGATAACGCTATACGAAGCCGAAATAACCGATTGTCTCTTTCCAAAGGTCGATGTGCAATTTAGCAATATTTATTGCCGGGTACTGTACTCACGTGACAAAGCCCGGACCCAACGCGAAAAGGCGTTTAGGCCCGGACTCCACCAGAGCGGAGAGGAGACGAGAGGAGAGGAGATGTGATATAAACAACCAATAGAATTTCGTTATTCCCACATCTCGTCTCCGCTCAGCTTCAGTGGATACCACTAAGCGGAGATGTATCATATTTGTATGGCGCGATCGATGCGGAGATGTGAGCTGTGGCTGGCAAGCTGGCGGCGCCGCTTTGCTCAACATCCAACGCGCACCGCACGCAGCTCAGTCTCGCTCTAGCGGCTAGCCAGTACGCAATACGCATCTCCACACAGCTTCGGTCGATACACCCTAGCTGAAAAACATCTCTTCTCGTCACCGATTCAGACATCTCCGCACATCTCCGCTCTGGTGGAGTCAGGGCCTAGGATTTTATTTAAATTTATTTTATCGCGATACTAACATGATTTACGTTCGGCTACGTGTCGAGCTTGATTGTATACCTAATGTATCGATACCTACTACGTAAATAGAAATGCAAAATATTTTTGTATTTATTTTGGTCCTATTTAGATATGAGTAATATTATTAAATTCTTCGTTTATATGGTTACTGTAATTTTCCAATAAAACAGTTAGAGATTAAAGCTCTCTTCTAAATATAATAGGTAATAGTGGTAATAGCCTAATAGGTATATGTAGGTATTTTCGAGTATTAGATAAAAGCTCAGGAGATAAAAGTGATACATTTAAAAAGTGATATTTTATTCCAGACATAGGTAAGACTAAAGAGTACTATCACGCGGTGCAATCAGTTATTATGTTATTACTTACCTACTTAATAATTACCGAGATTAGAAAAAAACACGTTTAAATCATACTTAATATTTTTTATGTACATTATTCATTCTGCGATATTATAATTATACCTAGCACAAAGTATATATACAATTTATTTACAAAAAACTATGATACTACGGTAATTATCAAAAATTACGCCAATTGCAAGTCAGAGGTGAATTAACAAGTATAACTAATGTATTTGTAATAGGTACATCATAGTAAATGTTATATTGTCGATAGAGGTAAAAGAAAATTATTATGTACTACTAGCAAACCCGGCGAACTCCGTTTCGCCACCAGATGGCTTCGTTTTATGTAACATTTCGTTTGGTGATTAAAAGATGAAGAAAAATTTTTTTTTGTTTTATATTTGAAAAGGAAAAATTTTATTTCATTTCACAACAGTAATTAATTCATTTCGATTACAAAAATGAAGTGTTATTTAGTTGAACTTCTCTAAGTAAATGAAAGTGAATCCAAAGTAAATAGTGAATCGAAGCGTTATACGTGTCCGCAAATTATCCGTTTCATTGAAGTGCTCTTTGGTAAACCACATTTTTTGTTTTTTGGTCTGACGTTAACACAAACAAAGCGGATCGTTTCCCAACTCGTGAACACGCACGCACTGTCCATGTAATGATTTTCTAAATTTATCCCGCAAACACTAAGCGATTGGTTTGCGACTTTTTAATTGTCATTGCGAACGCAAGGCGAACTGGAAATTGCAATCCTTTGAAATCAAACGGAAGATCAGTCGGAATCATTGGTATTCGAGGAATACATACATTTTCACCTGCGTACTTTCCGTTAATAATGGTTGCCTCAATCAAATTCGGCATAAGTCTTTTTACCGAAAGTCGAGTACCGTTGCAAAGTCGCGGTGGATTCAAAATACGCAATATCATAATACTTAACTGTACCAACTTTGAGTTGCAAGTTATGTGGTGGAAATCCTGGTAACTCCAGAGAGTTCAAAAACTCCGTTGTATAATTTACTACATCATCGGGATTTGTTATGGAATCAACGGATTTGTATGTCACCAAATCGCCAGCAATTTTTGATTGAATGGTGAAATTCAGTGCGTGTACATCATTATTCTTTGCGGCAAGAATTGCTCGTTGACTTAACCAAGCATAATTCTGATAATTCTCACTAATGTTTGGGAAAACATTTTCAATAAGAGCTAGTCTACAAATCGTCAAAAGATCCAGATGTCGCATCAACTGAATACGCATTTGATGAAACAACTGAATCCGCAAGTGTTAAATCCCAATGAGAATCGTTCTCCAGCAAACCCAATAGTTGACATGCTTCTCGATATGTTTGGCATTGGTGGCCATTCACAGTTTTCAAATGCGCAAATGATTTTGGTCCACGTACCTACATTTACCAACAGCAGTCGCAAATAAAAACATTCATCATTTCTAGGATGAACAGTATACATGCGACCTAGTGCATCAGTGGAAAACACCTGTGGCCAATCTGGAACTGGGGTTCCTTGTTTGCGACGTTGGAACTTCTTTGTTGATTGATTCCAAGTGTAATACTTGGGCGTTTCAACGTACAACAGCGTCGCTGCGAATGGATCTGCTTCACACATTGAAAAGAAGCTAGTCAATGTTGTCGATGGTGGTCTCTCAGCTCGTTGTGCCGCATTAGCCTCAGTGAAGTAAACTCTTTGGCCATTTTCCAAATGCACTGCTAAATGTACAACTTTGGGATATCTTTCATGAATTTGAAATGACAATAATCGCCACAGTGCTTCATTAGTACTGACGTATCTGCCCATTTGTAAGTTGCTGATTTCGTCATTCGCATTTTCCGACTTAATACCAAACACAGCCATGTCGCTGCCTTTTGTGACGTACCTACTTGCACAAATATTTGATTGATTTGGCCGAATGACAACTCTCAACGTTTGCATGTGTTTCGAAAATTCGTGATAGCAGCGGGCAATATGGTACAATGAATTCATTTCCGATCTCAATCTCTTGATTTTGAACTTTAACTTTGATAGTTCGACCGTTATCTTCTTTTGAACGCCGACGATAAACTGGATATCCATCGTTCCCTGTGACTGTTTCAGCATCTAACGGTCGCGGATATCGTTTTGTGCACTTTCCATCAGCCATGTAAGGCGATAATGGATTTAATGCACCGCACGGTCCATGCACCATCTGTGTCGTCACAATGTCGTGTAGATGGGGATCAGTGACTGGATCAGGAATTTCAGCTGATATGATGTCATCCACTTCATTTGAATGTAATTTGTTTAGCAAAGAAGAAAAGTTTTTTGTTTTAAATTTTTTTTTTTTTTTTTTAATAATATTTTTCAGTAGCTGTCAAACAATGTATCACGCACCAGCGCCATCTACTTAAAATATTGGTTTGTAGTACATGCTATGTATCAGAGATGGCGCTGTATGTGAAAAAAGATTTTTCCGCTTTTTTGTTGAAATTTTTCCTGAATTTTCTTTGCTATAAACCTCACGGAGCCCGAGACCTTTCCAACGAATGCAAATCCGTGGAAATCGGTTCGTGCGTTCTGGAGTTATAGCGTCAGGAAGGAAAACCCGACTTATTTTTATATATTAGATTACGTATTTTGTGCTCCCAACTTTAAAAAATAAATTTAACTTTGTTTTGAGTTTTCAATTCAATATTTTTTGAATTTAAATTACCTAACTATACAAATAGCTAAAAATAATATAATGGGTATGCCCCTTTTTACCTGAGCTACGGAACTTTTGGTGGGCGAGGCTGACTCGCACTTTGCCGGTTTTTAATGATTATGTTATATATTTATTTAGGAAATTATTATTCGCATATTGAATAACCACCAATTTTTGTCTGCATTTTACTGTAAGAACTTATAGGTAAGCACACTAAAACCCCAGTTTTAAAATGTGTCATAATATATTAAGTGTTACCATACCACCGATTGTATAGTCTGTGTGTGTTACATAGATAATATTTTACTTTGTAGTGAATTAAAATTTAATAGACTGACTGCTGTTTTATTTCTAAAAATTTCATATCGTTAAAAAAAAAAAAAAAAAAATTTCACTAATTGTATACCGAGTAGATACGTACCTACTACGTACCCCAAATATACCTGTGTATATTTAGGTACCTATATTATAAGATAAATTATTCATCCTCACAGAAACCCCGAAACCCTTAAAGTTTGAAAGTGCAACACCAAAACCTAAAAATATTCAGCTCAGCAGTAGGCATGAATCATGAATCATTGAAGGCATGTGGCGTGTTTACAGACCAATCGAGACGTGCCCAAACTCGATTGGCCTGAAAACTCATTCGGCAAAAGCCGTCTTAGCTTTGGACCTAGCACTCTGGCCATCTCTGAGGTTTGGCTAGGCTAAACGCGATGCGCCCGCACATCGGCTTTGGATGATACAAATCACGCCGATAAAACGGTAAAATAAAATGATAACAAAAGGTTTTTTAAAGTACCTTGTTAGAGTCCAGTGTCTCCTCTGTAAGCTAAGATTGGCAAATGGCCAAAGCGCTTGGTACAAAGCTAAAACTTCGGCTAAAAAAGTTTACAAATATTATGTAAGTCATCTACTCTGCGCTTGGCCCGACACTTGGCCGCTTTTTCTAATTTCGATGGGAAAATTCACACAATTTTTAATCACCCAAAATCTCTTAATTATTCAATTTTATTCTATTAAATCTAGAATGTACTTATTCTAGAGTTCACCAGTTGGTGCGAACGTATCCAGGTATTTTTAATGTTGACTCGATGGACATTTTACACAAATTTTTTATCTGTCCTATTAGTATTATATTCTTAGCACTAAACATATTTTGCACAAACCACAATTAAATGTACAAAATCCCGAAATAATCAATTTTTATTTTTTTAAACTTATTTTATAAATCAATCGATTTCTAATTTCTTGAAAGAACCTTCAACGCCACCAAAAATATCCGATATTGTCTTCGGTTTGCCGGGTCTAAGGGTTTCGATCACACGTTTTTTGTTCTCATTCTCGAAAAAATCCTTGTATTCCATTAGATGTTCCAGAATTTCACCTGAGTGGCATAGAAATACTTCATTATATTACCAAAAAAATTAAATGCTTATCGTAATTTTAGGGAGAAGAAACATTGTGCTAATATAAATAAATTAAATAAATAAAAAAATTGCTTTATTTTCCTTTTGCTGATATATATTTTTTTTTCAATCCACTACAAGTTAGCCCTTGACTGCGATCTCACCTGATGGTACAGTACCCGGCAATAAATATTGCACATCGACCTTTGGAAAGAGACAATCGGTTATTTCGGCTTCGTATAGCGTTATCTCTGTCGCACATTACCGATCGGTAGTGTGCGACAGAGATAACGGTATACGAAGCCGAAATAACCAATTGTCTCTTTCCAAAGGTCGATGTGCAATATTTATTGCCGGGTACTGTAAGTGATGATGCAGTCTAAGATGGTAGCGGGCTAACCTGTTAGGGGCATGGCAGTTATAATATACCCATACCCCTATTCGGTTTCTACACGGCATCGTACCGGAACGCTAAATCGCTTGGCGGCACGTCTTTGCCGGTAGGGTGGTAACTAGCCGCTTCCGAAGCCTCCCACCAGGCCAGACCAGAGAAAATTTAGAAATTATAAATTCCCAAATTGACCCGCCGAGGATCGAACCCGGGATCTCCGCACGTTAAGACAACAGCGCTACACACTGCCCCACGGAGGTTTTTTTTTTCTTTTATTGTGAGATAGGCTTGCGCTTGACGACAATCATGCTTAGTGCAAAGCAATGATGAGGTCTAGGTTGGAACGCGCTTGCCTAGAAGATGCCTATTCACTCTTGCCTTGAAGGTACCTAAGTTATACGTGGCAGGAAACGCATACGCTGGGAGGGTGTTCACCACACCCTAGCAGTTCGGATCAGAAACGTCGTCAAATATTAATAAATACTAATAGATATTTATAAATGCTTAGCCTAATTTATTTAACTATTGAACTTAGAACTAACTACCTATTCATACCTCCAATAGCTATAAGGGCTATGTATAAGGGTAAAATAATTTATATGTTTTAATTATTATTATTTTTATTTGTAGTTTGTGTGTTAGCAAGAGGACCGCTTTCAGCGGTGAAAGCCTCCTCCAACTTTTTCCATACTTGTCTGTCTTTAGCGGCCCTGTTCCAGGTAGTGCCTGCTACTTTTTCAATGTCATCGCTCTTTCGTGGTCTGCCTGGCCTGCGTTTCTTGTAAATGGGGTACCAGTTTGTTGTCGTCTTCGACCATCTCTCGTCTTGTCTACTCTCTGAATATGACCGGCCCATTTCCATTTTAGATGGAGAACTTTCTTTGCTACATCTTTGGTCTCTGTAGTTTTCCTTATTTGTTTGTTTTTACTCTATCTTTGAGTTTGAGGCAAAGGTAGCTCCTTTCAATTTTTCGTTGGCATATTTGAATTTTGTTTAGGTTACTTCTGGTTAATGGCCATTGTCTGACATGCATATGTGAGACATGGCAGTAAACAGACTTCCTTGGCTTTAGTTTTTAGTTTTATTTTAAGAGTAAACTACCTAGTTTACTCTTAAATATTTCTTTCATGGCCCAATACTTATTCCAGGTGTTCTTGATTCTTCAGTACAGACTTTGTATTTAATCAGGTGCCCAAGGTAGATGTACTCATCGACATATTCCAAGTTGTCAGATGATAGGACAATTGGTACAGTGGCTATATAACTCTACCCCATTTCTTTACCCGTAAACGCTGAAGCCTGTGTGATTACATCCATACTTCCATATAAATGCGAAAGTGTGTTCACGGCTCATCCGTTCAATCGATTTTGATGAAATTTGGTACAGGGTAGGTTGTATCCCGGGGTAGGACATAGGCTATTTTATTTTATCCCGGAAAATTAAAGAGTTCCCGCGGGAATCAAAAAAATCCTAATCCATGCGGACGAAGACGCGGTCGGCGGGAATCATCTAGTTGGAAATAAGGTTAATAATTTACAGTACTTTTATCAATACTATAATAATATCATTCTATAATTTCATGTATCTGCACTAATAAAAGTATTATCTACAAACAAACAAGAATAGTACCTACCTTGAATTTCTCGGTAGGTTTTATGTTTTCCACCAGTTTCCTTCGGAAAGATTTCGATGGGTATAAACTTTTCCATTGTACCAGAGCCGGTCGGGTGGATATATAGGACGTCCATCAGTTGCTTCTTTAAGAATGGCTTCATCATTAGCAGCAACTTGTCGATGAAAGATGGCGCATTTAAAAAGTGCATTCCCTGGAGCCTCACTAAGATTGCTTCCTGTAAATACAATAATACCACACTAAGTTATAACTTATTACAATATACGAAATCGGTTGAACAGATACGGGCGGTGAAAGCGTAGCAGACAGACAGAAACACTTTCCTATTTATAATATTAAAATGGAATCCTAGTGAGGGGTTGTGTCAGGTGCCTTAATATATTTATGCGCATTGTCTTTTGTCGTATTTTTACTCACTTGAACATAATAAAGGAATCGCTGTACGTTCTGCAAGTCTATCCTGGCTAAATGGCTTAAAGTAACGCCTTCAAAATCCAAGACGATAACAAACCCAGGCCAGGTACCATCTTCTAATTGATGCATGTCTAAAAGCATGAGCACTGCCCTGTAAAAGTTAAATAGTCATAAGTCGTAAGTCATAATATTATATTTATTCAATTTATTGTACCTAAATTGAATAATACACTTATTGACGTCCAGTTAGGTACTCATAAAATACTAGATGATGCCCGCGTGGATTAAGTTTTTTTAATTCCCGGGGGAACTTGTAAAAACATAGGATACTTTTTATCCCGGAAAAGGCCCCGGGATATATCATGTAACCTACCGCTATACCAAATTTCATCGAAATCGGTTGAATAGATGGGGCCGTGAAAGCGTAGCAGACAGACAGACACACTTTCGCATTTATAATATTAGTATGATAGTATGGATGATGGTGATAACCAGTTGCGGTATCTTAAAATTAAAGCTACGAGGGTTCCAAACGCGCCCTGGTCTGAGAAGAGCCCACAACAAACTCAGCCGGTTTTTTAAAATAATATCACCATATTTAAATTATCTTGTATCTAATGCAAAAAGGTTGGGTACACTTGCTCTAAAACATACCTTATAGCTAGTCCTAAATTAAATTGCTCAGGGTCGTAGTTAACGAAATGAGTGTATAATACAGCGTAGCCTTCACTTGTTCGACTAGGTAGGATGGTCAGGAGACTGAAATAAATAAAAATAAATTATTTTTAACCCACTTCCAAAAAAAGGAGGAGATTCTCAATTCGGCGCGTATCTTTTTTTTAAATGCATGTGTTAAGATTTCTGAACCGATTTGAAATAATATTTTTTCAGTGGCTAGAGGAAGCTCGCGAGGAGGTACCATAAAATTTTTAGATTCCAAATGCTCAATATTGATGCTGCAGGGTAAAGAACGCCTCAACAATGGGAAATTATGATGGTGAATTTATATAGTAAGTACCAAGCAAAGAGTACACGATTCAAGTCTGAGTCCCAACTTCTCAACTCTGATGCTACAGGGTACATAACTCCTTAACAATAGGGATTTATGATTTTTTTCTAGTGAATTGATGTAGTAGGCAACGACTATTCGATTAAACTCACAATTTCAACTCCTCAATCCTGATGGTGCAGGTACAGAACTCTTTAAACACAGGAATTCAACAATCAATATTGCGAATTCATATTGTAGAAAATAATTCGTCGCTTTTTTGATGAAAGGACCTATCTAACACTTTTGACGTAACTGCACTAAAATCATCATAATAATGTACTTTTGAGGCTCTATCGATCTGTCTCATCGGCGTTTTAATATCTTCTACCGTTTACTAGCTAGGACAATCGGTAAGTATGGCGTATATGCTCAATTGCGAAAAGAAAATCATACTAAGTGGCGTATTTTATACTTAGGGCTATTAGATAGATTTTTATTTAGCTGATTAATCTATTTACTATGACGTGGATGAAATAGTTGAGTTCGAAACCTTGTCCTGAAAAAAAGCTTGTCCTGAACAATTTGCTCAATACCCAACTCCTCAACCCTGATTCTGCAGGGTACTGACTTCGTCACTGAACTAATGAGAACACTAAAAAGTTAAAAATAAAAATTATTTCCAAAAACCGACTTCCAAAGTCACTGTAAAGTAAAAAATAATTTTAATTTCTACACACAATGTTGAAGTCGGGCGAGCCTGACGCGTCAACTTTGCCTATCTTTGTTATACCCGCCCGACTTCAACATTATAGGTACCTATGTTGAAGTCGGGCGGGTTAAAAAATAATTTTGATTTCTACACACTACAGTAGTGAAAGAATTTTTATTAAATAAAATACCTACACATATTAATGACTTCCGCCCACGTCAGACGATCTCCTTAGGTCCCGGGTTCGATCCCCAGCTGGGTTAATTTAGAAATTTATAATTTCTGGTCTTAGAAGGTCTTTATTGTTGGCTTTGATGTGGATCCAGATGTAAATGTTGGTGTGTTAACTAGTTAAACAACTTACATATCATTGAAAACTTTTTCAATTTCAGCGTCGACCTTTCTATCCTTAAAGTAGGGAGTAAAGAGTGTGCGAAGGGTCAAATTTAGGTCCAGCACTTGTTTCGCAAGTTCTGCACTTTGATTGCAACAGTGATATGCTAATATCAGATCCAAATCTGGAAACAGAAATTTTTAACTAGATTTTAACTGATATTACATGCCCCGGACAGGATCCGAGAATTCTCTGGTGTTAGTTTGAAAAGTGCATAGTTTAGGCGTCCATTTCACGACAGACAGACACGACGCTCTGCATCAGTTGAATCTGTCAATCATGATCCATGAGTAATTGGGTATTTGACTACTATTCAAATAAATTATTTTTTAGTGACTATTAAATAGAGGATCTCCCAAAAGTAATATCCACGTCCCCTGATAGTTTTATGTTGAATAACCATTTTAAACAATCGATTAAGTAAAGTAAAAAAAATTGCGTCTAACTTTAATGACGTCACATTTTAGAATTTTATATAAATCCCATACTTAGGACGCGTTTTGACGTTTGAAAAAAGTTGCTGATTTGATTATTTGTCAAATACCCAATTAGACACTATGTACGCTGCGCCTAAAGCGTGGGTGAAATTGAAATGGAGCGGGAGATGAGGAACGGACTCGATGTAGACAAGATAGATATATACTTCCACCAAAAAAAAAACGCGGATAAAGGTAAGGTAAATTTTGTTCATTTTTAAAGGCAATAAATAAATACCTGTTACACTGTTGGCAGGAGAAGGGTTTCGTGTGTGAGTTCTTGTGCCCAGCCAGTTGCACGGACGTCTTGAACGCTTTGGGGCAGAATGGGCACTTGTACGCGCGTACTTCCGAATGCGTCAGCAAGTGGTGGTTGTAGACGCTGTGCGCTTTGAACCTACGACACAATTCATACTATAATATTATAACCAAAAGAGCAACCATCGAGTTTCTTGAACCGAGAACGGTAGGAATGGCATCCCGAACTAGTGATAGATTCACTCGACGATTCATAAAAATTCTTTCCAAGAAACCGACTTCCATCGCCACTGTAAAGTAATAAATAATTTTTATTTCTATCCAAGTTCGAATTAGTGTAAAGAGTGTATAAGTGCTGTGTCAGTGAATCAGTGCTTGTGCTACTTATCTAGGTCACAAAAACATAGTGAACACTAAGTATATTGGAACAAACTAAGGACAGTTAATGAACTGTAAATTAGACGTACAAATTAATTATAAGTAGAAGTTTAAGTTAAATTAATATTACTTATTAGCCCATAGGCTCTAGGTAGTAGATAATAAAGTTGCCATTATGAAATTGTAATGGAACTTTATGGCAAGGAAAAAAAAATTTCTATCCACTATGTTGAAGTCGGGTGAGCCTGGTGCGTCCTTTGCCTGTCCTCGTTATACCCGGCACCCGGCACCCGCCCGACTTCAACATAGTGGGTACAAATAACAATTATTTATTATTCTACAGTGGCGTTGGAAGTCGGTTTTTTGGAAAGAATTTTTATTTTTAACTTTTTAGTGTCAGGGTTGAGGATTTGGAGTCAGAATTTTTTATGGGACCACCTCGAGAGCTTCCTCTAAAGACTGATAGAAAAAAAAATTAAATCGGTTCAGAAACCACGGAGATAAGCACCGACATACATTTAAAAAAAAAAATACGCGCCGAATTGATAACCTCCTCCTTTTTTGGAAGTCGGTTAAAAAGTAAAAGCTTATTAATTGAATTTTTCTTTTGAAACACGAATGTATATTTGTCTACTACGCTTTCACGGCCCATCTTTTCAACCTGTTTTGACGAAATTTAGTACAGAGATAGGATGTTTTTTTTATTCCACTACAAGTTAGCCCTTGACTGCGATCTCAGCTGATGGTAAGTGATGATGCTGTCCAAGATGGTAGCAGGCTATCCTGTTATGGGCATGGCAGTTATGTTAACCCCATACCCCTATTCGGTTTCTACACGGCATCGTACCGGAACGCTAAACGCGTCTTTGCCGGTAAGGTGATAACTAGCCACGGCCGAAACCTCCCACCAAGCCAGACCAGGGAAAATTCAGAAATTATAAATTCCCAAATCGACCCTGCCGGGGATTGAACCCGGGACCTCCGCACGATGAGACAACAGCGCTCAACATTGCGCCAGGGAGGTCATCGCCCTTGACTGCGATCGAAATTATCCCTGCTGGGTCTACCACTTATAAGACCACAGCGCTCACCGCTACGCCATATAGGTCATCAAAACGGCTGGCTGGCAGTTTTTTTTTAATTTTCCGGGATAAAATGTAGCCTATATCATTCTCCAGCTCCTCAACTATACCCATGCATAAAATCCCGTTTTGCGTTTATTATACCTCTTATTGCAGTGCGGACACGCGTAGGGCCGCGCGCCGGTGTGCGTGCGCATGTGCAGTGTGAGGCGGTGACGACAGACGACACGCGGAACGACTTGCCGCAGATCTCGCACGAGTGCGGCTTTTCTCCTACGCAAATAATATAATTAACAAGCAGTCAATAAGTAACCCGCCGTTAGTAAGCAGTAGTTATCAATTGAAAAAAATGTAACCCAGTTACGGAAAAAAACCAGAAACTTCCACTTTTTTGGATGAAAAACCTATAATATATTCTGTCCAACCATTTAATTTACTTTTGACATAAGCACGCCTATGAAGTTTCATAATTATTGACAGGCAACCATCGACAAAGAAAGGCAATACTAGTGAAGCGACTTTCCCTATTATCCGATATTTCGTAACTCATCTAGTAATTATCAGTACGAATTTCTAGATAGTCATGAAGCTGCTACGCAAGCTCTCTTGAATGTCTTTTAAGCACCACACATCTTTGGCGATGGATGGTTTGTATGACCTGACAGATTCATGTACATTTATTGTACAGTTTTAAATAAAATAAATAAAAGTTTATTGACCAAACACTACATTATACTACGTATAACTAAATTTATACAAATACAAATTACACATAAACTACGTGTGGCCAATGGGCCACCTCCTCAGCCCGTGCCACAGCATGAGAGATAGGTATATACCTACTAAACATACTGCAACGCTGATTTTCAGGAGGAGCCCAAGAGTCAAAACGTCACGGACCATCACTTACACCTACCAAAATTTAAAATTAAAATAACATCAGTGTGTATCATTCATTATACTGTACTAATTTTCTACTTCCATGGTTAAGGTTTCTGTGTCTTTGATCTGTGCGGAGTGTGTGGTTGTGTGGTGTGGTAAAGTCTGTGGTTTACATAAATGATTTTTTTAATACATACATTAACAAACAAATCATTTTTTGGGACTGCAAAATTAAGTTAGTTTGCAAAGGTTTATCGTTGACTAGCTTATGCCCGCGACTTCGTCCGCGTGGAATAAGTTTTTTTGGATTCCCGCGGGAGCTCCTCAATTTTCTGGGATAGCCTATGTCACTCACCAGGTCCTCATTTATACCCGTGCCAAAAATCACGTCGATCCGTTGCAGCGTGATTGAAGGACAAACCAACAAACAAACTGACTTTCGCATTTATAATATAAGTATGATTCCCAAAAAACCAGTGCCTGTTGCCAGTTATGATCTAAAATAATAAAAATATGGCTCACCCGTGTGTATCCGTTCGTGTTTCACTTTCTCGTGTGGTCGCGCAAATTTTCTAGTACAATACAAACAATTATACGGCAATAATTTGTCAGATTTTTCTACTGGTACCTAAAAAGAAAGAAATTTTTAAGCAATTTACTCATAAACTAGACGTGAGTCCGACGGGACTTCCCATCTGCATCATTTTACGAACCATCCGATGACCAATTGATCTAAAATTTATTATCCTTAACTCAAATCTAAACTGATGTTCTTGCTATACACTTGCGTTATTTAAAGAGCAATTCTACAAATTATTCTAGACACAAAGTGAGTTCTAAAAATTAGAGACTAGTGGGCCAGCCAGACTTTTTCCTGCCCTAAACCTAGACCCCAATTGCAATGCTCCCTACGGGATCCAATTGTGAATATAAACCATCTCGGGACCCACAAAGATACACACAAAAAATTCCATCAGAATCGGTCCAGCCAGGAGTACAAAGTGTCCAAGTACCCAAAAATACTATTAATTAGAATATAGTTATAATAGTGTAACAAAATGTTACATATTTTATTATAATTCATATATATATTCATATTTTAAAAGAAATATAAATATATATATATAAATTTAAAACTTAAGGTATATGCGAACTATTCTCTATTTTTAATTATTATTCCACCCCAGCACAGTAGGGTAGGGGAGACATCAGTACTGGAACATTCTAGGTATCACCCCAGGGCATCCACAAGTCATTATTGAAAAATAACCTCTTTTCTAACCTTATCTACTTTATGTACACTCATATGCATTTCGAGATACTCTTTGGAATGGAACTTCTTGTTGCATATATCACAGTTCATCTTGTTTGTGGTTTTGTGCGAGTTCTGGTGGATGATTCTATAGTCTATGGGTATCAGCTTATCACAAACGCCACAGAGATACTTGTCGTCGCTCGCTGGCAAACCTTCCGCTGTTTCTAATGGAGGTTCTATTGGTCGGGATCTGTTGAAGATTCCAAATACACTTACTATATTTATCCAACCATTTGTTTTACTTTTGGCAGCTCGATTCAATGATGTTCTAATGCATTACTAATTCGATTTTTGATAAAAATCTACTTTATTTATGATATAATATGATACATTGATATTTATCTTTGCTCAACATTTTTTTAATTGTTTTGTAAACATACCCAATACGAGTTACGAAATATCGTATAAAAGGGCACGTCGCTTCACTATTCTAAAAAACGATATGCGTCTATGGAGAATTGCATTTTTGCATCGATAGTTGCCTGTCAATAATTATGACACTTCATAGGCGTGCGTATGTCAAAAGTAAACTAAATGGCTGGACAAATATACGTGATAACTGTGACCTCATTTATTCCCACAGGAACTCTTTAATTTTCGGGGATATAATGTAGCCTGTGTTAATTCCATTTCAAATTTGAGCCAAATCGTTTCAGTCGTTATGGTGTGAAGGAGTAACAAACATACAAAATTACAAACATCCATTCATTCACATTGAAAAAATTTGTAGGATTAGTTTAGCAAATGGACTGTGAAAAGGTAGCGATGTCCAGTTTGCGATTCAATGGGATTCGTGCGCCACCTATTGCATGTTGATAATGGTTCAAGGCAATGCCAACAACAACTATACAAAGTTTCAACTCAATATAATTTAATGAACTAACAGACAAACAATATTTATATAAAAGATTTCATACTTGATAGGGTCATGCATTTTGTTGTGTAACTTTAGTGACTTGCTGGTAGGAAACTGTGTATTACAA
This sequence comes from Erebia aethiops, assembly GCA_923060345.2. Classification (NCBI taxonomy): domain Eukaryota; kingdom Metazoa; phylum Arthropoda; class Insecta; order Lepidoptera; family Nymphalidae; genus Erebia; species Erebia aethiops. The sequence goes on from CAKLPR020000021.1 coordinate 265,890, forward strand.
ATTTCACATTCGAATTTAGTTTGAAATATGGCAGTGCTTAAGTCTGAAAGAAAAAAAAATCTTACTTTCCATAATCTACATAGGTATTAACTATCTAGTTAAATCTTTAGAATTTTATCATACCTGTATTTCTTAGTTTATGTACTTTCATATGTGCACACAATGATTTTGAGTTTTCATAGGAGACTGTACAGTGTGGACATTGGTACTTCACTGCAAACAAATAAAATTTATATCTTAGTTTTAATAGAAAAAATTCAATTTTTTCCCAATGAAACCTAGCTGAACTCGTCAAAATATGTATTTAAATAAGCAGCGAAATACAGGAGAATTATACAATGTATACGCTGTGTACGGGAACAGTTCCTCCGGAAGAATGGTACTCATGTTCCATTCCAGCTTTCCCAACAGTTGTACTTTGAAAATTTATAGCAGTAGTATAATATTACGTGGAAACTCTGTAATCGCGATTTAGACTTGGTTTATATTTTGTCCAACCATTTATTTTGCTTTTGGCAGCTCGATTCAATGATGTTCTGACGTGGTACTGATTCGATTTTGTTAACAATCGACTTTCTTTATGAAGTTTTAATTGATTTGACACATTAATATTTATCTTTGCTCAATATTTTTTTATTGTTTTATAAACATACCCAAGCGTTTAAATGACTAAATATATTAATGTATATTGTATGTATTAAAAGAAATCATATTTTATATACATTTATAACAGTACAGTAAATGCACATGAACCCGTCAGGTCATAGAAACAATAAATCAACCATACCAACGATAACCAACCATAAATCAAAATTAAATCCTTGAATCCTTCAATTATTTTGATTTTCAGTTATTGCATTTTTAAAGCTTTTTAAAGTCTATGTTAATTATTAAGTAAGGAATGATTATGAGACGGTACTTAATTTTTAATTAAATAAGAGCATGATCCCGTCAACAAACTGCCATGCAGTTTGACGGAATAACATGAAATAGTTTGTATGAATGTTTATTATGGTTAATAAATAAATTTAAAAAAAAAAAACAATAATATATATGGTGCTAAAAGGACTATCAAGAAAGCTAGTGTTGCAGCTCCATGATTATATTGAAAAGGAAAGTTGTACAGTTTGTAATTTATATTTTATTTATATATTTTTTTTTAAAATTATTTTACGGCCCTGGATACAAGTTCTTTAAGGCATAAGAATAATTGCCGCAGACTATACACAGATACCTTAGCCATGGAGGTGGGAAACACTGTTGTATTTTAAGTTAGAAGTTATGCAATTTTTATTTTTATTTTAATTTTAAATATTATTAGGTGTAAGTGATGGTCCGTGACGACATGACCCTTGGGCCCCTCCTGAAAATCAGCGTTGCAGTATGTTGGGTAGGTATATATACATCTCTCATGCTGCGGTACGAGCTGAGGAGGTGGCCCATTGACCACACGTAGTATAAGTGTAATTTGTATTTGTATAAGTTCAGTTATACTAAGTATCATGAATTGTTAGTGTTGGTCAATAAACTTTTATTTATTTATTTCATTACTAGAATACGAGTTAGGAAATATGTGATAAAAGGGCACGTCGCTTCACTATTGTAAAAAACGATATGCGTCTATGGAGTATTACATTTTTTTGTCGGTTGCCTGTCCATAATTATGACACTTCATAGGCGTGCTTATGTCAAAAAAAAAAAAATGGCTGGACAAATTATAAGTTACTTAGTCCGGCCTTTTTCTACATCGCTACAGCGACATCTAGTGGCTGTATATGTGTTGTCGACATCGCCACACACTGTTTGTTACAAACAACTTACAGACTTTGCACGGATGCTTTTTGAACTCCGCGAGCGAGGTGACGTAAAGGTTGCATGTCATACAGTTGTATAACTTCACCTTGTTGCCGCTCGTCGTCTGCATCTCTTTCATAACAACTTTGTGGTATATGCTGTTTTTATCTGGAAATAAATCTATATTATAATAATTAATTAATATTATAAATGCGAAAGTTTGGATATATGGATGTATGGATGGATGTTTGTTACTCAATCACTCCCCAACGGCTGAACGGATCTGGCTGGAATTTTGCACAGAGATAAATTTTAATCAGGAATAGCACATAGGCTACTTTTTATCCCAGAGTTCCCGCGGGAACCAAAAAAACTCAATCCACGCGGACGTAGTCGCGGGCATCAACTAGTATTTAGTAGCACATATAAACGTAGGTAATGTACGATTTAGATATGGTTCAGCGCCCCAGACCACAGCTGAGTGCAATAGGGAGGGACAGGCAAAGCTAATCTCAGATGGCGCCACCCTCGCTGGTAACTGTCAGGTTTATTTGCGTACGTATTTGAGGTAAATATGCGTCCTATTTTATTGAATCTGGGAAAGAACCCAGTGTATGTGCTCTCGCCATAAAAATCGTCAGGTCTAAAGTGAGCGCTACATAACCTAGCCGATGAAGTGGGTTTCCAATTTTGTTGGCGCAAGGCTTTGTACCATAGTATTCTTCTTTGTAATCAGCAGGAAAACGGTGTGCGCTTTTATTATCACATTTGAATGCACAACATTTAAGCATTATAATGAATTAATCTAAGAAAAATAAAGTATCGTGTAAAAAATGTATGGTGTTTGACAGGTAAACAACACCAGCGACGATGCGACACCTAGCGGGATAAATTGGCAGCGTCCCTCCCCATTGACAATGGGATAAAGAGAATTTTACATTTAAAGTTCATAATTTGCATGTAACTCAGAAACGTTGATCTAGTTAGGATAGCTTTTCTTGATCTTGAAAAATTTTAAACTCATCATGTGACAGATTAATCTGAGGATGCTCGGCTCTACGTCGGCATCAGCACTATATTATATTGTCTTTGCAGTCTTGTAAATTTTTTAAATAGCAACCACCAGGTGGTAAATTCGTATGAAGATTCAAGTATGTATATTTAATTGATTTTGAATTTTGCTGCACTTTCGCCAGTCTCCTACTGCAGAATGCCACATGTTAGCCAGGCTCGAATGTCATCAAAGAACAAAAGACTACCACTGCCCACAATCTTTATTATATTAACTGTGACGCGGCAATGTCACCAAACTAATTATATTTTTGCCTGGTGGGCTTCGGCCGTGGCTAGTTACCACCCTACCGGCAAAGACGTGCCGCCAAGCGATTTAGCGTTCCGGTACGATGCCGTGTAGAAACCGAAGCGGTATGGGTTTAATATAACTGCCATGCCCCTAACAGGTTAGCCCGCTACCATCTTAGACTGCATCATCACTTACCATCAGGTGAGATCGCAGTCAAGGGCTAGCTTGTAGTGGATAAAATAAAAAAAAACTTTTTGTGCTCGGATGCTGGCTCTCAATACATTCGTTCGTTTACTACTCTTCTAATCGCATTGCTACAGCTCGATACACTGCCCTAATGCCCTAATCTGAATCGTAAATTAGAGTCCACAATACTAGACTGATAAACTCGCACCGTTAAATTTGTGTATTTCGAAGATGCATAGTCACACAACAAGCAACAAGCCACATACAATAAATAAAAACACACGCCACAAGTGAAACTTCAGAAAATTCTCTCAAGAGAATGAGTTAAATATGACTTGTATTCTATCTCATTCACTCGCAGGCTAAATCCTATTATGAATATGTTTGTCTCTTTTTGGTGTCGCTTTTTAGTTTCATTGAATTTTCAAATCACGATTCTAAAGAAGTTTCACATCAAAAAACATTCAGTATTAGTAAAGTTCTACACACTAGCGACCATATTCATTCCATAGACCAAGATTAACAACATAGAAACAACATAAAAATATACTTAATGCATAACTTGCTTTCAGGTTTAGCCTTAGGCGCTGAGTTGATCTGCAATCGCCCAATAAGCATTTGTCCCGATTTGTCATTTGGCTCAATTTTTATTTGATCCTCACCCACCATATTTTGAGTTTGAACTGTCAATGAAATATAAGATTTTTTGTATATTATACAAACTGCCATTACCTACCTTAACGAGTTAGAATCTACCATAGACTCTGTTAGACTGCACCATGACGTCACAGTCAAGGCCTAACTTATAGTGGAATAATAAACTAAAATAAATGCACACACAAATGAAACCCTATAAAAGCCTAATAAAAGTTCGAATACCTCATTGATTTGTAAGGAACTAACTTCTTGAGGGACGAATGGCCTAGCTGGGATAACGCATATCAGTCGATTGTGATTATTCAGCAACGTTGACCCAAGTCGGTAACTGGATGGGTGACCGAATTTGGATGTTCAAATTTGGCTTTGTCGTTCCCTCCGTGCCTCGGAGAGCACGTTAACCCGTCGGTTCTGTTTATTATCACTAACATCCGATAATAATCGTTACAAAAACCTAAGAGTTTAAATACTCTTAGTCGAGTCGTATGCGGAAGGATGTGGGGACCCACCACATTATTATCCTAAGAAAACTCCTACCATTATGTGATTAATGGAAAGGGGTCACGACCCTCAGTAATGAGGAATACGACGCAGAGAGAGAACTTCTAAGACAGAATAAAATAATACCTGTATTATCCTGCAATACTGGTGTTTCTACAATGTCGCCAGACTCAGTTATCATTCTGCGCGAGGACTGTTTATCGACCACAGTTTCTTCAGTCACTGCCGATTCGGTTTCATACGGTAGATCTGTGTTGCCATTGTCCTAAAAATAATATAAGTACTTATTGTGTTGAAGTATTAAAAAAATAGTTACTAAGACACACTATTGGTCTAAATAAAAAAAATACATATTGTACTCTATGTAATACTCTATGTAGAGCCTGCATGGAGAGCAACGAGACACCGAAACACATACTGCGCGAGTGCAGTGGTGTTTCCACCCAATCAGAAGCCTACATTGGTTCCCCAGAAACTGGAAGTCCTCGTCAACCTGGGTGGCCTGCTTGGATTCTGGAGTGAGCTTGGCTGGCTGGAATTATCCAGCGGGGAGTGGCACCAGCGGTATTCACGCACAGCGAACACCAAAGATAGGATACAAAGAAGAACAGTTCAGTTGTCAAAGGAAGTTGCGGATTTCTAGTAAAATATAAGATAATCTCGTACATGAACAACAACATCTTCATCTGTGTGATAATTCTGTATGTGTTCTAAGACTGACGAGAATGAAACACCACATGTGTTGCAGGTATAGAGCTCTTCGACAGTTTTATCATCTCCATCTTCATCACTTGGAACCAGTTCACTGTCCATTTCTGTATCTCCATTTGGAAAATCACACACATCCTCTGTATCTGAAAAACAAATAATATTTTTTCCAAATGACGGTCGGAACAATACATTCTCTTTTATTTAAGACAAAAAATTTAAATATTAACCTAAGAGGATTTGAGTAGAGCTATGAAATCTATACTAATACATAATATTATATTTTGAGAAAGTTTGGATGGATGGATAGATGGATAGATGGATGTTTGTTACTCAATCATGTCAAAACGACTGAAACGATCTGGATGAAATTAGGCACAGAGGTAGATTGTAGTCTGGAATAACACATTTACTACTTTTTATCCTGGAAAATTAAAGAGTTCGCGTGGGAACCAAAAACAGACGACGTCTCGGGCATCAGCGAGTCAGCTATAAGAACTAAAAATGAAGCTGACGCCAGCGACTTAGTCAGCATGGATGTAGTCAAACTCCTTGAGAACTCTTCGTTTTTTTGGGGGGAAATGTAGCCCAGGTCTTCAACTATATCCATGGAAAATATCACCTCATTGCAGCATGTTTGAAGGGCAAAAAAACACAATTTCTCACGTCTTATTATATTCTTTTAAATAATTAAATTAAATGAATTTAAATAACATTAACTTACCTTTCAGTGCAGACAAAGATATAGTCCCATCGTTATTTTGCTTAGTGACTATAGTTACAGTTTCCGGATTCAACAGGGTCTCATTAGTGAGAATGACATAACGGCTTTGCCCATCTTCCTTCACAAGTTTCATTTCCTGAGTCTGCAGGCATGGCTTGGTTAACTGCTGCCTTAACAGCTCTACATACATTTTACCATCATCTGCCTCTTGATCTATATTTGAATTAGATGTTTCCTTATTGTTAATTTTTAGAGTCTTCTTTTGTGAAGTGGCATCTGTAAGAAAAATAATGGTAACTAGTACAGACAATGCTCTCGAATTAGTCTATGTGGATTTAGGATTTATAAAAAAATCCTATTGAATCTTTTTTATTTTCCATGATAAAAATTAGCCTGTCTGTCAATCAGTCTTTTTTTGTTGGTTTGATGATAAACTGGATTTTGTTTCCTTTTAAACAAAAAGCAGTTAGAAACCAATATCTACATTTAAATCATTACAATAACTTGTTAGAGTAACTTCTAAAAATACAATGGTCATAGGCACAAAACACATGTGCAACCAATACGGTTGAAAATTATTATTGCTTGCTATCACCAGTCAATATTTTTGTGAAACTATTTCAAGAAAAGAAAACATTCTAAAAATGAAAAAAAAAATTGTAGTAGGTAAGTATATCACGTTCTCATTTAAAATATGCATTTGCTAGCTGTTTTTTTGAGTAACTAGATAGACTTTGTCCGCGTGGATTAAGATTTTTCTATTCCTGTGGGGACTCTTGAATTTTCCGGGATAAAAAGTATCCTATGTCCTTCCCCGGGACAACCTATCCCTGTACCAAATTTCATCATAATCGGTTGAAGGTTTCAAGGTGGGCCGTGAAAGCGTAGCAGACAGACACACTTTCGCATTTATAATATTAGTATGGATTGAGCTGATGCCTGCCACTTCATCTGCATGGAAAGATTTTCAAATTTCCACAGGACCTCCTTGATTTTCTGGGATAGTCACTCTCCAGGTCCTCAACTATACCCATGCAAAAAATCACATTGATCAGCTGCTCTGTAGCAGCATGATTGAAGGACAAAGTAGGTATGAAGTATGATTTAACAATCTAATTAATGGTTCTTAAAACAACTATTGGCAAAAAGATTTTAATAAGACTTTCTATTGATATAACAGGTTTTGTTAGTATGCTTTAATTTTATAGGCAAGCTTAGTTTATTTTGCTGAGATCAGAAAAAATATGTTTAGTATTGTCTGTAATAGTAAGATAGATAGTTTTTGAGAAATTCCAATAGTATCCTAATTAACCAAATTCCACGTGGACAAAGTAACAGGATTACGCTAGTTCTAACCTAGTAATTATAAAAGGTATAATACAAATTTGATAGATCTAATCATAATTTTATAATGTGTTCAGTGATTTATTTATTACCATAGTCCTGAGTGGAATCTGAGTTTACCGAGTTAGCGTCTTGTTCAATTTTAACAATGTTACTCATGTCATTTCCAAGGGCTACATTCTCATCAGTATTTAGAGCTTCACAACTGTCAACCTTAAGATGCTCTGTGAGCGTTTCCAGTGAAGAAAAGCTTTGATTACATATGGAACATACAATATTCAATGTTAAATGAATCAAATGTTCCAAAAGCGATTGCTTGGAATCGAATGTAGGCTCAGCTTTAGTATACTCCCCGCGGAGTTGGACGTTCATATTTTTTTTACAGAAAGACCTTGATGTGGTAAGCCTTGCACTAAAATATTTTACTCCGAATTCTAATACTTTTCGAGAAATATTTTTTTGAAATTCGCAAATTTCACCACTTTTCACTATTTTTTACGACATTTGCCACAGATTTGCCATAGATTACAGACTCATTGATGTTTAGTTGACGTCTCAGTTGTCGTACTAAAGTTTCGTTTTACGTATTATAATCCGTTCCAAACATAAAAAGTAATACAAAATGATAATAATCGAGTAATAATCATATTCAAACCATAAAAACTGTCTATCATTGCATTTAATACATTGATGTAGAATTTTTTTAGTACCTATACTAGATGTAGGATTAGCGCTTCAAAAATGTCCCCGACAAATTACAGCACAAATACGAAAGTGCTCTTATTTGAAATTAGTATGAGCCAACCTTAGCCAACATAACGACGCGTCAAAATGCTGCAGTGCTCATATAAAAAGAGTGCTAATATCCTTTGGCCAATGTTTGTGACAATGCGTCAAATATTGTAACAAACATTGACTGTTCTGGATAGACGGGATGCATGGAGTAGTGTTGGTTTTAAAAGTATTGTTGCTTAGTGATTCCCTGGTAATCCATTTCGTTATGCAGTAGAGTTGTTTGAGCCATCTAAAATATACAGATAACATTAATTATGTTCAAATTCATTTTGATAAAATTGATATTACTAGAAACACACATACCTACATAGTTACATAAATACACATAAAATACATGGGTACATAAAGATATTATATACTTTACATAAATATTTTATAAAAAAATGTAGTAAAAAATAATAAAAGCCGCAAAGGCTAAATCTGAATAAAGTTTACTTGGTACTTTTTAAGTTTACGTGTAATACGTCAATAAAACGTAGATTTTTAACCTTGATATTAATTTTAAAATGAAACTAAGTAAGGAAAATTTAATTTTAAGTTAAAATCTTACTTCTTAAACAAATGTTAGATAGTTTAGTTTTAGTTTCCTCATGTTTTTACACAGATACTTATGCATATCATAACATTGTATAGTTATAAATATTGATAGAAGAGGAGAGAGTACGCCATTTAAACCTACGTGGTTTTTCGCAGTGCTACCCACCAAAACTGTATCAATATTTATTTTGATAAATAAAACATACTGTACAAGTGTAACACATAAGTGAGTTGCTGGGGCGCGTAAGCTAGTAATAAATATACACGACCACATACCACCACGATATACAACTTTAAAAAATCAGCAACTCCATGTCTCCATTGTTCTATTTGAATTTCGTTCCATTGAATTTTTTGTTTTTGCCTTTTTACAAAGACAAAAGGTCTTAAATATAAACATACTACATTCGTAATTCAACTTAAATTCTAAGTTTTAAGGTTTATAATAAATTGACGTTGTTGATATTGACAATGTGATGCCAAGAGTTGCGTCTTGTTCCAAAATAGTGTAAAGGTATCAATTTGGCAACGTATGAAGTACCTTATTGCTTACATATTAAGTTTTATTTTAATAATAAATATTGTTGTACTTATTTTAAAAATTACTTTTTGTTTTGGATTGAAAGGTTATTCCTACCTTTTCTCTGATGACAGAACGTCTTAAAAATTAATATTTTCTACTATAAGATAAGTTTATTTCATAAATACATTTTTCTACATTTCCCACTCAGCATACAAATGTTTATGTGTGTGCAAATTGGGACATTTTTGCGATATTTTTTGTTCGTGACCCTGTTTCTAGTACTCATTCTATTTCAATGGTTGAAAAGCTTTCTTAACAAATTGGGTATTTGACGACTAGTCAAATCAGGTACTTTTTTCAAACTTTGAAACGCGCGATTAGTATCGGATTTTTTTTATGAAATACTAAATTGTGACGGCATTTTGATGAAGTCACAATTCAGTTGACTTTTAAGTCAATGGACTTAATTTTGACTTTAATCAAAGATTTAAAATGGTTGATGAAACACAAAATTAACAGGAGACGTGGATATAACATAACGTCTTTTTGCAAGTCCTCTATTAAATAATCACTAAAAAATAATTTATTTGACTAGTCAAAAACCCAATTCTGTTTATTGTTTCCTCGCGAATTGGAGAAAAGCACTATACAAGTCTCAGCCGAAATAGCAATTCAAATTGTTTACTAAAGATCATGAAAAATGAAAATGAATCATCCATCAGAATTCGAGCAAAATTAATTTATCTGCCATATTACTTATATATTAATTTATTTTTCTCAATTATAGTACTTGGAATCCCTGATAATCCCTCGCGCCTGTGACCCAGACCTGACCCTAGCGGAGAACAAAATAAAGGCGTTGTCTGAGTTCTTCCTCAAAGCCTGCAAAGCTGGCCCCTGGGTGCCAGATGATAAGAGAGATGCTGAACTCAGTAAGTTTTTTTTTCTTGCTTTCTTTCTTCTTTCCTTTTTCTCTTTCTTACCTTATCATCTCTTGTGTTTATGACTCCAACACCAGATCTCCGCTTTCTTCCAAAGCTGAGATGCAAAATGGCAGAAAATTAAAAAAAAAAATGTTGCTTATCCCCAAATATACCTACTAGTTTTTTTTAACCTTGAGTTTTTGTACCCGTATGTACCTATATATTAATGTATAATAATAGACTTTATGAAGGTTTACCATATCTTAAATTCAACTTAGACGATTCAAAAGCACTTTAAAAAGTTTATTTGAAGATTGATGTTTGAAGTTTGAAATGAATTCGTACACTGAAATCAAATCCTCCATTTTGTTTTGACAGAGGGTAAATACCCGAATCTTTGCGCCGGCTGCGCCAACCCGGCGTGTAGAGAAGACGACAAGTATTGGGGAGCCACTGGCGCGTTGGAATGCCTTCTGGACAACTCTGGTGACGCCATGTGGGGGGAACTATTTGACGTGCAGTATATCTTTGGAGTGAGTAATACGACTCTTCTGAACAACTCTGGAGATGCTTCATGTGGGGTGAACTTTATGACGTGTGGTATTTGTTTGGAGTAAGCTATATACTCTTCTACTCGACTCTACTTGATCTAACCCCACAGCTGTTCGTGGCCGGCTGCCAGTTTCGAGGGTCGTATTGCTTTCAGTTTAGCAGCCAAAATGTTGGTACTTGATTTTTTGGACAGTTTAAATGATAAAGACTTTATAGAAATGTATCGTTTAAATAAATAATGTAACGCCAAGTTTCCGAACGCAGCCATAGACGCGCCACCTCTCTCGTTTTGACAGCCGTCTATAGTCTATGTCAGTACTTATTAGATATTGTTCCGCAGAGACAAGTTAATTGTTCCGGGTTAACCTAATCTTGATACAACCCTGTGTTTCGATAGTGAATCCACCATTATATTCTGCAACAATTATTGTATTGTTTCTTTTACAGAGTATTCCAATCATACAGTGGCGTCCAACTTGTGGCCTATCGAAACAAGACAATGCAAGACACGCCAAGACAACGCCGCGTAGTGTCGCCGCGTGGCACACTCACGGAGACAGATGAAAGCGGTGAAGAAAATATTACCGTACGAAAACAGCCTCGCACCCCAAGGATACAGATGTCAGAAGAACAACTATCTAGCATAATTTCTAAAGTGATGCGCACGACGTTGGACATGTCGGCGTCGCGATCCGCGTCATCGGACGCGCCATGCCCTGTGCCCTCTTCCGGTAACCTCTCCAAGTGCACAGCGCGATTCGACGGCTGCGGTGGATCAGACGCGATCGAGTCATTCATCGATGCCGTAGAAATATACATGGAGTGCTCGAACGTGAGCGACGCCCACGCATTGCGAGGCCTCGGAATGCTCCTCACGGACGGCGCCGCGACCTGGTGGAGAGGCATCAAAGGCGACGTACACAACTGGCAGGAGGCGAAGGCGAGGATGCGAGGGATGTATGGAACCCCACACCCCGCATATAAAGTACTACGGACCATCTTCGCACGTGAGCAAAATAGTGAGAGTGTCGATGCGTTTATACCCCGTATTAGAGCGCTTATTGCTAAATTACCTTACAGACTAGAGATGTGTTTACAGTTAGATATAGTTTATGGATTATTAGATCGTAAGATAAGAAAATATGTCCCGCGTAACACAGTAAGTGACTTAGATACATTGTTAACAAAAGCGAGAGAGGTGGAGGAAGCTAAGGCTGAAATAAGCAAGCCGCAGTCTATGAGTAAGAGCAATAATTCTAAGATTTCTGTAGCAGAAGCTACTGTAACTAGTGATAACACTGTCAATCACAAGAGAGTTCGCATTCGCTGCACTTATTGCAAAGCTTTTAACCACTCAGTAGATTCATGTAGAAAACTTGCAGCTAAAAATGATACTAGTAAGCCTAGTACATCCGCCGAGTCTAGGTCACCTATTATGTGCTATCAGTGTTTAACCCCAGGGGTTACAAGGTCGCGGTGTGATACTTGCAACAAGGGCAAACCCCAAGCTGAGACTAGCTCTCCGGCTAGTTTTAACGTTCTTAAATCCATTGAAACCGTTCACAGCGATCTACCAATTGTGTCTGTATCCATTGCTGGTAAGCGAGGCGTTGCAGTTCTAGACAGCGGGGCAACACAAAGCCTGGCCAGCCCCATGCTATTCAAAGTTCTGGCTGATGCAGGGGTCCAGTTCACTCGAGTCCAGCGAACGATAGGTCTGGCATTTGGCTCACCTCAGGTATGTTACGTTTTAGTCACTACTAACCCAGTAGCAGTAAAAATTGGAGACTGCGAGGTCCCTACGGAGTTTATGTACCTCCCTAGCCCAGAAGGCAAAACTTTACTGGGCAAGGATTTCATTTCGAATGCAGGGATAGTAATGAATATATCTGAAGGTTCATGGAGCTTTAAAGATAAACCCAACCAGGCATTTAGGTTTGTCGAGTCCTACCATTTTACATCAGATCCTGAAACACAGCATCTTGGATTCCCAGATGCACACCACAATACCAATGGTGATGATCTGATGTTGAGGCCTGATGAGGGTCATGCCCTCTCAAGCTCAGAGAAGACAATTCTTAACAATTTTATCTCTTGCAGAGCGGAACGGTTTGCGAAAGAGGGTCCAGCCACCGAGTTTGCGACCCATCGCATCGAGGTCAAGGAAGACCACCCACCGATCGCCTGCCCACCTTTCCGGCTCTCTCCAAACCGGAAAGCCGCATTGAGAAAGGAGCTTGACAAGCTGCTGGCTGCCGGAGTAATAGAAGAGTGTGAGTCCCCATGGGCGGCTAACGTAGTCATGGTCCCGAAGAAGGATGGAGGTATGCGTCTTTGTATTGACTATCGCAAACTCAATGAGGTAACCGTGCCCGACCGGTACCCATTACCCAGGATTGAAGACGTCCTACATGCGGCCAAGACGTGCACGTACATGACCACACTTGACCTGCATTCTGGTTATTTTCACGTTAACGTGCACCCAGATGACCGGGATAAAACCAGCTTTGTCACACCTTTTGGCATGTTCAGATTCATCCGCATGCCTATGGGCTTACGTAACTCAGGAGCCACATTTCAGAGGCTCATTGACCGATTTAAGTCCAATCTTACCGCACTGCATGGCTCAGTGCTGGCCTACTTAGACGATATTATCGTCTTATCGCCTGGCAGCTTCGACAATCACATGGCAGACCTTAAGTCGGTCTTTGATAGATTGGCTTTATTTAAATTGCGAGTGAATCGCGATAAGAGCTGCTTTGCATGTGACTCGGTCAAGTTTCTTGGCCATATCATAACACCAGGCGGGTTCCATACAGAGCCAGACAAAACAGCCGCTATAACCGCTATGCCTGCGCCAGTAAACGCTAAGCATTTGATGAGCTTTCTGCAAACTTCTAGCTGGTTCCGAACCGGCTGGTTCATCCCCGGATACGCAGAGGTGGCCCGGCCCCTCACCGCGCTGCTGAAGAAGAACAGCACCTGGCAGTGGGGCGCGCAGCAGCAGCAGGCCTTCGAGCGCGTCAAGGCGTTGCTGACGTCGGCGCCGGTGCTGCGGCAGGCGGACGAGACGCTGCCATACGTTCTGCGCACGGATAGTAGCGGGTATTGTGACCCATAGAGTACGCTAGTCGTCAGTTAAATGCCGCTGAACGGAACTACACCACTACAGAGCGGGAAGCTCTCGCTGTTGTATGGGCCGTCCAGAAATTCAGAGGCTATCAGCCTTTACGGTGGTTGATGAACACCAAGTCACCAAGCGGTACACTTGCCAGATGGGCCCTTATTTTGCAGGAGTTCGATCTCCGCATTGAGTATACGCCTGGGAAATCGAATGTAGTTGCAGACATGCTTTCGCGCCCGTCCTGCGCTCAGGACAAGGACGCTGGTTGCGACCTGTGTCACGCAGTCGTCGATTTTCCGACGCGCGCAGCTAGCGATATACGCGAGAACCAGTTGAAGGACCCGGAGGTTCGCAAGATCATCGACGACCTGGAGGCCGACGATGCCCCATTCAGGGGGAGACCGTGGGCTGATCGCGGGTACGTATTATCCGACGGCGTCCTCTATCGCTACGCGCCCGAAGCCGACGGTGACGACGCTTGCCTGGTGGTACCAGAGCACGAGCGCGACGGCGTGTTGACGGAGTACCACGACGCGCCTACCGCCGGCCATTTCGGAGTCGAGCGTACTTTACAACGTATCTGCACAAAGTATTACTTTCCTGGCATGCGCAGCTTCGTGGCCAATTACATTAAGGGCTGCGTTGCCTGCCAGCGGTACAAAGCAGATACAAAGAAACCGGCAGGTCTAGTACAGACACCTGCCCCGGCTCGGAGATTCGAGGTAGTTTCTGTGGATTTATTTGGTCCCTTACCAGAGACGAAGACTGGTAACAGATGGATCCTGATCGCTGAGGACGTATGCACTCGGTGGGTGGAAATATTTCCCTTACGGGAGGCCACCAGCTTCGAATGCGCGAAGACCCTCGTAGAGGAAGTGTTCCTCCGCTACGGCGTCGCCCGCCGGCTTATCAGTGACCAGGGTGTTCAATTCGTCTCTGAAGTGATGCAGCAGGTGTGCCATGTCCTAGGCATCAAACAGTCATTAACCTCGTACTACCACCCAGAAGCTAACCCGATAGAACGAAAGAACCGAGACCTAAAGCCGCAGTTGGCTATCTTAGTCGGCAAGGACCACTCATCGTGGGAATCATTCCTACCGGCAATCCGATTGGCGATGAATTCCGCAATAACATCAAGCACAGATCATTCGCCCGCCTTTCTAACTTTCGGCAGAGAGCTCCGTGCGCTGCGGCGGCTGGGCGGCGCGCTAGCGGCGGCGCGCGACGTGCAAGAACGCGCGCAGAGCGTACAAAAGGCGCACGCGGACACGGCGCGACGAGAAGCGCCGGAGTACGAACCAGGCGCTCTAGTCTTGCTGAAAACGCAAGGCCTGAATGATACAGGTAAAGGGCAGACGGCCAAGTTCATCCCTCGGAGGGACGGACCCTACCGAGTGCGATCGGCCGTCAGTCCTGTCACTTATTTACTGGAGAGAATCAGCGATGGGGAACTCTTGGGGAAGTATCACACCTCGCAACTCACTCCCTTCGTTGGAGACGTTCAATCTGCTGTTCAAGAGAAACGCAAACGGGGTAGACCACGGCGTAAGCAAGTTTAGGTGCTATCACGAATGCGGGGGCGCTCTTGTGTAATTCATGATAGAGGGGGAGACTGTAACGCCAAGTTTCCGAACGCAGCCATAGACGCGCCACCTCTCTCGTTTTGACAGCCGTCTATAGTCTATGTCAGTACTTATTAGATATTGTTCCGGGTTAACCTAATCTTGATACAACCCTGTGTTTCGATAGTGAATCCACCATTATATTCTGCAACAATTATTGTATTGTTTCTTTTACCGAGTATTCCAATCATACAATAATATTTAAATTGCTTATTTTTTGCGCCAGAAAATCTATCACGAAATAGGGGCCCGTTACATTAACCGCTGGCTAGTATTGAGGACTACTGCACTTCATGGAGTTTTAGTTTAATTAATTAGTACTGGTACAAAATACGCCCCATTATTCCAGTTGTCAACAAGCGATCTTAGACTTTAGAGTACTACAAGAAATCCGTACCTATTTGAACAGCCCGAATGAATATCTAAGTACAGTACCACAAAATTATCTGACCGGGTGACTGCGTTTAAAAAATAAAATAAAAACAAAAACGAAACAGGCATAATTTGTTCAAATAATTGGGTATTTGACAAATATAGTCAAATCAGCAACTTTTTTTCAAACGTCAAAAAGCGTGCTTAGTATGGAATTTTGTATGAAATATTGAATAGTGACGTTATCAAAATTCGACGCATTTTTTTTTATTTTAATCGATAGTTTAAAATAGTGATTCAGCATAAAACTAACAGGGCACGTGGGAATTACGACTTTTGGGAAATCCTCTACATAATTAAACCACTAAAAATTATTTATTAGAATAGTAGTTAAATACCCAATTTTGGCCACCGGGCCAGATAAGTTGGTGGAACTGTACGTACTTATATATTATGTCACCGTAAGATTGCAAAAACCGATAGATTTTAATCTAACTAGCGGAATTGTAAACTGTCGACAAATCTGTCGATTGACATTCAGAATATTGAACCGTTCAATATTCTGAGTGTCAATCGAAAATTTTTGAAATATTAATTGTACTAGCGAATACCCGCGACTTCGTACGCGTGGATCGAGGTTTTGTGGTTCCCGCGGGGACTCTTTAATTTTCCGGGATAAAAAGTAGCCTATGTGTTATTCCAGACTATAATCTATCTCTGTGCCAAATTTCATCCAGATCCGTTCAGCTGTTGGGGCGTGATTGAGTAACAAACATCCATCCATACATCCATACATCCATACCGACATCCATACATCCAAACTTTCGCATTTATAATATTAGTAAGATTTACGTTTTCTTGTCTCTTCCTTGTAGGTTAGGTTAGGGTTTGACATAAATAACCAGTTCTAGCGCACTTAGGTTTTATCGGGTTAATATACCTAACAGATTACAATCTACCGAAAAATAATGCGTTAAATTGTAAACTGTCGACAGTTTACAATTTCGCTAGTTAGATTACAATCTAACGGTTTTTGCAATCTTACGTTGACATATATATTCATTCGGGCTGTTAGAACTGTGTAATCAATTCCAACTTTCAATGTCCCCGACCACTTTTCTGTCTCGCTTTTATGTCAACTGCAATTTTTGGTCCATTTATCTGGCAGTTAAACTCATCGTCCGTGTCGGGAGAGCCCATGTTCTCGAGCAAGCAATTCGCGTACCTCTGCCGCGACGGCACATGGCAGCCCATTGAAGACAACACGACCCCCTGCGTTTGGCTCAACCGGCCCTGGCCTGTCGTCATCGCTAAAAGGTTAGTATTTCTGCTATTTTCAAAGTCAAATTTCAAAATTAAAGCATCTTTATTCAAAATAGGTACCTACAAAGTACACCTTCTGAACGTCATGTTTACAAGGACTAAGACTTGATGGTGATAATTATCTACGGTATCTTAAAACTAAAGCTACAAGGGTTCCAAACGCGCCCTGGTCTGAGAAGAGCCCACAACAAACTCAGCCGGGTTTTTTTTATTATCACCATCTCACAAAATATATAGGATTACTTGATATTTTTTACACGACACCCTTTTTTTGCAGTGAAAACTTCTTTTAGCCTCGTTGAGCACTTTTTGTTAGGGGGTAAACTTGTAGATTCGCGTCACCGACATGCTCGCGTTGTTACAAAGACAAAAGGTCTTAAGGATAAATATAGGTACTACATTCGTAATTAAACTTTAATGTCTAAGACATTAAAGTTTTGAGGTTTATATTTTAATTATTTTTAATAATATATTTAAATACTAGCTGATGCCCGCGACTTCATCCGCATGGTTTTAGTTTTTTGTTATTCCCGCGGGAACTCTTTAATTTTCCGGGATAAAAAGTAGTCTATGTGCTATTCCAGACTATAATCTATCTCTGTGTCTATGCCAAATTTCAGCCAGATCCGTTCAACCGTTGGGGCGTGATTGAGTAACAAACATCCATACATCCATCCAAACTTTCGCATTTATAATATTAGTAAGATGAGATAAGATAACATAACATAACATAACATAATATAACATAACCTAACATAACATAAGATAAGATAAGATTTTATTGTGAGCCACTCTTTTAACGTCATATTCTTCTTTACAGAAAGGCGGCAGCAGCAGTGAGCAAACTCATAGGCTCTTTGAAGGAAGATGACATGTTCAACGGGCACTGGCAGGGGGCTCTGACCTCCCTGCTGGAAATACGACAGCCCCCCACACCGTTGAACCCACCCAAAACCCCCCTCGACTATTTAGCGTCAGCTCAAGGGTTCAGGGAGGCGTACAGCCAGAGTGGATGTGACCCACCGAGGTCAGACATTTAATTTTACTATATTGAGGTTTTTTGGTTCCCGCGGGAACTCTTTAATTTTCCGGGAAAAAAAAGTAGTCTATGTGTTATTCCAGACTATAATAACATAGTACAAACAGAAAATCTATCTCTGTGCCAAATTACAGCCAGCCAACCTTTTTGAGGCTTATTTATCTATTATTAAATAAAAATATAAAGTAGGTTTCATCCATTAAACAGATCAGTGAAGGTCGTGGTATATCGGGAACACAACTATATTATAAGTAGACTATTTAAGAAAAATAAATAAAAAAAGCTAACAGGCCTCACAGGCATAATTTGTTCCAATTTTGGCCACCGGCAGGGCGACCGCGTATCTTTTGCATCAATCATTGATACATCGCAATCACCTCTGATTGGTTAACACTCTTCCACTATTGGACGAAATCCATTGACGCAGCAAGAATACCATAAATTAATACCATAATAACCAATCAGAGGTGATTGCGATGTAATAATGATTGATGCAAAAGATACGCGGTCGCCCTGCTGCTGGTCCAGATAAGTGTGACATAAATAATGAAGAATGTCTATGGGTTGTTCAGTTTGAGTTTGGTTACCGAGGTTACCGAATAGGGTGCCTTTAGTTTTATTTTTTCATGGAATTTTAAAGAAATATTTTTTTCAGGCACATAACCCTCTGCACTACCTCCAATTTAGAAAGAAATAAATGCGAATGGCTGAGCGAAGCGGGCGCGGTGTATGGCATCAATCCGCCATTGCAGTGTGTAGTGAGGAACAGCACTGGGGATTGTCTCAAAGCTGTACAGCGGGGAGAGTGTGACGTGGCTGTTGGTGATAGTGAATGGCTCATAAAAAGTTCAAGGTTAGTCGGTTGATGGGTGCATTAATGGGTGAGAATGGGTGTAGTAAGTTGCAATTGCAGGCACATTTCTTTAGAATTGGTGTAAATGGGTTTAAAAGGTGCAAATGCAGGCACACAGCTCTCTGTACCTCTAATTTAAATAAGAATAAATGCGAAGTAGCTGGAATTAAGCGACATAAGACCGTGTTCTATCGAGATGAAGACATCCATCGTGGAAACTTGACGTATATCGATTGAAAAGGTTGCGGTATACGGTGTCAATCCGTCATTGCAATATTGCAGTGAATGACACATCTTGGGATTGTCTCAAAGCTGTACAGCGGGGAAAACGTGACGTGGCTGTTGGTGACTGCGAGTGGCTCATAAAGAGTTCAAGTTTAGCCGATTAAAGGGTGCAAGGCGCGTTAGTCTCTGAATCTCTAATTTAAAAAGTAAGAATGGGTTGAGCGAGGTCTCTTTAAGGAAGCGGCATTTAAAACCGTGTTCTGTTTTTACCGGACTCTACTTTATTATATATTATTTTAGGTACTTTTGTATTTTTTTCAGAGACTATGGCTTGGAACCCGTCCTATATGAAACGACACCCATCGTCGAGAAGATGGACACTGTCGTAGCTTATGTCAAAAAAAGTGACGTCATAACAAAGATGGAGGATCTGAGCGGGAAACGCGCGGCTTTCCCGCTCTACGATGGAATGGCGTGGCATACCGTCCTGCAATACTTAAAAACCAAAGAGAAGCTAAACTGTAATGACGCCATGACCAACTACTTCAGTGAAATATGCGCTCCTGGTATAGAAGAACTGGAGGGAGATGTTAATAGTCAAGCTAATTTGAATAGATTTACGAATGGGTGTATTAAAAATGGCGATAAAGTTGTCAGTGGTGAGATTGCAGCGCTGCAATTGCTTGTTGAGGGAAAAAGCGACGTCGCCTTTATTAGCTTCAAAACTGCCAATTTGTATCAAAGTGAGTGAATTTATCTTCTTGAAGCTCTTTTTTCACTCTTTTTGAAGAAAACCTTCTTTGGGGGTGACTAACACTTCAAAACCACTCAGGTTTTTTTTTTCGGACAGAGTCACGTACATGTGTCACTTTCGCCGAAAATTGATGAAACATAGAGCAGTTGTTTTGAAGCCGCCATCTTTTTATCGAGATGTTTAATACATACATACAAAGCTCTATTTTTAGATACTGTAAGATATGATTATAATATTATGATAAAAAACCTATTGCGGACTCATTAAACAAAAATACTCTGCGCGCATTTAGGTAATTTTACTTCGACCACGTATTTTTTGCGTGATGAAACCGTGAATTCCTGTTGGTTAGAGAGCAAAGATCCTTTCCATTAATCCTTTACGCACTAATATTAAACTCAAAGGGGTTTGAACCTTTTTGTATGGAAGCTGGCATAGCGTCCCGCCGCCATTTTGATTTTTTTTCGAAATCGCGGCGCACGATGAAAGTGGTATGTATGGATAGAGGACACATAGACGAACAAATAATTTCAAGTAACATAGTACCCCAAAGTGTCACGTTACCGAGATATTTGGAGGTAAAGATAGACATATGAGGACAACGACAATCATTAAAAATAGACTTATTACGTGTCTACAGGTGTTAGATTGTATCCAAATAATCGCTCCCAGGTTGATTATTATTATTACTGTTTATTAGAAGAGAGTAGGTACATTACATACTACTCGGAGCACGAGAAAACTACTACTACAATTAATTAATTCTTTTTAGTGCAGTTTCTGTACGTTAGTGTTATTATTCCGTGATTGTACTTACAGCAAGCAATGAATAAATGATTCTTAACATCAATCACATGCCTTTTGTTTTATTTTTAACCAGTAGTTAGGCAGTACAATTATTTTTACTATAGTTGTTATTTTTTGGTACAAGTAGGTACTACATATCTAACTAGCTGCAATACTTACCCACTTAAAAAATGTTTTCAAGCTAAGTGACATGCGACCAACGCGACATGTCGACTGCGTTTCATTATGATGCGCTTTAGTAGATAAATAATTAATTGTAGTAGTAGTTTTCTCGTGCGGAGCACGTATGTAATGTACCTACTCTCTTCTAATAAACAGTAATAATAATAATCAACCTGGGAGCGATTATTTGGATACAATCTAACACCTGTAGACACGTAATAAGTCTATTTTTAATGATTGTCGTTGTCCTCATATGTCTATCTTTACCTCCAAATATCTCGGTAACGTGACACTTTGGGGTACTATGTTACTTGACATTATTTGTTCGTCTATGTGTCCTCTATCCATACATACTACTTTCATTGTGCGCCGCGATTTAAAAAAAAATCAAAATGGCGGCAGGTCGCTATGCCAGAAAGTTTCAATCCCCTTTCCATTAATCATTATATTATTCAGTGAGGATTCGATGGGTCCCCAGATCATTCCAAAATTTTGCCTTATGAAATTTATCCATTTAAAAAATATACCTACTTATTTGGCTCATACGGTGAAATCTCAGTCAAGGGCTTGTATATTACAAAATGAAAAAACCAATTTCTTTTTCGTTTCAGATTCTCAAATCATGGACTCATGGGCAAACAGCAATATTGACATCGTCCCAGTGTGTCCTGATGAGAACAAAAAGTATTGCTACCTCGCTTGGTCCAACATTGGCCACATCTTCGCCGCTAGAAACCTCACAGTTATGAGACGACAAGAAATAGTCAATGTGTTCACGAAGCTTGACCAACGGTTCGGCGAACATCAGCCATCCCATAATGTAATGTTCTCAATATATGGCTCGTTTAACCATGCAATGGATGTCTTGTTCCATAATAACACAAAGAGTTTGTCTACTGCCATTATGTTTATAGATACGCATCCTTACGCATCGATGCCACTTAATTTCGAACGCACCGTTTCAAATGACAGCTGTCAAATCACAGATTTGGCTCGCGATTCCGCCATTAGTTTCACGTCTAGCTTTTTATTGTCAGTATCATGTCTATTGATTACTCTAATAAGTAGATAACGCTTGTAAAGTTATTTAGAAATGTTATTAAATAATTAGAAATAAATAAATGTTCTATTGTTATTTTGTTTCATTCCATTTAAGAAACACAAACAATAAGGTGAAACATTTATACTGGAAACTAACAAATAACATCTCAATGTAAAAAAATGTTTCTGCAAATAAAGACTTTTGAATTTTTGAATTTTGAATTATTCTTTTGTAGAAGTGGAATTGTGTTTGGGTCTTAGAGCATCCCTATAGTTCATTAGGCCAGTTCAAATCTCGGCTAAAATTACTAAATGATTCTACAAATCTAATAAGTCCTAATTTTTTTTCAAAGAAAGAGTGTCACCCTTATTTATATTGCAAAGAAGTCTGTCTGTCTGTCTATAATGATCAGTATATACACGTGTAAATAGCGACTGCAAGTGCAGCGTAAAGTTAAGCCTGCCACTCCAAGCTTAGCCATTGTTAAAGATATTCGAATATTACTCTTTCACCATGTTTGATAACTTTTTATACGCAACTTACAAGACTGTATATTTCGTAAGTTACTCATGCGACTTACGTGAGTAACAAAATCGAAATGGTGTTCGATCTCTCGCTTTCGCTCAGGAGTTGAATAGTGTTAAAGAGCGTAGCGAAAAAATCCTATGTCTATGGTGTTAAATGACTTCATGCATTGACTTCAGAGTGCCCACTCCATCTACTTTTTATACCTTCGTGACTCAGTCTACACGGAAAAAATGTCCTGCCAATGCCAAAATCGGAAATATGTGACATTGACGTTTTTCAAAACTCTGTGCTCTATATGTTACTTGTCTCTGGTCAGTGCCAGTGAAGTGTCAAAGTAAGAGAAGTTTTGAAATTGAGCGGTTAATTTTGTTCGTTTTGTTTAATTTGGCTTTGGTTTGCGCGGCAGGCGAAAACTTTTAGGATAGACGAGTTTTCAGAAAACTAAAATGCCTACCGAGGAAGAAAAGTTGCAAAACTTCCTAAAAGCATTAGACACAATCAAAGAAGACTACACATGCGGCCACTGCTCAAAAATGCTCAACGACCCAGTCACATTGAGTGTTTGTTTTCATATGGTGTGTTCCGAACATTTTATAAGCTTAACTCACTGTCCTACATGTAAAATCCCGTTAACAAACTGCAAAACTTACAAAGATGATGATGTACAACGGTGTGTTAACAATACGAGGGAGCTTGATGTAATTTTTAAAGAATTCCGAAAGAATGTTCTGAAATTACAAACTTCGAATACCGCGAACAAAAAGGGCGGCATACATAAATCTGAAACTTTTACGCCTCCTGACGTAAGTGTTATTATTTTAATACTTATGTAGTTAATCATATAAATGAGTAGGTATGCTTCTTAAATACGACTGCCATTCAGATTTCAACAAAATGTGTCTTCATGGTATTTGAAGCCAAGGTAATACAGCCAAAATTTAAATAAAGCATTACTGTTTTTATCAGTAAAGATTTTATGCCTTAGCTGTAAATCACCCTGCAACTGTGCATAAATCCTGCTAAATAAATGTATAATTGTTTTTCTCTGTCTTATTTTTGTCTGGTAAGAGGCTTTATTATCTGTGGCTGGTTAGCACTGTAACAGTAAAGATAGACCACCAAGGTCCCACAGGACTTTTCAAAAACCAGAATGCATTCAAATGAAATTGTGGTCATCACCTAGTTTTAATACAAATACTAGTATATCAGTCTACACAGCTAAAATATTTTAAAGAACTCATTTCAGATGTCACATAAAGAGAACAAACCTGGAAAGTCTGGTTTAAATAAAACCTCAGCTAAAACTATTAAAAGCAATCAAATCAAACAACCAAAAGCTGGACTTAACACGAGTATGATATCTACTGCCAGCTCTAATATAAGCAAAGGTAATTTTCTCGGTTTTTCATCCTTCCTAATCATGGGACCCTTTTTTACAGACAAGTGAGTCCTTGAATGCAATCACAACTTGAAAAACTGAATAAAATTCAAAAGCATTTGAAAAGCATTACAACATTTTTAATAACTTTCATCCAATTTTTTTGAAGTTATACTTCTTTTGGCGCATTAGGGAAAAATTATCAGAGTGAATTTTTACGATGACACCAACACCCAAATTCGACACCCTTATGTTAGTTGGCCAACTTACAAGTTGTCCAGAAAAAGGCCTACCAACAAAATAAAAATAAATACATTTACTGTATGTTGGGTGAGAACTGATATTAACTGTATTCAAGATATTTATTATTTGCTATCAAAAAGTATAACTTCTTGGACGCGTACACACACACATTTTTTTTACAAGTTAGTCCTTGACGGCAATCTCACCTGATGGTTTATCTTATCTGATGATATTCTCTTAGTTAATGCACAAAATGACATAATTTATATTGTAAATAGTTTTTGATGTCAGTATCAAATTGGTTCTCCAAAGAGAGCAAGGAAGGTACTAAATAGAGTCATAATAATAATTATAAACATCATTTAAAGTAACTAGCTGACTTTGACAGGAACTCTTTATTTTCCGGGATAAAACATAGCCTATGTGTTATTCCATACTATTTTCTATATGTGTGCCCAATGTCATCAAGATTCGTTCAGCTGGTGTGCTTGAGAAACAAACATCCATCCATTCATACAAACTTCCACACTTATAATATTAATGTAGATTTAGCATTGTTTTTAGTGCTGAGAATAGCTTTTTACAATTGGAACAACATTAATTTTCAATACCCACCAATATTATCCCACTCTCCCCAAAAGTTTTCTGGAAGAGATTGATTTAGCAATAAGATCGCCTTTGCACTCTTCTGTTTTATCTTTTAAACTTTTATTTATTTTTTATGTTTTAAGTGTGTGCAATAAAGAGTTTTATCTGTCTGTCTATAAAGTTTTTTTTTCATATACCTTATTTTCTCTGCAGGTTTTGGTGAATCTGGCCTTGCAAGTATTTCATTGAGCAAATCTGTAAGTATTATGTGCTTATTTATAAGTTCGGAGCTTTCACAAAAAAAAACACATTTAGACTTTGTAAAATTAGTAATTCATTTGTCGGTAACAGTATACGTTTTTATGATCCCAGCAAACCAAACCTCGGGATCGTTTTGATAAGATTGGTTGGGTATTGTGGAGTTGGGTTCACATGACAGAATTAATTTAAATTGATGATTACTATACTTAACTTCTTTAATAATTGTATAAATTTTTAATTAATTGCAGAGTGCCTTCAATCCTGGTGAAATGACAGGCAGATCCACAGAAGCAGAAAACGCTCATAGTGACCCTGGTTCCTCGAGGGCTTTTGAAGAGTATGGCCGTCACTCGATGTCCTTAGACAATATCACAAGCCATATGGACAAGCAGACTTGTGAAATACAGGATCTGATGAGACATTCTATTGCTACTAACTATTCCTTTCACTCTAAGGTACACTCACTATTTTAACATTCAATTTACTGTTAGGAATTACACCTAACTAGTGTGGGGAACTATAATGAAGTCACTTAAAGGTCTTCGCACATTACGTAACAAGAACCTTCCAAGTTACTCTCAACGTAATAATTATATATATTACTAGCTGACCCGGCGAACTTCGTACCGCCTTAGTATGCAAAATTAAATGTATATTTTTCAATATTTCTGAGAGATTTTCTTAATATTTTTTGCCGTAAGAACCTTCTCCTAATAATAACAAATACAACAAAAAAAGAATTAGTGAAATCGGTCCAGCCATTCACGCGTGATGCCGTGACCAAGGAAAACGGGTTTCATTTTTATATATATAGATTAGTATGTGTCGCCTGTCGACGTACATTGACACTAATTTGGAAGATTTGTGTGGTGTGGTGTTGTGGAGGTGCAAATTGCTGGTTTATTGGGTGTGCATATTGCAAGCTACATGTTGTACCTCTTAGATTTAATCTCCTCTCCTCTTAATCTCTTTTGGCGGATTATGGGGAATTAAGCTTCTTGTTCCTTGATTAAGAAGTGGACCGCGTCCGGTTCACACTTTATAGACTTAAAGTCATCTCCAACTTGTTTTTTAACTTAATGTAAAAGTCAGGAAAAGAACGTAAAGTTCACACGTTCATACTTTACTGTGAGAGTAGGAGTAGAGTGGGTGTCGAGTCTGTATAATTTGCAAAGACCTTTATGCTAATACATTACTGGCATACTACAGTTCACGCGCAAGTTGAATGCAGAGTAAATGTATGTGTCACCATACATTTACTCTGCATTCAACTCGCGCGCGAACTATAGAAATTGTTAGCTGGATCAAAAAAACTTAAAATTATGCACATAATATAAATACTCTTATAATATAATGTAGATCCCAACAAAGAAAGGAACTTAAATTTATGCTGTCAAATCTAAGTTAATAAATAAATTACAATTTCAGATACACCGTCTTTATTATTTATCCTTCCAAGGTACGCAACCCGCGGTGCGCGAGTCCAACTCGCACTTGGTCGGTTTTTTTTATAAATTGTAAACCATAAAAAATTAAAAAACTTTGAGTTTTCCAGCCTGTTCATCAAACAACTCACATCAAATGCCCTCAAACAAACATGGATTCCGTGCGTGGGTCAAGGAAAGTTCTGCCTTCTATTGAATACGGAAATAAATACGCCAGGGCTCATTCCCTTTCAAACCCTTGCCTTGAATTTGGAAAGGCAGTTAGCGTCACAAAGCCGTGCGCGTTTCGAGAGGAGACTCGGCTCAGTAGTGAGCCGAGTCTCCTCTCGAAAGGCAATGTGTTGATAAGAGAGGATTGCCTTGTCTGGTGACGGAAGGATT
Source organism: Erebia aethiops (assembly GCA_923060345.2). Taxonomy (NCBI): domain Eukaryota; kingdom Metazoa; phylum Arthropoda; class Insecta; order Lepidoptera; family Nymphalidae; genus Erebia; species Erebia aethiops. Next base: position 292,584 of record CAKLPR020000021.1, read on the forward strand.
GGCTAATTTTTTGCGCAAAGGATCAACCTGGCTGTCCAGCGCGGCAATGCAGCCAGCATTCTTGGCACTATTCTAAGCGGGCATTATTTATACACGGTGGGTCTGATTCTGTTTTACACAATCTGTAAACCAAACTAAAATGACAGCATTAAAAATATTGCTGATCCTTTCATAATAATCTCTGCAGAAAGGGACCGACTACTAATTAGGATAAGTGGTGTCATTTTAATTAAGTTTAGAAATTGTGTTATACAGAATTGGCCACATAACAGTATTTGACTATCTAATAAGTCTTATTTACGTTTTCAATTAAAAATATTGCTTTAATTGAGGGTCTTCTCCGGTTGGCCTGTGAGGGCCAAGCGTGGGTACGGGCCTCGAGGCTTGGCCTCCTTACCTAGGAGGGGCGCGGGGCGTCACTGTTTGTTCACTGTGCCCCGGTGAATAGCTATCGGCTTGGGCCTGCCTTGGAAGCTACGGACCCTTAGGTTTGGTGTAATTTCTCTATTGGGTCCGCACTGCCGTTGACAACATCGCGTGCAGGACCCGTATCGATGCCGCTATGGGCTTAGCAGGAATGAAGACGCGTGAGCACCTCCATTCTCGCTGTGAAGGCTTGAGTGGCGCCCTACTACATGCTTTAATTATTTACAGGACGCCAAAGTATGGGTGGAGCATCCGATCCAGGTATGGGAGGGCGCCACCGTCACCAGCGACTATCGCTCCGGTGTGCTGATCGTCAAAATCGACAAGACTGGCGAAATACGACAGATCAAAGTAAGTACAGTCGTGTCACATAAAAATACTTCGGCCCTTGATCATACTTCGCTATCTTACGGCTTTACCGGTGGTAATGCACAACTTTAGTCAGATGGAGAAGTTTCATGATGTTGTGAATATCATATTTAAACAACGGAAGTAAAATATCGATTAAAACTTATAAATCAGTGGTTTTTTTTAAATCCATCAAAAATGACTGAGAAATGACAGAGAAATGACGATTTAAAAGTTTAATTATTTAATGTACACCGAGCTGTATCTTATTAGAGTGAGAAATTTTGTGAGTGAGTTTTAATACCTAGCCGAAATTTAATACTTCAAAATTATCTTCACACACAAATTAATTGCTTTTAATTCAATTAAGTCACGTTAAGTCCATTTATTTCTTTTATTCGGCTGTATAAAGTCAGTTGATAGGGTCGTGTGACGTCACACGGCCGCACTTGCAAGCGCAACTTTAAAGTTCCACTTTTTCATTTATATTTGAATGATTCTTTCATATTTTTGTTATTTTGTCTTAATTTTCATAATAAATTTAAAAAAAAGGTAAACTTCTCCATTGTCTAAGCTAATTTAAAATTCAAATGTTTTTTATTCAAATAAACTTTTACAAGTGATTTTGAAACGTCCAGTCAGAATCTACCACTGGTTCGGAATGCCATTCCTACCGAGAAGATACCAGCAAGAAACTCGGTGGTTGCTCTTTTGAAAAATAATAATTTACAATTTCATTAATTTGTAGATACATAAGTAACCGCTGTCCGCTGCACTGCTGGAGCGTGTCAAATGCATGCTCTTTTATCATTTACGTAATCTTCAACAGTATAAGCTTTTTTCAGAAGCATACTTTTAATAGATTTCTTTAAAACTTGTGTAAAGGCAAGTTTAAAATAGGTTGTGGAATTTTGTTATAGAAAATAGAATGCTCATTCCCACGAACGACCTTCGAACTTTAAATCATAATCATTTGATCTATTACTCGAACGTGTGGCTGGCAGCGAAACTTACGCAATTCCATTAAGATCCCTAAAAACCTAAATCCAAGCGAATAATACCTACGTGATAAAGTGTTATGTGTTTGTAATACTAACAAATACTTGATAATCGTTTCAAACCTTATCGATGTCGATAGTTTTGAAGCACACTCCCTAATGGGCGGCGACATTTTTCTGTAGGTATGCACCCTAGTTTTGTAGTAGGGCGCCTCCATGTATTTAACTCCATGCTCGAATGCTCGAACAGTTTTAGGAGTTCATACATGCTTTTTGACGTGCAGGCATCTATGACCTCATAAAGCAGGTCGAACTATCCGTTTGACAAACGCTTACGATTTCCTTCCTGACACAGTAATTTGAAGTGCTAAGGTAACCATTAAACTTTGCAGTTAAATTGAATCGCAGTCACAGTGACCATGTGCAATTATCGATAATATATTAAGTTGAACGAAGATAAAGATGATCGATGTCGTATATTTGGCCGCACATTGGATCGCCTTAGTTAATTCGATGGAGGAAGAGAAATGGAGAACGCTGTGTATTATTGTTTACTATTTATCACGTCGATTCAAACATCAATTATTTATGACTAGATGATGCCCGCGACTTCGTCCACGTGGATTGATTTTTGATTCCCGCGGAAACTCTAATTTTCCGGGATAAAAAGTAGCCTAAGCCTATGTCCTTCCCCGGGATACAACCTTCCAAATTTCATCAAAATCTGTTGAACAGACGAGCCGTGAAAGCGTCGCAGACAGACAGACACACTTTCGCATTTATAATATTAGTATGGATTTTGATGTCAAAATTCCAAATAACGGTACTCGAATGTAAAGATAGTGATTAAGTTAGTTATGGCACTATATAAATGAAACAACCTTATTCTTGTCCATAGATAGCAGACGAGAATAAACTGCCCCCCTTAAGGAACCCGTCGCTGCTCATCGGTCAGAATGATCTCGCCTCTCTGTCTTACCTGCACGAGCCGGCGGTACTGCACAATCTTAGAGTCAGGTATGTCGTGTATTGGATAGAGGAAGGCGTTACTTTGCGGAAGTCCATAATATAAGTTTCATTTGCTATAATCCGCCACAATAGGTAAATCAATGTGGTACAATGTGTATCTTGCGATATTCACCACACCACATACCTACATCTTGCAAATTATTCTCAACGTACGTTTCACTCCGACACCGGAGCTTTTTCAGATGTTGACTCTACAATGCACGATTGTAATGTCTTTGCAATCGTGCATTGTAAAGACAATATCTCCAGGTGTCATACAGCATAGCTACTATCGCTTAGAGCCGTATCTATATATATAAAAATTAAACCCGTTTTCCTTGGTCACGGCATCACGCGTGAATGGCTGGACCGATTTCACTAATTCTTTTTTTGTTGTATTTTTTATTATTAGGAGAAGGTTCTTACGGAAAAAAATATTAAGAAAATCTCTCAGAAATATTGAAAAATTACAAAATAAAGTAGTGCATCATTGCTACGCTAAGGCGATACGAAGTTCGCCGGGTCAGCTAGTTGTTTTAATATTTTTTGTCACAATAAATATGTGTGTCACAGTGATCATTTGTGTCACAGTAAATATGAGTGTCACAGTGATCATTTGTGTCACAATAAATATGAGTGTCACAGTAAACATGTGTGTCACAATGACCATGTGTGTTATAGGCTGGGTTGCATCACCACATTTTGATGGATCCGTAACCCTTAAACATTTGATCCACCATTTTTACAATAGAGTAACTAGTAAATTAAATTTAAATAATGTTAAATTCTTGCATGTGTTACTTACCTTTAAATTTAAGTACAATTTTAATATAACTCTCAATTTAAATGCAGATTATATGAAAAATTGTGTGTGGGCCACGGGATGAAACACGATTTGTTTGTAAAATCGTCTTGTTTCACCACGAAGCATACAATACAATATACTATTACAATAGACGTTATCTTGTTTTCAGATTCTGCGATCGAAACGCCATCTACACATATTGCGGGATCGTGCTAGTCGCTATAAATCCATACTATGACTTGCCTATATACAGTAAGATATATTTTTATTTTCATCTACGGTTATAAAAATATTGTCTTTGTTTTTGGTAGTGTAACTCGCTAAAATCACTTACCTAAGGCAGTTAGCGACAACGAAAACGCGTACCACTGACGAGTTTTACGTAATATATAATAATAAAATTCCCTCCCCCCCCTCTTAACGTGTGACGTACTTTATGGATGATCCCTAAAGTGTCAACTCCTTTGTTTTTCTAGGTGACGAGATGATAATGGCCTACCGTGGGCAGTCTATGGGAGACCTAGATCCTCACATATTCGCCGTCTCCGAGGAGGCCTACACGAAACTGGAAAGGGAAAGGAGGGACCAGAGTATTATAGGTAAACTAGCTTTTTTACCCCCTATTTGACCCCTTTAGGGGCTGAATTTTCAAAAATCCTTTTTTATCAGATGCCTACGTCATAATAGGTATGCCGATCCATCTAGTGGTTAGTGCCGAACTGTGCATTGTTAGATCAGTCAGTCCCTTTTTCCTTAAATGTGTTTAGATCACTATTCTCTATTCTTGAAAAATGAATAAATTTGAATTTAAAATCCATATTCGTCATAGGGTCAATTGCACCATCGATGGTTAAGGTTAAAGTCAAATTTGACGACCTAAGAAGGAGTGTGGGGGGGAAAAGTCTGTGTTTTTTCTACTTTTCTTTTCTTTTTGAATCCGACTCGCAAGTGACCGGCTTTTTAAAATTTTCGTTGATGCTTCATTTGTTAATACTTTTTTAGTGAGCGGAGAGTCGGGCGCTGGTAAGACGGTGTCTGCAAAGTACGCATTGCGGTACTTTGCGGCCGTGCGCGGTAATGTCAGCGAAACGCAAGTGGAGAGAAAAGTGCTCGCTTCCAGCCCTATCATGGAGGTTGGTGACGTATACTATGTTATACATATATCATCTGTTCTACTGATTTTCATGAAATTTGGTATTGGTGTAGTTTGAAGGACGAGTGGCCTAGTTGCCACAACGCATATTGCAATTTTAAAGCAACGTTGACCCAAGTCGGTAACTGGACGGGTAACCGAATTTGGAAATCCGAATTTTGGCCCTTTAAAGAAAACCGATAGGAAAGAGCACGTTAAGCTGTCGGTTCCGGTTATTATCACTAACATCTGATAATAATCGTTAGAAACCTAAGAGTTGAAATAGTTCTCTTAGTCGAGTCGAATGGGGAAGGACTTGGGAACCCATCGCATGCCACGAAAACTCATTATGTAATTAATGGAATGGAGTCACGACCCTCGGCAATAAAAATACGACGCAGAGAGAGACGGATAGTTTGTATCCCGGGGAAGGACATGGCTACTTTTTATCCCGGAAAAAAAACTCGAGAGAATAACCCTTGTCACCCCGTAGCATAACTCTGTCTAGTTGCCTCTGTCGAACGACTGGTAGAAAATGACGTATCTCCTTCATCGATATATTATATGTAGGTTAGTTAGGCCCTTTCATAGAAAAAAGTTGGGCGTCCGTCTTGTGGTGCATGCCCCTCACCTGTATAAGTCAGTCCTTGTCCCCGCCATAGCGCTGTCCCGCTTTTCAGACTAGATGGCGTTAGTAAAATAGGTCCATATTATTTTTTTGATAGGGCCCGTCTATATGAATTGAGGTCCTTGATCTCCTTGGCACAACATTAAGTACTATGAATCAAATTGGCTCTTTTTTTTGACCAACTATCTCTTCCCACAGGCCATCGGCAACGCAAAAACGACTAGAAACGACAATTCGTCCCGTTTCGGCAAATTCATAGAGATACATTTCGATCCTAAATACAGGATATGCGGTGCGAGCATGCGCACTTATCTCTTAGAAAAGTCCCGTGTCACGTGTCAAAGTGCGGGCGAAAGGAACTACCATATATTCTACCAGCTGTGTGCTGCTGCAAGGCAGATGCCGGATTTGAAACTAGGTGAGTGTTTTGTCTCTTTCTCTCTTGATGCTAGTGTGTATTTGTGTCTCTTTCACACGTACAAGAAGAGTATAGGATAGTGCGAGCATGCGCACTTATCTCTTAGAAAAGTCCCGTGTCACGTGTCAAAGTGCGGGCGAAAGGAACTACCATATATTCTACCAGCTGTGTGCTGCTGCAAGGCAGATGCCGGATTTGAAACTAGGTGAGTGTTTTGTCTCTTTCTCTCTTGATGCTAGTGTGTATTTGTGTCTCTTTCACACGTACAAGAAGAGTATAGGATAGTGCGAGCATGCGCACTTATCTCTTAGAAAAGTCTCGGGTCACGTACCAGAGTGCGGGCGAAAGGAACTACCATATATTCTACCAGCTGTGTGCCTGTATTTGTGTCTCATACAAACCTACAAACTTTTACATTTTATAAAGTTTTCGTAAAGCGGTTTTCGTGTTTATAAAAGAATTTTCTTGTTTCAGACCATCAAGACCACTTCCACTACCTGAACCAAGGCGGTAGCCCAGAAATCGATGGCGTCAATGATTACAAAGCTTTCAACGAAACCAAAAATGCGCTCACTACTCTTGGTAACTTTCCTGTGGTAGAGTTAAACGATGACGTAACATTTAGTTTTTTTTAACCCCCGTACAAAAAAGGGGTTTTATAAGTTTAACGTGTCTGTTTGACTAACGGATGAACCGATTTTGATATCGTTAACTTTTGTTTAAAAGTCGACTTGATAGAGTATGATATAGAGTATATATAGAGTACTTAGCTATGATTCAAGAAAATCGGTTCAGCCGTTTGTAGGTCATCAGCTCTTTTCTGCTCCTTCCACAGGTCTGATCGATTCAAACTATAGTATTCTGTAACTTTTTTTTAATGACCTTCCTGGCGTAGTGTTGAGCGCTGTTGTCTTAACGGTCCCGGGTTCGATACCCGGCTATCAATTTGGAAATATTGGTATGATTACTGAATTTTCTCTGGTCTGGCCTCTGGTTCGGCCGTGGCTAGTTACCACCCTACCGGCCAAGACGTACCGCCAAGCGATTTAGCGTTCCGGTACGATACCGTGTAGAAACCAATTAGGGGTTTAATATAACTGCCATGCCCTTAACAGGGAAGCCCGCTACCATCTTGACTGCATCATCACTTATCAGTGAGATCGCAGTCAAGGGCTAACTTGTAGTGGATAAAAATAAACTATACATGAAAAGCTTACTCCCAGCATTTTCTTACGGATGTTTTTTTCCGGCTAGGGTACCCCTCCGCATCGTCACAAAAACAATATTTCGGGGTTTTTGGAGTGAAACTTCTTTAGAATCGTTGTGAGTTGAAAATTCAATGAAACGAAAAAGCGACACCAAACGTAGTAATTAAGTATTGGTTTTTCTAACTAGAAATTCTCAGTACTAGCCCGGAGTTAGGAAGTTGGCGGTGTTTCACCCCCGTGCCTCGGAGAGCACGTTAAGCCGTCGGTCTCGGTTATTATCTCTAACATGATAATAGTCGTTAAAGCCGGCCAACCCGCATTGGAGCAGTGTGGTGGGTCTAAGTTCTAATTACCTCTCTCCTATGCCCCAGCATGTGGCCAGCAGTGGGACGTTAATGGGCTGTGCTGATGATTATGAAAAATAGACAAACCTGTATACAGGATTTAGCCTGCGAGAAAAGGAGATAGAAAACAAGTTATATTTATCTCGTAGGTTACTTTTCTGCAGTTTCTCTTCTGCCGTGTGTGAATTGCACATACACACTTTTTAAAAAAAAAATTAATCTGTACTTTTTAATTCCCAGGTGTGACAGAATCGGAACAACAGAACATGTTCACAGTACTGGCAGCCATATTGCATCTTGGCAACGTGGAGCTTAATTCACCTGAAGAGGACGCGGAAGGTGCTTACATTGACGTGAGTTGGTTTATCATATTTTCTCTTAGAGCTCTATCTCAGAAACTACCTTCTTTGAATCTCTAAAGCTGTGAAATCACAGGCATAAAAGTTAGTTCCAATTCTGGCCACCAGGCCAGATAAGTTGGTGGCTATAATAGTGATGATGACAACTCAATCAAATCAGCAACTCTGTCTAACTTAATAACGCGTTTCTATAGTATCGAAGCTTGTATGAAATACAAAATTGTGACGTCATCAAATTTCAACACACTTCTTTTTTAAAACGATAGTTTAAAATGGTTATTAAACTTAAAACTAACAGCAGATGTGATTTTAGGTCTTTTGGAAGTTCCTGTATTTGAAACTCTTTAATTTTCCTGGAAAAAAGTAGCCTATGTGTTATTCCAGACTGTGTCTGTCTTTGTGCCAAATTTCATCCAAATTCGGTCAGCTGTACTGGCGTGATGGAGTAACAAATAACCATCCATCCATCCATCTATCCAAACTTTCGCATTTATAATTGTTAACCACTGAGCAATGAGCACCTTCAGTAAAAATAAATTCGTTCCGAAGTTCCACACTTATTTCGATATTTTCCGGAATAGCAGTTTATCGAAACGTTATCTGAGGGTACCGTTGCAAGCTGTTTTTCCTGCACTGGTGGGTTGGTATTCTAAAAAAAACGTGACTAACTACTTGAGAAACTCGATTTAGATTAATTACACTTTATTATTAATGACAAACACAATACTAATGATTCTTCACAATAAATCACTAAAAATATCTCACTATTAATTTACTGATTCACTATAAATTCACCTCAATAATTCACTATTACTTCACTTTTATTTCCTTGCTTTTCTTAAGAGATCACTGTATAACAAACTGACTACAGTCGCCCGAAACGCCCGCTTTATATATGGATCGATGCTATTACTGTCTCTTGCTTACGCATATTTCCGTTTCTTTCGTTCATGCATCGAGATCTAACTAGAAGGTTATAGTAGGTATGTACTGGAATAGTCTCTAATGCAGATCGGTATTTTGCGATGCCTACAATTACGTAACTCCGTCTTGGCTCCGCCCACAAACGTTGTGATTGGTGTACACAACTGCTTCCAGAAATATCCGACGAATCGCAAGGCTCTTCACTTTCTATGTACTTATTTATCTACGTATATGCGTTGTAATTTACGATCTTTCTGATTGGTCGTTGCGCGCGCCTTACTGTTTGCTTATTTATTTCTTATATTTATGACTCATCGCGAACAATAATATTAGTATAGATCTTCTTAAATTTTGTTGCAGTCTGACGATACCCACCTAATAACGGTATGCTCGTTATTGGGCATTTCAAAATTGGAACTCTCAAGATGGCTGACTCACCGACGAATAGCGTCAGCGCACGAAGTTATAGTTTCCCGAATGGACATACAGAGGGCGGCATTTGCAATACACGCTTTAGCGAAGAGGATGTATGGAGAACTATTTGCGTGGCTCGTTCAAGCTGTCAACAGGGCTTTGGACACTGGCCATGCGAAAAAGCACTTTATCGGTGAGTTAATAGAGTCTACATTCAAATATTTTCTTTCTGTCTTTCAAAAAATAGCGTGTTCAAAAAGTTTACCGAATAGACATACAGAAGGTAGCATTTGCAATAGACGCTTTAGCGAAGAGGATGTATGTTCAAGCTGTTAACAAGGTGTTGGATACTTTATCTGTGAGTTTACAGAGTCTAATTTTAAATTTTAAAATGTTATTTTTTATGGTCTTGGATACTGGCCATGCAATAGGTAACGTTTTATCTTTATGATGGTAGTCTTATTTTACTAATGAATAATGTCCTTCAGTATTAACTGGAAACTTTTATAGGAAACCGACATAAGCCACATTTATTCTAAAAATTAAGGGTTCCCACGTGCTTAATTAAAACCTATATCCATACGGACGAAGTCGCAGGCAATGTATATAGATGGCCATAAAGGGGTCCAAATAGCGGTGACTTGCAAGGACAAAATCCATTGCTTTCCCCATTCCGCCGGGTATAATATGAAAGGGATAGCAATAAAACTAGTGTTCAAGGGATCGAATAATCTTTCGCAGGTGTCCTGGACATCTACGGTTTTGAGACGTTCGAGACCAACTCGTTTGAGCAGTTCTGCATCAACTACGCCAATGAGAAACTTCAACAGCAGTTCAACTCTCATGTCTTCAAATTGGAGCAGGATGAGTATATAAAGGTTCCTATTTGTTTTAAATTTGAAAATCTATTTGCTATACTATCTAGGGAACAAAACAAGAGAGTTTTAGATGCAGAGTACATAATTAGAATAAGATATTTTTGTATTTCTTTAGCTTTTGTAGGGGTTATAATATGCTCCAAAAAAAAAAACAATTAACAAGAAAACAATTTTAAAAAAAATTCAAGACTCGTTTTTTGCGTTTTTCGTGTTGTGAAAATATTTTTTCATATAACCTGCATTGAAAGTGCGAGCTTCAACGCCACCCGAAACTGGTCAATTTCAGACGAATACGTCAGTAAAAGGGGCAAAAACAACTGGTTGGTTTCTTAAACGGCAATTTCACCATCAGCAACTTCACCCTCGTCTGAAATCGTCTTGTTTAATCCCTAGCCACACAATGGGACTGATTCTGTAGTGCACAATCTTTAAACTAAACTAAAATTAGAGCATTACAAATATTGCTAACCCTTTCATAATACTTCCTACGGAAAGGGACAGAACTAGATTTAAAGCTGCCATTTTAGTTTAGTTTAGAGATTGTGTTATACAGAATCAGCCCCATTATACTATTACTTGCGTCTAGCTAGCTTTCAGTATACTGTAGGAAAATACTGGCTTAACGGAAGATCAGATATAGATTTTGTTCAGTGAAGACAATTTTGGGAATCAAATCTTCAAGCTACTTTTTTTTAAAAGTAGTTCTCAGTTATACTTTTATATTTTTACATCCAAATAAAGGCTTCTTTCTTTCAAAATCAAAATATCCAAATCAAATCTGACTTCACTCTTTTTCTAGCCCCAAAAATACCAAAATTATTAGATGAAGATGTTCGAATAAATTGGTACCTTTAAAAGTCTGAAACTCTTTTTATGTTCTACAGGAAGAGATATCATGGAAAATGATCGATTTCTACGACAACCAGCCGTGCATAGACCTGATAGAGGACCGGCTCGGAGTCCTAGCGCTCCTGGACGAGGAGTGTCGCGTGCCGCAGGGCTCCGACCAGGGCTTTGTGGCCAAGCTTCACGACAAATGTGCCAAGTACCCTCACTTCCTGAAGCCAAGGTTTGGCAACGCTGGTGAGTGTTACTATAGCCCTGCACATCATACTTATTGTTTGTCCTTCAATCACGCCGCAACGGAGCAACGAATGAGACAAACGAGCATGGGTGTTGTTGAGGACCTGGAGAGTGACATAGGCTACTTTTTATCCCGGAAAATTAAGAAGTTCTCACGGGAATAAAAAAACTCAAACAACGCGGACGAAGTCGCGGGCATCATCTGGTTAGATATAAGCAGGCCCCTCTTTCCCACTGGGCACTCTGGGCAAGTGCCCAAGGCCCCACATTCGATGGGGGCCCCCTTTTTTTTTTTTTTTTGTTTACGGGGGGAAATCTTCGAAAGATACCCGACCACATGTTATCGGGTTATGTGGGATTTATACCCACTAAAACCCCCTCGGTGACCGTCCTCAGCTCATAATGAGGGGCCCCGGGAACTCTTAAAAGAACTTACGCCGGTGCCCCTCTCTTGTGCGCGACACCCATTTTGGGCTCGTTCCATGGGAGGTGCCCCATTTTTTTTTCTTTACGTTTATCAGCATAATGTAGAGCTGCCGTCTTCCCGGGATCGTTACTACTAGTGGGAGCGTTAGAGCACCCACTGCAGTCACTCGAGACCCCGTAGCCTCGTCGGCCGGGGTTATTGAGAGGATGGGTCAGGGCGTTGGTAACTTCCGCCCTGACGTCTCCGCCTCCGAGCAGGATCAGTTCGCTCTCTATCCCGTTCCGCGGCTTCTTTCTTAAGCATCACGCTTTCGCAAAATTTCGCGATGGCGGCCCTCTAGTTACTGCCAGATCACCAACCGATAATAACCGATAACCGATAACCGATATTCATTAACGATAACTTTACAGGTTCAAAATATACCTCAAAAGTATGTTAATCAGATTAAAAAAAATTCTTGAATTTTTTTAAAGTAACTGTTTAAAATAACGGTTGAATCAATCTATAATATTGTTTATCTACTCTTTATGCATGACAATGAAATAGACAGAGGACTATTTTGTTAAAACAGGCATATGCCTTTTTTGAGGGACTTCATTACATATAGGGGCCTTAATGTGCCCAAGGCCTCCAATAGGTTAAATACGGTCCCGGATATAAGTCCATATTATCCTAGAACTTTTATTCCAAACGTTTGTTCCAGCGTTCATAATAAAGCATTTCGCGGACAACGTGGAATACCAATGCGGCGGATTCCTGGAAAAGAACCGGGACACAGTGCTGGAGGAACAACTGGAATGCATCAAATCCGCCACTTGCTGCCGGCTGATCCAAGTCATATTCGCTGATTCGCCGATGGACCATTCTGCCACCTTACGGCCTCCTTCAAGGAGGAGATCGACTCCTTCTATGCCACTTGGGAGTCTTACTGTAAGTTATTCTTTTAACCATCTCCAAACTCTCTCTCTCTCTCTCTCTCTCTCTGCTTCGTATTTCCCATTGCTGGGGTCGTGACCCAATTCCATTACTCGCATCAACAAACTGCCTTGCAGTTTGACGGATTAATGTAGAGTACCACAAAAAAAAATGTGTGTGCATGAGCGTCAGCTCCGACGCACGACTGGTGTTACCTTGGAAACATAACGTAACGTTACGGAGAAAGTTTGATTCTACTCCCCATAAATTTTCGTACCCCGGGCTTTTTTTTTCATTATAGGCTTACGCTTGACCACAATCACACAGGCGAGAACTGTGAGTTTGCGAAATGATGATGAGAGATCATCCATAAAGTATGTCACACGTTAAGGGGGAGGAAGTTGATCAACAAAGTGTGACATTGTGTGACAAGGGGTGGGATGGGTCCTTTTTTTTTTTTTTTTTTTTGCTGGAAAAATGCATTTACGCATCCCGCACAAGGCGGGTATGTGGGACTCACAGATGGAAGCAGAATACCCACTAAAAAACCAGCAGCACAGTCCGCGTCTATAAAGAGAGGTCTCAGGGTCCCAAGACGTATTGGATTCGACTGAGACGTCCCGACGCTGAACCGACCATAGGGTCCTGGACACCTATACTATGGCGGGAGAAGGTGAGCAAACCGTCGCCTTCTTCCCCCCTGTCGTCTTCTGCGGATCGGTGGAGCGTTAGTATCCAGCTCTCGTTCCCGTTCCGCAGCCTCCTTCAGCTCCATAACATCTTCGCAGAAGGAGGTCATCACGTCCCAGCACGTCTCGCTGCCAATCATATCTTTGATGATGCTCGGCAGCGAGAGGCCCCCCCTTAATGTCGACGATAGAATGTGTCGCTGAGGTCCCCACGCTGCACACTCCACTAGGGTATGGTGCGCTGTATCCTCTGGAGCACCACACTCATGACAGATGGCTGTTTCCTCCCGCCTCGCAATCTGGTGCAGGTACTTACCGAAACAGCCATGTCCCGCAAGTACCTGCACCAGCCGATACGTCAATACTCCATGCCGCCTTTGGAGCCAGTGTTCGAGATGAGGTCGGATCGCCTCCACCGTCCAGATACCAGCAGCGGGGGACTCCAGGTCCTCTCTCCATCTATGGACCAGCGCTGTATTAGCGATGGTTCTCAAACTAGCTACTTCCTCAGGTCCCGGTCGTTCGCCCTGGGCCCTCATGTCAGCTCGGTAGCGGTACACTTCGGTGAGTACTTCGGCCTGAAGTTCCCAGGGTGGATCCCCCGCCAGAAGAGTTGCAGCTGTCCAAGATACCGTGCGGTACCCCCGGATTGCTCGAACCGCGATTATTCTTTGTGGTCTCCGCAAGAGGCTCTTATTTTGCGGAGTCATGGCATGTACCCATATGGGTGCTCCATATAGAGCCATGCTTCTCACAATCCCCGCGTACAGTCGTCGGCAACTAGACTGTGGTCCTCCAATATTAGGGAGCAGTCTCCCCAAGGCGGCGGCGGCATTAACGAGCCTAGTGCCCAGTTGCTCGAAATGCGATTTAAAACTCCATCGCCCGTCCAGGATGAGGCCCAAATATTTCATGTGGGCCTTCACCGCTATTGTTGTGCCCTGGACGGTGATATGCGCACCCCGGGGCGGGCCTTTGCGAGGGCCGTGAAAGAGGAGGGCCTCGGTTTTCAAAATTGCGACGCTCAGGCCCAGCATCTGAGTTCTATCTACGACCAATGACGCACCAATCTCTGCCAGGCGGGCTGCTTCTTCATATGTCCTTCCACGAGCCGTGACGAGTGTGTCATCTGCATAGCAGAGGACACTCATTCCTGGGAGCAATGGGGCCCGCAGGAGCCAGTCAAATCCAACGTTCCAGAGTACAGGGCCCAGAACTGATCCCTGCGGGACTCCACTGCTGACACAACGTCGGAACATTTGTCCGTTGCTTCCCTCCCACATCACTTCCCTATTTTGTAGGTAAGACTCCAGCAATCTACGGAGGTATAGTGGGACTCCATGATAGCGAAGTGCCTCCAACAAAGTCTCGAAAGGAAGACTATTGAAGGCATTTGCAACATCGAGTGAGACCGCAAGGACTACGTCCCCATTATCCACCGCCTCCATAGTCAGGCTCTTCAGGGCGTCCAGGGCATCCAGGGTTGAGCGGCCTATCCTAAATCCATATTGTGCTTCAGACAGACCCGGACCCACCATCTCGAGGTGCTCGGTGAGACGGCCAGCCAGAATTTTTTCAAAAAGTTTGCCCGTTTCACCGAGCAGAACTATTGGCCTATACGCTGAAGGAGAGTCTAGCGGGCGACCTTCTTTGCGCAGCAGACATAACTTCCCGTCTTTCCATAATTTAGGGAACTGTCCGGTGCGTAGACAGCTGTCGAACAATTCCCGAAATTTGTCCCCCAGGTACTTCAGCGCAATGTAAACAACTTTGCCTGGAACACCATCGGGTCCTGGTGCCGTCTTCCTGGCCCGCAAGCGATCACGGGCGACGTCCATCTCTTGCTCAGTTATTAGGGGAATACTGGTTATGTCTTCTCTCCCAGCAGGGAACGACATCGCCGGAGGGGCGTGTCTCTGGGGGTCGGGGAACAGTTCTTCCACTATCCGTTGTAGGAGGTCCGGCTGCAAGGTCTCTGTGATTGGGGCGCCCTGGGTACGAAGTTTATTTCGCGCGCTGCGATAGGGGCGTCCCCATGGGTCCCTATTTAGCGCCTCGAGCATTTCTTCACGGGCAGACTGCTTACCTTTTCTAATAGCTAGCTGCAGCGTCTTTTTTTCCAGTCGGTACGCTCTACGCAGCTGATCTTCTAGATCCGGATCAATTCCATTTCGCCTGCGACTCCGAACATACAATCTGCGGGCTCTGTTACAGAGCGCTCGAAGGTTTGCGATTTCAGGAGACCACCAGTAGACGCAACGACGGGCAGACCGTCGCCGGGCCCGTGGCATGGCTGCATCACAGATGTCCTTCAGGGCATTGCTCAACCTGTCAGCAAGTTCCTCTTCGGTTGCATCGCCCCTGAATGAAGACCACCGCTGTACAATCGCAGCCTCTTTGGCCAGCTCCCGGTCCAGTAGGCTCAGACTCCAGCGCGGAAACCGACTTTGACCTCTTGAAGGGCTACTTGATAGCACCGGAAGGGTGGAGATCTCAAAACGAATATAATTATGATCCGAGAGAGTCTCCACCTCTTCTTCCACTCTCCAATTGACCACTCTAGTAGCAACCGTGGGGGTGGCAAAAGAAAGATCCACTACTGAACCCCCCTGCCGCCGCACACAGGTATGTGCTGTCCCTCTATTGAGGAGGCTTAAGCCCGAGAGAAGAGCCCAGATTTGCACCGCCCTTCCCCTTGCGTTAGTGGCGGGATTTCCCCACGCCTGGGACTTCGCGTTAAAATCGCCAAGAACGATAATGTGCCCCCCCTGGTGTCTGCATATAGCTGATCTTACCGAGTCCAGATAGGCCTCAAATTCCGCCAGGGTGGGATGGGTCCTAAGTTTCGTGACGTCACATTTCAAATTCTTATCTCAGTTCTTATCTAAGTGTTAAAATGCCAAATTTTAACTATTAACGAAAAACCTTAAAATATTTCCAAGTTTTGTCAATTTTTTCAAATGTATGATTTGATCTCGATTATATTTTAAAAAATGGGGTGTGGCTGTGTTATGGATACGGCCGTTTGTTGTACGTGAATACGTCTCGTAACGGGTAATAGTTTCTATGTAGAATACTATTATTTAACGCGATGTGTTACAGTCCTTACTTAGCGTACTAAATTCTTTGATTCTTTAGTTATCCACTGGTGTAATTTAAATTTGGATGAGAATGATAGATATGTAGCTGCAACACTAAACTCTATCCTCCGATTTTGTTATCAATCGTTTTTTGAATTGCGTCCCTATTTAAATAATTTTAAAGACGTATTCACGTCAAAAAACTACGCGCCGAATTGAGAACCTCCTCCTTTTTCGGAAGTCGGTTAATAATTTAAATGGAAATAAAACTAATTTCGGAAGTGCTATTTTTATTTAATAATATCTAGATGTAAAATTGCAAGATATGTGACGTCACACTAGGGAGGAGGGGGTCTCACAAATGTGACCAACTGTGACATGGACGGGGGGAGGGGTTAAAAAAGTCACGAAATTAGTGTGACGTTCTTTACGGATGACCCCTGATGATGAATCAAATATTGTTCCAGCAACCCCCGCGTCGAGCCTCAGGCCAGAAGCAGACAGTGGGCGCGCAATTCCGCGCGTCGCTGTCAGCGCTAATGGCCACACTGTCGGCGACCACTCCCTATTACGTGCGCTGTATCAAACCAAACGACACCAAAACCGCCTTCCGGTTCGACGCCGCTATAGTTGTTAACCAGCTGAGGTGAGCTCACTCTTTTTTTAAATCTATACTTCTATACTATAAATGCGAAGGTTTGGATGGATGGATGTTTGTTACTCAATCACGCCAGAACGGCTGAACGGATCTGGATTAAATTTGGCACAGAGATTGATTATAGTCTGGAATAATACATGGCTACTTTTTGTCCCGGAAAATTAAAGAGTTCCCACGGGAACCGAAAAACCTCAATCCGCGCGGACGAAGTCGCGGACATTAGCTAGTCCACTATAAGTCAGTCCTTGACTACTAATCTCGTCCGATTTTAAATGATGATGCAGTCTAAAATGGTAGCTGGTTAACCTGTTAGGGGCATGGCAATTTTATTAAACCCATGCCCCTAATCGGTTTCTACACGGCTAAAACACTAAATCGCTTGACGGCACGACGATGGTAAGTAGCCACGGCCGAAGTCGAAAGACGAACCACGCCCCATTACGTGCGCTGTATCAAACCAAACGACACAAAGACCGCCTTCCAGTTCGACGCCGCTAGAGCCGTCAACCAGCTGAGGTGAGGTCACTCGTTTATGGCTACGTTTCGCACTTGCGTATAAAATTCGCGCGAAAAAGAATTCATATTCATATTCATATTCATTTTTATTTTGCATTCCAATATAATAGTAATTTACATGTCAATAGTTGATAATAATAACAATGTTCGTAACAATATTGGAACCCCGGTGGGGCACAGCAAAAAAATCAGTGGTCGTAGAGAGACGGCTGCCTTATTTTTCTTCCAAAAAATCATTTAGTTTGTAATATACTTTATCAATCAGAAATGTTTTTAAAGAGTTGACAAAAGCTGTATAATTCTCCAAGGATTTGATGTGGTCTGGGATTTTGTTATAAATTTTTACACACATCGGGTTAGGACCAGTACTATGGATATTTAAGTTGGAACTGGGAATCATCATATTATTTTTTCGCGTGGGTCTTAGTTGGTAACGTCGCGGTAGGTCCTCTAGCTTTTTAAAGTTTTGCGGTTGTTTCCTTACAAATTTAGCTGATTCTAGTATGTAAATGCATGGCAGGGTTAGTATATTTAATGATTTAAAGTAAGGTACACAACTTTCCCGATTCTTTAAGTTTTTTATTATTCTTATGCATTTTTTTTGCAGTATAAATAGTTCTGGTGCATTTGTGCTGTTTCCCCACAATACTACACCATAGCTCAGCCAAGCATTTGCATAAGAATAATATGCTAAAATTGCCGCTTCTGTGCTCGTTGATTTTTTTAGTTCTTTCAGGGCATAGGTAAATTTGGATAGTTTCGTTTTTATTTTTTGGACATGAGATTTCCAGTTTATGTTGGAATCAATATCTATCCCGAGCAGAGTGAACGTATTAACACATTCTAGATTTATCCCATTATATGAAAAGTTTATGTTTAAAGGTGTTTTTTGATAAGGCCTAAATTGCATGATTTTTGTTTTTTGGAAATTTATCTCTAAGTTGTGGTCACTCAACCAACCATTCACCTTATGGAGGATGTCGTATAATTTATTATTTAAATTTTTAATGTCTTTACATGAAGTTTGTATAGATATATCGTCTGCAAATAGTACGCATGAGTCTTGTACGATTTTTGGAAGGTCGTTAATGTAAAGTAAAAATAGAATACATCCAAGTACGCTTCCCTGTGGTATTGAGCTATGAATAAGTTCTACGTTGGACCTTATGTTTTTTATTTCGTCCGATCTATGGTCATAATACGTAATTTCTACATATTGTTCTCGGTTATTTAAATATGATTCGAACCATTTGTGTGCGGAGCCTCGTATGCCTAGGTCGTATAACTTGTTTAATAAGATATTATATTGCACTTTATCATAGGCTTTTGTCATGTCTAGCAAAATACCTATCGCGTAATCCTTGTTATTTAGTGTGTTGAGGACTTGATCTATATATTTATATGTTGCTAGTATGGTTGACCTATTTTTTCTGAAACCGTTTTGGCATTCATCGAATATGTTATATTTTTCACAAAAATTATCCTCTGGTTAATAAAAAATCCTCTGGTTTGATACAAATTTCAAAAATATTTCAAATATAAACCTTAAAACGAAGGAATTAAAGTTTAATTACGAATGTACTATATTTATATTTAAGATCTTTTGTCTTCGTAACAACGCGAGGTATCGGTCACGGGTCCACAGCACTTAATAATATAAACCTTAAAACTAAGGCATTAAAGTTTAATTGCGAATGTACTATTTATACTTAAGACCTTTTGTCTTAAGAAGAACGGTGTTGGTCTCGCGTTTCCACATTTTTACCCTCTACCAAAAAGTGCTCAACGCGCCCAAAGATGTTTTCACTTCAACAATACTTGGCTCGGCTGCTTTTGCTATCAGGAAAATTTGACAGTTTACCGATATTGAAACGGCTAGGCTTGTCTACTTTGCTTACTTCCAGTGTTATGTCGTACGGCATTTGATTGTGGGGCAGAGCAGCTGATATCAGCAGAAAAGAGCCATTCGTTCTATTTATAAACTCGGATCACGCGATTCACTCCGTGAAAAATTTAAAGAGATTGGTGTTCTTACGGTGCCTTCACAATACATATACAATAATATAATCTTTGTTCGGCAGAACATTCATCATTATAAGCAAATAGGTGATACTCACAATCTATGTACTAGAAACCGCCATAAGCTAGTAACAGCGTCATATCGTGTGCGCAAGGTGCAGTAATCCTTTGTAGGGTCCAGTGTACGTTTTTATAACATGGTTCCAAAAGAGTTTCTAGATTTGCCATTACATAAATTTAAAGTCTGTGTCAAACAGCATTTGTTAAGTCGAGGTTATTATACTATCGACGATTTTATTAACGACAAAGTTGCATGGAAGCAACCGGCCTCGCATCCAGTGACCCCTCAATTCAGTGGAATACTTGTAATATTACGTATGTATTAATATTGTAACCTCTTTCTTTTTTGAGAAAAGAGCAACTGCTGAGTTTCTTGCCGGCTCTTCTCAGTAGAAACAGCTTTCCGAACCGGTGGTAGAGTCTTGACGTATCATAAGTGACACAAGTTGTCCTATGTGAAATAAATAAATCAAATCAAATCAATACGGCTTTAAGCGATGGTATTATGCCCCCTGATTTCCGAGTAAACAATTCAATTCAATTCAGCCATTTTCTTTCAGAGCCTGCGGCGTGTTGGATACCATAAGAATATCCTCCGCTGGTTTTCCGTCCAGGTGGCTTTATCAAGACTTTTTCCAAAGGTAATTACTGCCCTGTGGTAAGGGTGGGCGTTCCCGCTAGTTTTGGCGTCGCTATTACAATGCCCTAACTATCTGGCCCTAACCTAGAGAGAACCTAGATGGCACAAAGTAAGCTAAATTAACGTCAAAATGCTCGCGCGAGACGGAGAAACACAACTACCCTCTACGCTGGTCGTGCGATGACCACCCTAAGTGTTATTACATTGCCCGATGTCCCTGAACAGGGACCCTTTCTTCCTATATCTTATTACAATACACTAATTCAACCTAAGGGTCCCTTGAAAATTTGGTGTGTAGGCCTTTAAAAGGCTTCACTTGACATTTTGAACTAGTAACGAGTTCATATTCCAATAAACACAAACAGCTATTTTTCTTTTCACTCACACTCACTGATGCTTATAGACAAAAATTGAATAAGTTATAGATGTACTCAGTTTTAGTTTTAGTCCAGGATCCTATATGTTCCTACATCCATGCTCTTTACAGATATCGACTTCTCTGCTGCTTCAAAGACATCGACCGGTCGAACATCAAGGCCACATGCTCTAAGATTTTGCTCAGGCATGTCAAGGACACTGACAAATACCAATTAGGTGCTACGAAGATCTTCTTCAGAGTTGGACAGGTAATGTACATAAAAATCGAAATATGTATATCAATCCATATTTAATTATTCAATTTAGGTACGCTGTTAACTTATTGACGTCTGAACCTTATAAAACATTGTGTTAATACATTACGGTATCTTAAAACTAAAGCAACGAGGGTTTCAAACGCGCCCTGGTCTGAGAAGAGCTGACAAACTGATTAAAAAAAAACAGCCGGTTTTTTAAATCACCATCTCACAAACATCGTATATTTAATAGAACTACAAGTATAATTAACAATTTCATTAATTAGCCGGTGGATTTCAGAAAAGGAATAAATGACTGACTGACTGACTGATCTATCAACGCACAGCTCCACAGCAGCAGTAGATAGATAGATAGATAGATAGATAGATAAATTCTTTATTGCCACACATAACAAAGAGAAAACTTAATTATAAACAAAAAACAGAAAACAACAGCGTGCGCAAGGGCGGTCTTATCACTAAAAGTGATCTCCTCCAGACAACCCATTTCTTAAGGAACTTTAAAAAGGAGCGGGAAAGTGCAACAATAATAATAAGCATGCAACAATACTATACTACATAAACTATACATACTAATGATACATAAATAACTAAATATAAATAAATATAAACATATAGCAGTACATAAACCTACATACAAACGAAAATACTTAAATATTCTATAGCATATTAGAAAGGTAATATTCCTTTACACGACTCTTAAATATGTTTAAAGACTTTGACTGCCTAATGTCGCTTGGCAATTCATTCCAAAGCAGTACAGCCTTAACTGTGAATGAATTACCATATGCCCCTGTATGACTAGGAGGGATCTTTAACTTATTGTCATTTCTCGACCGCAAACAAAAAGGTACATCATAGCTGCCAAGAAAGTTGAATCGCTCTTTTAGATAAGGTGGCGTCTGAGGATAATATAAAATGGAGTACAAGAGAGAAAGAGCGTGTAAATTTCTTCGAGAACGAATTGGCAGCCATTTCAACTGAGCACGAAATTCGGACACATGATCATATTTCCGTAAACCATATATGAAACGTATACATAAATTTTGCAATCTATCAAGCTTGTTGAGCATGGTCTCTGATAAATCCAGATAGGAAACATCAGCGTAATCTAAACGCGCAGCAGTTACTAGGGCTTTGAAATTTGTATAGAAAACGAACCTAGCGTGAGCGAAGCCGCGGGCAAAAGCCCTTTTTGTTTTTTGACTGCGATCTCACCCGATGGTAAGTGATGATGCAGTCTAAGATGGTAGCGGGCTAACCTGTTACTACTACAAGTAGGGGTCAAAAAGTGTTGGAATGGCGACCTCGGACTAGAAATCGTAGCGTTGGCACAGCCCCCTTCATGTAATGTAATGAAAAAGTTTTTTATTATATCTAGCTGATGCCCTCGACTTCGTCCGCGTGGTTTAAGTTTCTTTACTCCCGCGGGAACTCTTTAATTTTCCGGGATAAAAAGTAGTCTGTGTCATTCCAAATCCTCAACAATCAATGCATCACCTCTTGCATGCAAGTCTGATTGCAGCCAAGCGCTAGCCTATATATTTAAAAAAAAAAAACCTATACACGTGCATAAAATCACGTCGATCCGTTGCTCCATCGCAGCGTGATTGAAGGACAAACCAACAAACAAACACACTTTCGCATTTATAATATTAGTATGAATTTTATTTCACCAGGTGGCGTATTTAGAGAAGTTGCGTGCAGGTTTACAGAGGCTATACTGCGTGCGCGTACAAAGTTGCGTGCGCGGCTTCCTCGCGCGACGCCGCTACATGCGACTGACGCGCGCTATACACGGCATACAGGCGCAAGCTAGAGGCTACTTGGTGCGACGGTGAGTTACTCATTTGACGCTCGCTGC
This sequence comes from Erebia aethiops, assembly GCA_923060345.2. Classification (NCBI taxonomy): domain Eukaryota; kingdom Metazoa; phylum Arthropoda; class Insecta; order Lepidoptera; family Nymphalidae; genus Erebia; species Erebia aethiops. The sequence continues at coordinate 315,060 of CAKLPR020000021.1, forward strand.
GCTCGTGTTATAATTAATATAATTAATCGTGTTATAATTTTTATGTTTGTCTGTCATTTCCAGGGAGAAACAAGTATCAAACATGGCAAAATAAGCAAACACTTCCTTTAACTATAAAATAAGAATAATAAGTCTTAAATCCATACTAATATCATAAATGCGAAAGTGTGTCAATCTGTCTGTCTTCTACGCTTTCACGGCCTACCTGTTCAACCGATTTTGATGAAATTTGGCACAGGGATAGGTTGTATCCCTGGGAAGGACATAGGGTACTTTTTTCGCGGAAAACTAAGAAGTTCCCGCGGGAATTGAAAAATTTAATCTACGCGGATGAAGTAGCGTCGCGCTTTTATCGTCCGCCATATTGAATTTAGTGTGACGTCATTTTATTTTTTGCATTATACAGCAAACGTTTTTATAAACATAGCAATATATATCATGGGGGTGCTTGAAATAATTGCTTGTCCGCCATATTGGATTAAGGATGACGTCACATACCTAACCAAGTCTAGTGAAAGTTGAGAGTCGCGATGTTTTAACTATTTAAGATACTGGCAAAAATGGGGTCATACAAAAAATATATTTTCGGGGATACCGGACCTAATTTATTGACGCGCCATTTTGCACTCAGTGTTCAATAGACAATTAGATCTACCTACCTACCTAAATTTTTTTCAAAACAGCAAGTGCCAAGAAATCCGTCGCAACCGTGCGGCCATTAAAATACAGAAGACAGTGCGCGGTTGGCTCGCGAGGCTGAAATACCAACGCCTTAGGAGGCTGGCCATCGGTATCCAAGCGCACGCCAGAGGGTACATGGCCAGAAAACTGTATAAGAATAAGAAGATCCTCAAACTGGTAAGCATTTTTGAAGTGAAAACTTCTTTAGCCGCGTTGAGCACTTTTTGGTAGGGGGTAAACTTGTGGAAACGCGTGACCGACACCTCGCGATGTGACGAAGACAAAAGGGTTTTAGTTTTTTTTTTATTTGTATCGGCAGTCCCTATGACTGCCGATTCTTTAAATATGTATATGTCACCGTAAGATTGTAAAAACCGTTAGATTATAATACTTATAACGTTTTTTATCTCGATAGATTATAAACTGTCGATAGATTGTGAACCGTAACATACTGCTTACAATTTAACGCGTTATTTTTCGGTATATTAACCCGATAGAAGGCCGGGCACTACCTGAATATTCATGTCAAACCCTAACCTAACCTATAGTTTGCGCGCGAGTTGAATGCAGAGTAAATGTATGGTGACACTTACATTTACTCTGCATTCAACTCGCGCGCGAACTTTACAAGAAAGAGACAAGAAAACGTAAAAACAATAAATATTTCATAAATTAATACTCAGAACATTGAACGGTTCACAATCTTTCGACAGTTTATAATCTAGCGTGATAGAAACCGTTAGATTATAATCTAACGGATTTTACAATCTTACGGTGACATATATATAAAACACAAAATTGTTTCTACCTATGTCCGTATATAGACTTTGAAACCATCCAACCGATATTGATCCAAACCGGTTTCGTTAGAAAGACATTAATGCGAAGATGTTTTTTTTGCGGCGTCATGGTGATGGGTATGATAACTAGATTAGCTGATTTAATTAAATTTGAAATTTGCATGGACAAAGATCTTCCTAAAAGACACTTGGGTTGCATGTTACGTAGTATCTACAAATTGTAAACTCAAACTGGTAAGTGTATGCCTCGAGTTGAGGCAAACAGATCGCCACTTGGCTCCCACTAAATGCATGGCTCGGAACGAGGCTCTTTTCAGCGTGTCATAAAGGGTCAAAACATGATGCGATTTGTCTCAGGCTGAGGCAAGCCTCAAGGCGTGACTTGCCTCACTCGGTTTGCCTACTAGATGTCACTGCACAATGTTCCATCGTGGTAGCGAGGCAAACATATCGTCACTTGGCTCCCACTAAGCATGGCTCGGATTGAGGCTCTTTTAGCGCGTTACAAATTTTTCAAAACATGGTGCAATTTGCCTCAGACTAAAGCAAGCCCTAGGCGTGAGTTGCCTCAAGCTAAGGCAAGTATTGGTCTGGTGGGCTTTGGCCATGGCTAATTACCACCCTACCGGCAAAGACGTGCCGCCAAGCGATTTAGCGTTCCAGTACGATGCCGTGTAGAAACCGGAGGGGTATGGGTTTAATGTAACTGCCATGCCCCTAACAGATTAGCCCGCTACCATCTTAGACTGTATCATCACTTACCAGTGAGATCGCAGTCAAGGGCTAGGCTTGTAGTGGATTAAAAAAAAATTATTATCAAAAGTAGCCCGGTTTTCTACAAAATATGTATATGGCTCGGAATGAGGCTCTTTTAGGGCGTTAGAAAGTCTTCCAAACATGGTCATCAGATTTGCCTCAGACTGAAGCAAGCCTCAAGGCGTGAGTTGCCTCAAGCTGAGGCGAGTATTATGGCTCGGTGGGCCTCGGGTTAAGAAAGCGTCTTGACTTGGAAATCCTTGCAAGATACCTATGTTCATTTGTGGACGTCTATCGGTTGATGGTGATGATGATGCATTTTTTTTTTAAATGTGATTTTGTCCACAGACTATCGGCATGCAACGCTACGCCCGTGGCTACCTCGTCCGAAGAGAGGTCAAAACCAAATTGCGAAAGATCATCGTAGCCCAGGCCGCGGTAAGTTTTCGCTTAACCTTATAATATTATGAATGCGAAACGTTGGTTTGTTTTTCAATCATCCCCAAGTATAAAGAAAGGAAAGAAAGAGAAATCTTATCTAACATTATCGATGTGTGTGTGTGTGTGTGTGTGTGTGTGTGTGTGTGTGTGTGTGTGTGTGTGTGTGTGTGTGTGTGTGTGTGTGTGTGAAAATGTGTCGGGACAGATCCCGGGATATCTTTTCAACCAATTTGGACGAGATTTGGTACAGAGGCAAGTTACATCGGGGTATTTTTGTCCTGGAAAATTATGGAGTTCCTGCACGATTCAAAAAACCTTCATCCAGGCGGTTATCTCATGTGTCCTTACATACAGGTGTAAAAATAAAAATATACTTAAAATTTTGTCGAAGGTGTGTAAAGTCGGCCAATCCGCACTTGGCCAGCGGTGGACTATGACCAAAACACTTCACTCGTACTCTATAGATGATGGTGAATTTAGTAATGAACATATTTCAGGTCCGTCGTTTCCTGGCGCGCCGTCAATACAAACGGCTGCGCATCGAAGCCAGGAGTTTGGATCACGTCAAATCCATCAACAAGGGTCTGGAGAACAAGATCATCAGCCTCCAGCAGAGATTAGAGGACGCGCTCGGAAAAGCCAAGAAGATTGAACCGTTACAGGCTCAGATCGCTGAATTGAGGTGAGACATTACCTTTTACCTGCATATTATGGAACCAGCTTCCGTCTTCAGTGTATAACAATATGGGGCTCTTAAAAGGGCGCATACACAAATTTCTCAAAAGCCGGCAACACATTGGCGGTTCCTCTGGTGCTGCAAATGGTCATGAAGGGCGGTGATCACTTAGCATTAGGTGACCCGGCTGCTCGTTTGCTTGCTATATATATACATGAACCTCGCTTAAATGTTTTGCCGTTCATTCTTAATTTTCAGAAGGTAAGGTATTAACGAAAAAATATCTTTCACAGGGCAAAACTAGAAACCCTGAAGTTAGTAGAAATCGAAGCTAAAACCCTGAAAGTGGATATCCACAGCAAAGATAACCTTCTCCACGATCTTCGAGTGGAGTTAGAGGAAGAAAAGGACAGCAACAAGCGGCATTTGGAGGAGAAGAAAGAGATAGAGCTTAGATACAACAAAGAGAAAGAGACGTGGCTGAAAGAGACGGAGAAGTTGGAAAGCGAACTTAAGACCAATAAGGAGCATTTCGAAATGGCTATAGAAGGTCAGTTTTATTCTCTACTATCTAATGCCCGCGACTTTGTCCGCGTGGAATAAATTTTTTTATTGAAGTGAAAACTTCTTTAGCATGGAGCACTTTTTGGTAGAGGGATAAAATGTGGATTCGCGTCACCGACACCGTCACCGTCACCGTTGTTACTTCGACAAAAGGTCTTAAATATAGTACATTCGTAATTAAACTTTAATGCCTTAGTTTTATTTTAATTATATAAAAAAAATCTTTTTCGTTTTTTTTTAATTTAAAAAAATTAAAAAAAAAAAATCGTTTTCACTTCTATCGACAGTCAATTCATCATCAATTTCATCAGTCAGTCATTATCAATTTTTTTTTATTCCTATGGAAACTCCTTAACTTTCCGAGATATATATGCCTATATAGCCTATGTCACTCTCCAGGTCCTCAGGGTATGGGTTTAATATAACTGCCATACTCCTAACAGGTTAGCCCGCTACAGACTGCATCGTCACTTACCATCAGGTAAGATCGCAGACAAGGGCTGACTTGTGGAATTAAAAAAAAACGATTTGGATGGAATTTTTTGTGTGTGTCGGGATGGTTTATATTCACAATTGGACCCGGTAGGGGGCGCTGTAATCGGGTTCTACGTTCAGGGCAGGACAATAGATACGGTGCGCACTAGTCTTAAATAAAAATAAATAAATATTCCAATTATTGCTATCTTTAAAATGTTAATTATCAATCAATTGAAAACAAATCAGTTGATAAATAATAATTTATTAAAAACGCAATCTATAAAACTTATTAGCAAAAGTCTGTTACAACGATTAATACATTTTATACGATTAGATTATATTTTATCATGTCCGATAACTTATCGTTCATGTGCAAATAAAATGTCACAAGTAAAAAATTTGGAATTTGAGTTACTTTGTGATGGCAAAAAACGAACACTAGGAGTCTAGTAGGTGGTTAATTCTACATCAGGGTATTCGATAACTGATCAAGTCAGCAACTTTTTTCACACGTCAAAACGCGCGCTTAGTATGGGATGTTGTATGAAATGCTTCCTTGTAATGTCGTCATATTCGACGCACTTTTTCACTTTAATCGACATTTTGAAATGGTAATCTAAATATTTAAAAGATCGGGCTGAAAATTGGCATACAGGTAGCTATTATGTGGAAGGCATCCGGTAAGAAAGGATTTTTGGAAATTCAACCCCTAAGGAGGTGAAATAGAGAATTGTATGAAAATCAAACCTAACGTGAGCAAAGCCGCGGGTAAAAGCTAGTTCAACATAAAACTAACAGAGGAAGTGGATATTACGTGATTAACGAAGATCCTCTGTTTAATAATCACTTTAAAATATTTTATTTTTGACATACACAACATAACAATCCCGTTAAAGATAGAGATGGAAATTATCCAGATTTGTGTTTATGTATGACATACATAAACACAAACATAAAACATTACATTACAAAAGAAAAACGCTTCGCCACGCATTCTGTTCACTTTGTGTATGACAAGGGCTTCATTTTCGACATAAATATGTTTAAATAATAAAATAAAAATATCTTTTGAATAAAAAATGAAGGAATTTTAATCTAAATAAATTTTAACAAATAGGAAATTTCAACTTTTTTGGGTTAGGTCACTTTTGGTGATTTGTTATTTGTTTTGCTATGAAAACGCCTTCCTCATATTGAGCAAGCTCTAATTTTATAGGGCTTAAAAATAAATGTAATAGTAAACTAAATTAATAATATTTTTTTTTTGTAGCCTTAGTGAAAAAGGAAAATATGTGATAAACAGATGTGTGTGTTAAATTATGTAATAGTGGTAATTTTAGTGTCACCTTTTAGTATTTAATGTGGTTAAAAACTACAACAAAACTATTAAAAAAAATACTAATGCCTGTGGTTGACTAAGTTTGTAGGATCATAATAATAGTATGATCAATAATAATTATTATTGATCAAAATTATTATTTAATATAAGGTGTCTAATGATAACTAATTATGCGTCGATTAAATTGTGATTCGGTGATAGCATACTCTAAATAAAACCATTTAATTTATAATATTAATATAATATTCTTAATTTAAAGGTAAAAACCCAGTACAATAAAATTGCAAATATGATAAAGACTTAAAAGGACAATGATCATCGATGTATGGAATCCTGTACCATGTTGCATCAAAATCAAACTTTGTTTTTTATCTAGTACATTTATCACATTAACTCCTGCAATTATCACTTTTGAGAATAAAACCCAAGTTCTGCAGTAATTTTAGAATATCAAGGATAACCTAAAAACTATTTTTTAATCGTTTCTCAGTACTACCGTGGTCAAATAACACACTGCAGGTCGGAGCCACGCCTTGACATTTTTGCATTAACTATAAAATACACAATACTGTAAAATACAAACAATATGCACTTCTGCGAGTTCCATTTGTCCATAATTGTGGCTGTTCTTAACAATCAATATTATCATTATGACTGTTGTTAGAATTATTATGTAAAGTGCACTTTTACACGACACATTTGTTAAATAACCACTACGTTTTAATAATCACTACGTTCTGCACGTGACTTGTGTGTTCAAATCTGGTTAACTTGTCTCTGGTTCAAATCACAAATCTATAATACAATACTTTTTTTATTTTTTATTTAACTGGTTTAACGGCTCTGGATTCCAGTCCTTCTTAATATTTTGTTATTATTTATTCTTATTTTGAGTTGAATAATTTTTCATTTACTTATTTTTTAATTTAAATTTTATTACGTGTAAGATGGTCCGTGACGTGTTGACCCTTGGGCTCCTCCTGAAAATCAGCGTTGCAGTATGTTTGGTAGGTATATACCTATCTCTCATGCTGTGGCACGGGCTGAGGAGGTGGCCCATTGGCCAAACGTAGTTGTAATTTGTGTTATACGTAGTAAATCAAATCAAATCAAATCAAAATATTCTTTATTCAAATAAACTTTTACAAGTACTTTTGAATCGTCAAGTGAATCTACCACTGGTTCGGAATGCCATTCCTACCGAGAAGAACCAGCAAGAAACTCGGTGGTTGCTTTTTTTAAATAATTCATTTACAATTATTATATCAATGTGTACATAAGTAACCGCTGTCCCCAGCATTGCTGGAGCGATCAAATCCATGCTCCTCTATCATTTACATAATCTTCAACAGTATAATAAGCTTTTTTCAGGAGCATACTTTTAAACCAACAAATACTGCAACAAATAACAATACTAACTAGAATAAGACAAACACTAACACAACTAACACTTATTTCATCTAAAAAGTAGTTATATACAATTGTAAATATCATGAGATTAGAAATAAAAAGGCTTATTATTATTATTATTATTATTACTTTTAATGGATTTCTTCAATTTGTTTATTCAATTCATGTCAAAGACGTGCAGACAGAAAGTAGCCCCATTCCCGCCGGTGGCACCCGTTCACGAGCATGACGCATGATCCAGCCATTGCTTCGCTCGACCATATTTGAGGGAACGTAACAACCCGCACCACACGACACCACCACAGAAATGTTTAAAGAGAGCGTGACATACCCAGTCTACCCGTATCAAAGCATCGAATTGAATACTAATATTCAAACACTAATTTATAATAAGTAACCGCTGTCCCCAGCATTGCTGGAGCGATCAAATCCATGCTCCTCTATCATTTACATAATCTTCAACAGTATAATAAGCCTTTTTCAGGAGCGTAATTTTAATGGACTTCTTAAACTTGTGTAAAGGCAAGTTTAATATAGGTTGTGGAATTTTGTTATAAAATAGAATGCTCATTCCCACAAACGACCTTCGGACCTTTTTGAGGCGGAGCGATGGAGTCACGAGCTTATGGCGGCCTCTAGTTTGCCTATCATGCAGATCGCATATTTTTTTGTAATTATGAATGTGCTGTTTTACGAAGATTAAATTACTATAAATATATTGCGAGGCTACTGTGAGAATACCTATTTCCTTAAATTTCTCTCTAAGGGATTCGCGCGGTTTTAAATTATAAATTGCACGTATTGCCCTTTTTTGTAATACAAAAATTTTTTGAATATCTGCTGCTTTACCCCATAGTAAAATTCCGTAAGACATAATACTATGAAAGTAAGCAAAATATACAATTTTTGCAGTTTCAACGTCAGTAAACTGTCGAATCTTTCTGACAGCGTAAGCAGCAGAGCTGAGTTTGCCAGCCAGAGTTGATATATGAGTGCCCCATTGAAGCTTTGAATCTAAGGTCACCCCCAGGAACACAGTGGTCTCTTCTATTTTTAAAATATCATTATTTACAGTTAAATTTATGTTTCCTGCGGACTTGGTATTCGGCAATGCGAATTCAATGCACTTAGTTTTCTTTGCGTTTAAAAGTAAATTGTTTACAGTAAACCAGTTAGTGACTTGAGAAATTGCATTATTTACGTCTTCATAATTGTCCTTGTTTCTATCGACTTTAAAAATCAAGGACGTGTCGTCAGCAAATAGCACAATATCGCAAGTATTTTGGACGTAGTATGGTAAATCATTTATATAGACCAAGAACATGAAGGGACCCAGAATAGAGCCTTGAGGAACACCCATAAGTGAGGCTGATCCGGACGACTTCACATCGTTGACACATACCGTTTGAATGCGGTCACTGAGATAAGATGCAATGAGGCCAAGTGCAGTGTCTTTGATTCCATAATGGTTCAACTTAACTAAAAGCGTCTCATGCTCAACGCAATCGAATGCCTTAGACAAATCACAGAAAATACCAATAGCATTCTGTGATTTCTCCCACGCATCGAATATATGCTTTAACAGCATAGCTCCCGCATCGGTTGTTGATCGGCCTTTAGTAAAACCATACTGCTCTGAGTGTAGTAGTTTATTTGAGTTAAAGTGCAGAAGCAGTTGGTTGAGCATAATTTTCTCAAATATCTTGCTGAGTGCTGGTAATATAGAAATTGGTCTATAATTATTAGGGTCACTTCTACTACCAGATTTAAAAAGTGGAATCAATTTACTGTATTTCATAAGATCTGGAAAGGATCCTGAATCTACAGACTCATTAAATATTAAAGCAAGATATGGTGCAATTATATCAATAACATTGCTGATTATTTTTACTGATATTCCCCATAGATCCCCGGTTTTTTTGCACTGCAAAGATTTAAATATTTTAATAATATCATATGGGGTCACATGTTTAAACTTAAACAACACACTGCACTCGGTGACATTACCCTTGAGAAGCTTAAGGGCTTCTATTGGCGAGGAATTAAGGGAGCTAGTAGTGGTAACAGGAATATTTTTGAAAAAATTTTCAAATGTATTTGCAATTTCAGTATCGCAGTTAATAATACGGTCATTAACTTTTAGCTCCAATTTAGGCTTTTCCACTTTATGTTTCCCAATTTCATCTGTGATTATTTCCCAAACTGCTTTTATTTTATTATCTGAATTAATAATTTTTTGTTTTATATAAAGTGATTTTGCTTGCATGCATACATTTCTAAATAATTTTGAATAATTTCTTACATATTGAACAAATGTAGGAGTGTAATTATACTGTTTTTCAGCATACAGATCAAACAACTTATTCCTGCTTTTATAAATGCCAACAGTAGCCCAGTCGCTAAATTTGAGATTTTTAAACAATTTTTTTTCTACTATTTTAAAAATGGAACTATACTGAGAATTTAACAGATCAAAGAAGGTATTGTAGTGTTCATCCGGACCACCCTGTGTAAGGTCAAGGGTAGGTAAAGTATTTAAGATATTTTGTTTAAATAGTTGTACTTTTTTAGTGGTAACTGGCCTATACTTTATTACTTTAGTTGTATTTTGTTTAGAGCTAGGAACAGATATCATTTGCCCGCAGTGGTCGGATCTGAGGTTAGCAATGACGGTCTTGCTGACAATTTTACAATCACTGAAAATATTGTCAATACAGGTAGCGGATCTTGTTGTTATCCGTGTTGGTTCAATAAAAATATTGTCTAAATTGAAGCTTTTAAATAAGTTAAGTAATCTATCAGAAAGAGGAGTGTTAAGCAAAATATCTATATTAAAGTCTCCACATATCAACACTTTTTTTGCTGACCTACATATCCGCCTTAGGGCCTCCTCCATGACATCCTCAAACAGTAAAAAGTCGCCTGAGGGAGGTCGGTACACACAAACTATTATGTATCGCTCCAGCTCAACACAGGACAGCTCAATAGTGCGTTCAACAGAAAGATTAACAATGTCTTTTCTTTCCTTATAATTATTATTACTTCGAGTTATTATCAAAGACCCTCCGCGTATAGCCTTCTTTCTAGAGAACGCACTTGACAACGAGTAATCTTTAAGATTTAAAATTAATTGGTAATTACTGAGCCAATGCTCCGTGAGACATAAAATGTCAATATCAAATTTTTTAACAAAAAGTTCAATTTCATGTTCTTTGCCAGATAAGCCTTGTATATTTTGGTGTACAAGATTAATATTACATAGCTTATCTGTTGTCTTACTACTTAGTTTAAATTTTTTTTACTAATTTCAACAATATTAGTACAACTGCTAGTACCAGAAGTTAAAATACCCATATTATTACAATCTGTATATAATAATTTAAATGTAGTGTAATTAACTTGTTTGTTTGGTCAATAAACTTCTATTTATTTTATTTTTTATTTATTTATTCTCAACAATTACGTATGACGTTTTATTCAATTTCAGTTTCACGGTTTTCACCACAATTCACAAGACGGACGTCAGAACTACCTGTATGAACGAACTGTCAACTGTCAAGTGTCATAGACAATGATCGGTTAAGGACGTGATATCGATCTACGATCGAAAAATGTTAAGAAATCGATTCGAACAATCGATACGATACGCTAAACTCAATAGACACGAATCATTTATTTGTGGTTACTATTACACGGAATCCGACCTAAATCAAACCTACTAATATAATATGTACTTACCTATCTATGCTATAAAAATAAGGTAAAATAAACCAAGACCAGTTAGTCGATTTTATCGAAAATCGACTAACTGGTTTCGAGATTCGAGATAGTATTTCGGGCAGTTTGGCGTCACTAAAGGAAGCATTTTAGAATGTTTACGGAAATATGAAAGTAACTTTTTTTAGTTAAACTTAAAAGTTGGGTACGAAAATCAAATCCCTGATGCAAGAGCCTATAAAAAAATATGGGAATATTTACAATAATGATTTGGTTTTGATGCATGAGACATTTTGGTACCATTTTTGGTCATCCTCCTTTTAAGACATGTTCCTAACTAATCTATAAATATAAATAAAATAAATAAATGAATCTGTGGTATTAAATAAACCATGGTGATGCCGCCTGACATAATTTTAAAGAAGGCCGACGAAGCAACCCTGTCGGACAAACAGACGTATGAGCAATGGTCAAAAGAGTTCGAGGCCAGAGCTCAGTTTTGGAAAGGTTAGAACCAAGGACCTTGGTTAGAACCAAGTAATTAAAAATAATTGACCGAGCGAAGCGAAGGTCTCTGAGTCTACTTGGGTGAATTGGCACTTGTCCGTCCGTCCGTCCGTCCGTCCGTCCGTCCGTCCGTCCGTCTGTCAGAGCATTATAACTTCTGAATTACTGAACGCAATTACTTCAGCTTTAGATATAATATGTAAACCAATGGCCTCCCGCCGAATATGGCTTAAAAAATAATAAAAATCTTTATTTCAGGGGGGCTCTCATAGAAGCGAATGCGAAGTAAAATATTTTTTATAAAGTTACATAGGGTTGCGGTATATCATTTTAAAGATAATTAGGAATAGAGTCCAAAAATATTTTTTTTTTAATTTTTTCCCCAAAATTGACGAAATGGGGGGCTTTCAAAGTGGTGATTTTCTAACGTCCAAAGATGACCTCAGAACTCTAAATTTTCTGAAAGGATGAGCCTGAAACTTGATCAATTATTTCAATTATATCCTGTACTTGAACAACAAATACTAAAATTAGATAAATATTGTAAGGAAACGGAATTATTTCATTTTTAATGAGCTTCAGTATTTTTAACAGAACTTCACATTTATGTCAATAGATGGCGCCGCGAGGTCTTAGTTCGGGGCGAACCACTAGTATTAAAGTGTGCGAAAGTGTGCTACGCTTTCACTGCCCATTTATTAAATGATTCTGATGAAATTTTATAGGACAGGAAAGGTTTCTATTTTTATTACAATGCTTCACACACTAGGAAAGTTTCTAAACTTACATAAATACATATCCATAATTGCGGAACCTGCGTCTCTCTAAATTAGTGAAACGCATAATAGGTATGTCATTTCTCGTTCAAAGAGTTCCATTGGATATGGGCCTTACGTAAAAAAGTGTGTGTGTGCAATAAACACACGGCAGAAGTGAAACTTCAGAAAAGTAGCCTTAGAGAGAATGAGATAAATATAATTTGTATGCTATCTCAAAATCTCGCAGGCTACATAATTACGCAGGCTTTGGTGTCGCTTTTTCGTTTCGTTGAATTTTCAAATCACAACGATTCTAAAGAAGAATCACTTCAAAAAGAGTCGAGAAAAGTCCTCACCGACTGACTCACAAACGTCCAGCCTAAACTCATGGACCTAGGAAGATGATTTTGCACGGAGGTTCCCTTTATAATGTTGTCAAGGAATCCTGCTTCCTACCAATATTATAAACGCGAAAGTTTGTAAGTTTGGATGTTTGTTACTCTTTCACGCCAGAACGGCTGAACGGTCTGGATGAAATTTGGCACAGGGATAGATTATAGTCTGGAATAACACATCCCTTCCAGCCCTCCTATTCTCTAACTCAGTGTCATATATTTTTTGTCCATTGAAGGTTTGCTATGTAAAGAAAAATTACATTTCATAGCATACCTTCAATGGATCCATACAAATATTATAAATGCGAAAGTGTGTCTGTCTGTCTGTCTGCTACGCTTTCACGGCCCATCTGTTCAACAGATTTTGATGAAATTTGGTACAGGGATAAGTTGTATCCCGAGGAAGGACATAGGCTACTTTATATCCCGGAAAATTAAAGAATACCCGCGGGAACCAAGAAACTTCAATCCACGCGGACGAAGTTGCAGGCATCAGCTAGTTTATAATAATACTAAGTATAGTTTTGTGTATTAGTTACATTTTTAACCGCAACGCACATATAACTCTATAGATTCGCTATAAACGTAATATTGTTTCAGAGCGCGACAAACGCCACGAGGCAGAGAAGAAGGCGCTATGTCTGGAGCTGGAGAACGAGCGGCAGAGCAGACAGAAACTGCTGTCCTCACAATACGACCTGCAAGAGCGACTGGACAACATGCACAGGTATTTAAAACTATTCCAAGGAGATTGAATAACTTTGGCACAATATCCCTTCCCTACAAACTTATCTGACCAGGTGACAGCGTCGCTAGTAACTATTGAAAATAAAATAAAAACTAAAACTACACAGGCATAAAAATTTGTTCAAATTTTGGCCACCGGTATTTAAAACTATTCCAAGGAGATTGAATAACTTTGGCACAATATCCCTTCCCTACAAACTTATCTGACCAGGTGACAGCGTCGCTAGTAACTATTGAAAATAAAATAAAAACTAAAACTACACAGGCATAAAAATTTGTTCAAATTTTGGCCACCGGTATTTAAAACTATTCCAAGGAGATTGAAAAACTTTGGCACCATTTCCCAGTCCCACAAACTTATCTGACCCGGTGACAGCGTCGTTAGTAACTATTGAAAATAAAATAAAAACTAAACAGGCATAAAAATTTATTCCAAATTTGGCCACCGGGTCAGATAAGTTTGTGGGGCTATACTGTATATTCGACGAATTGACCCCAGGGGCTATACTATAATAAATAAATAAAAATAAAAAAGCCTTTTTATTCATCCTTAATAAATAGGTGATTGGTTAACTTTACATGCATCTTAGTATTTTATGACATTATACATTATACATTATACATTTTTAGCTTGGTTATAATTAGAAAATAAAAATTAAAAATTCACAATTATATAAATTAATCTTGAAGTATACTAATAATTATAAATGTCAGTTTATCATTATTGTTTTTATTTGTATATTAAGGATCTCTCAACGAGTAAAGGCCTCCTCCAGATTTTTCCATGTCTTCCTGTCTAGAGCTTTTTTTCTCCAGTTTATTCCTCCAGTTTCTTTGATTTCATTTTCCCAACTTTCTAAAGGTCTACCTCTCTTTCGTTTCCCAACTGGGCCATGCCATTCAGTTACAGTCTTTGTCCATCTTTTATCTGTGAGTCGCATAACATGACCTGCCCATTTCCACTTTAACTTCATAGCATGTTTTAATGCATCAATAGCTTTCGTTTTTTTTCTTATAGCTGTATTTCTAATTTTGTGTATTCTGCGCAGACCAAGAATGCTCCGTTCCATTGCCCTCTGAGCAGTTTGGATTTTCTTTTTTGTATATTTGTTAAATATCCAGGTTTGGCTAGCATAAGTAAGGCAAGGTAGCAAACATGAATCCATTATTTTTGTTTTTAAGTTTAGAGGTAAATCTGACTTAAGTATGTATTTATAGGCCCAAAATTTGTTCCATGTGATTTTTAAGCGTCTTTCAAGTTCGTCTCGGTGTCTTGATTTTTTAAACGAAATTTGTTTGCCAAGGTATATATAGTCTTGCACATATTCTAGTAGAGTATCTTGAACGCATATAGGTTTTTCTACACTGTTGGTCATAACTTTCGTTTTTGTACTATTTAGCTCAAGGCCTATTTTGAGACTTGCAGAATTTAGGTCATTGATCATTTTTTCAAGACCATGTGCTGTTTCGGAAAAGAGAACAATGTCGTCGGCGAATCTTAAGTTGCTTAAGTATGTTCCATTGATATATATTCCTTTTTTGGACCATTCTAGGTCTTTCATTATGCTTTGAAGGACTATAATAAAAATCCTCGGCGAGACTGGGTCACCCTGCCTGACGCCTCTACATATTTTGAACTCAGCTCCTTTTCTCTCCAGCCTGACTCTACTTGTGCTTTTGCTGTAAATATCTTGTATCAGTTCTATGAGTTCAACAGGTGTATTGCTTTTTTGTAGAGCCAACCACATACTTTCATGCGAGATAGAGTCGAACGCTTTTGTATAATCTATAAATGCCAAGTATAAAGGGCATCTTTGATCTTGAAATTTCTCTATGACTTGATCTAGTGTGTGTATGTGGTCGGCGGTTGAGAAGCTCTTTCTGAAACCTGCTTGTTCGACTGGTTGATATTTTTCAGTTATTTCTGATAATCGCTGCTCTAAGCAAGTAGCTAGAAGTTTGTAGAGGCAGGGTTGAAGGCTGATAGGCCTATAGTTTCCAATGTCACATGGGTCGCCTTTCTTGTAGAGCAAGATAATATCAGATTCGGCCCATTCTCTAGGTACTTTTCTTTCTTCTAAAATTTTATTAAAAAGCTGAGTTAGGGGTTCCAATAGTAGAGTTCTCCCGACTTTTAACATCTCATTCGATATTTTATCTGGACCGCAACTTTTGCCAATTTTTAATTTTTCTAACTTTTTTAAAATCTCTACTTCCGTAAACTTTTTTACCTTTTCGTCTGTGTACACTGGGTCTTCATTTACCTCTGATATACTATGGGTATTTTCAGGTGGTACAATACGTTTGCTATACAGATTTTTATAGAACTCCGTAGCGATATGTATAATTTCTGATCTCGAATAAGTTTTTTCATTAGACTTATTTAAGCAGGGGATCCAGCATTTACTTGAATTGAGTTCTTTGTCGCTTTTCTTCAAGCTGCCTGAATTGATTAAGTGTTTTTCAATAATTTTGAGTCTGTATTCGTGATATTCCCTTTTGATGCATCTGTGAATGTGTTTATACAAATTTTTTAGTTCCTGTTTTTCATCTTTATTTATAGGGGTTTTGTTTTTTAATTCATTTCTTCTTTTTATCATATTTTTTGTTTCTTGGGTTATAATAGTAATATGATTCTTCGAGTTTTCGTCCCGGTTTTGCTTTGTGCTATTTAAAATTGCTGCTTTTATTTTTAAGTAGAAAGACTCTACACTTTCCGATAGATAAATATATATTGCCTATGTTTTCTTTTAAGTTTGCAAGATAATTTGTTTCGTCCTGGGCACTCTTCAATTGAATAATTGAGCATTTTATGAATTATTGTATGAAACAATGAAAATTAGCAACAAAAAATTAATAATAATGGGCGATTTTAACGCTCGTGTTGGTCAACAAGTACGAGGCGATTACAAAATCCTAGGTAAATTCTGCTATGGAAAAAGAGATAAAAGAGGTTGCAAATTAATCAATTTTGCGCTAGAAAACAATCTAACCATAATTAATAGCATATTTAACAAAAAGGAAAAATCTCTCTGGACTTGGATTTCCCCAAAGAGTAAGAAAAGTCAAATAGACTATATACTATCCAATATGAGGAGCCAGTTTACCAACTTTGAAGTACTCAATCAACTCTCCTTCGCCAGTGACCACAGACTTTTGAGAAGCACAGTAAAAATAGAAAAAGTCAAAAAAAGTAGAGCACGATATGGGCTATACTATATCTTCGACGAAATGACCCCGGGGGCTATTCTATATCTTCGACGAATTTACCCCGGGACGCGTAATGTCGGCCACATTCGCCTTACCCCTCTAGCCGCGAACTGTGGCAGTTTCGCCATTAATTGCTATTGTGCTGTCATAGTGATCGACTTTTTCATGCACTAGTGTCAATAATTGGGCAGAAAAATTACAAGGTACTCTCCCCCCGCAAAAGTTAGTCGAACGTGATTTCATACATTTTTCTTAAGTTTCCTATCCTGTGTTTATTTCATCCAAGCTATATATGTAATGTTTGTTGAATAACTGTTGTGTGTGTTTCAGGGCGCCTTCCAAAGACCACAAGAGGTCACTGTCAGACGCCAGCACCAATTCACAGCAAGAGACTACAGTCGAAGATGTAAGTTTTGTTTTAGAGTTCTGTAGTAGAACAAGGGATATAGTTTCTGATATAGTTTCTGACAGTCTATCGGTCCATCTGTCACTGCCATTTTAAAAACATCTGCTACGTAATATAATAAAGATAAAAGTCCACTCGCTGTCTCACTAACAACGTTCGGAGTTAATCACCGCCTTATTCGTTTCACTTTTTTTTGTAATTTATTAATCTTGTAAAATAGTGTTAGAGGGGAAACTGTGTTAAAGTCTTTACAATCGTCCATTGTCGAATCAACATCTGAAGATGCTCTGGTATCGGATGTACGTTGTATAATATAATAGTTTGGAAGATTTCTGTGGTATGGTGAATATCGCCGGCTATAAGTGCGGGATACACACTGTACCACATAGATTTACCTACTGTCGTGGATTATAGCGAATTAAACTTCTAGTTCCTTCATTATTATGGACTTCCGCAAAACAATGCCTGCTTCTATCCAATATGTGTTAAAGAGGTGTAAATATTTTGGCCTACCAACCGTTCGCCATTTTTATTCCTTTATATGACCGCCACTCATAAAACATACATAAACGGCCGTATCTTTTGCTAGCGTTGACTTAGAAACTTGATTTTTTTTTTACAGCTCTAAGGGACCGTAGGCTTTGAGACCAAGTACCAAAGTATTTGATATAATATTAATTTCAACTTTGCCCGAGAAAAAGGGGGTAGACAGATAGACAGACAGATGGGCTACCAAGAAATCCTATTCCTTTTTCCGCTTGAGGTACAGAATCCTAAAAATGAGTATTTTTGTGTATTTGTAGGATTTCGGCTACGGTTCGGTTCGCTCGACGGAATCATCTCGGCCCGCGTTGGAGGCTGTCAATTGGTCCACTACCAATAGCTCACAGAATGGACCGATGCCGGTAAGTGACTTATGCTGAGATCTATAGAGCGTACTTTGACTTGGCTCAGACTTAGAGTTAAAACGTGATGGACTTATGTGAGTAACATAAATCTGTCTCGTTTTAACCATGTCTTAAGGCTAAGCAAAGTCAAAGTTCGCTCTATAGATCTCAGCATAAGTCTTTGTAAAACAGCACATTCATAACAGTGGCGTGCACAGGGTTTGGGCTTAGGGTAAGCGTTAGGGTACTCATATATATCATACATTAGGTACAAAATAAGACGCAAGTTAAACAAAACAAACTGTTAGTGTGAACACAGCCAGTTAAAAGAATGATACCTAGGTACTCGAGTTACTTTTCCACCTTTTTTTGTGAGAATATCAATTAATGTATACAAAGGTACACACCTCCCTTTGCGAATAATATGTAATTTTGCATTACAGGGAAAGGAAATAAAGTTTTGTCTAAGTACCTTTTACACACAGCGCCTATACAGATTTCGCACGAATACTCTTCCATTTTCCAAATAATAATGAAGTACGTTCTATGAATAAACCTTCACACAAACTTTGCAAGCACAAATCCGATTGGTTTTTTATTAACTTCACTTATTCCCGCAAAAACATTATAATTCACAAATTAAAACAAAACACTGAACAGACACGAAAGTAAACAACGCGTAAACAATATGTATATGTGCATAACTGCATAGACAACTGACAAGTAATACGAGAATACAAGGCGTAAAAAAGTTTGTAAGGTCTATAATTATTTGAGTCAAAAATCACTTTTAATAATTTTTTAAGATCTAAAACCGTACTTAAATTAACGGAAAAAATGTGAATAAATTAATTTAATTACAATAAGTTTATATTTATAAGAAATCAAGAGTACTTATTTGGATTATAGAAAATAAAAACTTCGCTTTCGAACGCGCGCGGTTTTGAAAATTCAATAGACGGCAGACGCTTACGGCGGCTTGTGATTGGTCAAGGCTGAATCCTGGCGATTGACCAATCACAAGCCAAGAAGCTCTGCCTCTTATACGCGTCATTCATTCGTGATTCTACTCGGAATCGCGATGTAATGACGCGAGTAGAGTAAAGATATCTGCCTACGATGACGCGCAAAAGAAGCAGATAGTTCGTAAGCTTTTCGGCTTCGCGCGATCTCTTCTAACGATAGATGGCGTTCATCGGTTGTCCAGGTAAGATTGCGGCAGGAATTTATTCTTTACTAGATGCTTCCCGCGACTTCGTCCGCGTGGATTAAGGCGCTGTCAGCTCTTAAAATCAAAACACAAATCGAGAGGTTGGCTCTCCTCAGTCGTCACCCCTCACGCCAGTTATGCCCGCTTCGGCCGGGTGGCGCTCCCGTCGCGGTTTTCTTTATTTTCGCGCGCTTGTCATAGCATGTCACGGATGCCCTCGGATGACAAAACACGGTAACTCAAAATTTGTGAAATTGATAGAATAACGTAAGTGAGTAAATCACGTACCAAAGTCTCTTACATGAGTAGGTAATTGACAAAATACCTATTGTAAATCGCATATCGTGTGCAAATCCATTTTAATACTTAATATTATAAATGCGAAAGTGTGATTGTTAATTGAATTGCCCGTCAATCACGCCGCAACGGAGCAATGGTTCGACGTTATTTTTGGCGTGGGTATAGTTGAGGGAGAGTGACTTTTTATCCCGAAAAATTAAGGAGTTCCCGCGGGAATAAAAAAAACTTCAACCACGCGGACGAAGTCGCGGGCATTAGTTAGCCCAGCATACTAATATCCATACAAAATATAATAAATGCGAAAGTGTGTCTGTCTGTCTGCTACGCTTGCACGGCCCAACTACTCAAACGATTTTGATGAAATTTGGTACAAAGATAGATTACATCCCGGAGAAGGACATAGGCTACCCGGAACCATTATCCTGGAAAATTAAACAGTTACCGCGGGAGTCAAAAAATCTTAATCCATGTGGACGAAGTCGAGGGCATCATCTAGAGTTACATAAGTATCTTATTTACATAAACTACTTACGTGAGTTAATTACAAGTATAATTGTGGCATAAATCAATATCATACGTATATACAATGTACTTACCGACTAAGAGTCTGATATTCATTTTTTGTCAGAAACAAGAAATACAGATGTTATTTCAAAAATTTAAATAGCAAAAAGATGTTGGAAATTGATCATTGAAATCAATTTCTAGTCTTTTGCAGACATATAGTATTATTTACAGTGTTTGAAAAATACTCAAAAATAAAAAACGAAGAAAATCATACAATTTTGGTGTCATGATTTTTTATCTTTACATAGGTACAGAATTATCTATATGGTAGAACTTCGTAAGAGCCAAAACCGAAAATTAGCCAATTTATGTAAAATTTCAAATTTATACGTTGTTTCCGTACTCTAAAATTATAAGTTTGATTGACAATATTATGTCCGAAGCAAAACCTATTATATTAATTAACTGGACTTAGGTTGGGTGAAACTAAACAAATTAACTTTTTAAAAATCCCACTCAATCAAAATTAAAAATAAATCTCGGGAACGGCAAATTTTCAACTCAAGGAAACGGGAATAAAATTGGCCGATTCCCGGGAATTCCCGAGAATCGGGATTTTTAAAAAAATAGTTATTGCTACTTTTATGTACCTTATATCCAGTTTTTTTTTAATTAAATACAAGTTAGCCCTTGACTGCGATCTCACCTGATGGTAAGTGATGATGCAGTCTAAGATGGTAGCGCGCTAACCTGTTTGGGGTATGGCAGTTATATTAAACCCTAGTCCATATCCCTAATCGGTTTCTACACGACATCCTACCGGAACGCTAAATAGCTTGGCTGCACGTCTTTGGCGGTAGGGTGGTAATTGGTAACTAGCCACGGCTGAAGCCTCCTACCAGGCCAGACCAGAGAAAATTCAGAATATTTAAATTCTTGAAATACAATGCAAGAAAATATTGTTGCCGTGAATTCATTACGGTCCTTTAAGTAACTCTTTCGAAATTGTCAGTCAATTGAACAAATTGGTACTCAATGGATTTCTAAAGGTTTGTACACGGTTAAGCTTTTACGGCCCCGAGTTTTGCATTGGAAACGAGTATTGTATATATTAAATTATTCAGGTGTAACAATGGCGCTGACATCTGGTGAAATAACAAGGCGGCATATAGAGAAATTAAAGAGGGACTCTTAAAAGTTCAAACAATAATATTTAACACTTGAAAATAACACTTGGAGCTCGTAAAATCTAGAACAAGAAAAATATCCGAGGTGAGATAAAATATCAGAAAGGGAGAATCGAAGAAGACAAAACGCAAAAAAAAATTGTTACTTATAATCATTCTTACAATGTGATTTAACATACTATACATTGGTTGGAAGTTCTACTTATATTTTATAGACGACATTTTACATAATTTAAGTACAAAATAAAGAATAAAGAGTTTAAAATACTCAAAACTACCTACTACGACTATTATAGTTTTATGGTAAGAAAGTACAATAATTCTTAACATTGTGATCAGTGCCCTTACTTTTCCTTTGAATAATTGTCAAGGTTCCAGTGACAAATTGTCCTCTCAAAAAATCCTCCAAAAAGTTTGGACAGATGGATGTATGGATGTATGAATGGATGTATGGATGTTTGTTACTCAATCACGCCCCAACGGCTGAACGGATCTGGCCAAAATTTGGCACAGATATAGATTGTAGTCTGGAATAGCACATAGGCTACTTTTTATCCCGAAAAATTAAAGAGTTCTCGCGGGAACCACAAAACTTCGATCCACGCGTACGAAGTCGCGGGCATCGGCTAGTATTGCATAAATACTTATAATATTGACAATTTATCATTAATATAAGTTATTGTTATGTTATATTTAAATGTATATTTTTTATCGTAAACTAACTTACTTGCAAAAACAAAAATAAAAAGCATTGTCTATTTCAGAAGTTATATAATAAATTATGACATAAATTTGCCTTTACGTTAGTCAAAAGAACTAAAATTATCAAATTTTGATAGTGTTTCTGTTATTTTATGTTTGCTGTCCTATTTTTGTGATTGGCATGATTGGTAAGACTAGTAAAACACTTCTGTGAATCTTATCTTGAGACTCGAAGTACATACATTTTGTCGATTCTTCTCTAATTAAGTGTGGATATTTCTGCATGTAACAATAATTTAATTCACTATACTGTATTTTATGCTCACAAATTCGAGGTATTAGTTTAAAAACCCCTATTTTTACTTTGGCTATAACGATTATTTTACTGCCACTTCGTACAGTTTCGTATGTTAGTCTTTCTGGTAAGTATTATTTACCAGCAGAGAAGAGCTTTTTTGAAGATCAATGAATTGATAGATCTGTCACTGGAATAAAATTTGTTCAGCCATAATAAATTACAGTAGATTATGCTATATTCTGTTAATTGTATCGTTACTTTCATAAATTTCACATGAAGATTGACAGGAAAATATTGATAGACTGTAGTATAAAATATACCTCATAAGCCCGAGGCTACTAAATTTTGATTTTTGACTCCACTGTCAATTATACCAATAGCAGAGGGAAAGAAAATATGGATATCCGTATCCATAATTCCCTAAGATGCTCAGGAGTTCTCCATACAATGTTATGTAAAAACCAAGACTGTGAACAGTCCAATCTTTATGTATGGATGTGAATCCTGGACAGTAACGCAGCAGTAACGAGGCTCTTTATGGCTGATAGGAAACGTCTTTAGAAAATCCTAGGGTCCTCGATCCTAGGATCCTCCATACGTACGGGGAGGACGGTGAATGGATACCAAAAATACTAAGAGGTACCATATCCAATATAATTGTAGAGACCAAATCAGCGTGCGGCAAAACCAAAAAACGGCACAGAATAGGAGAGAGTAACATCTTCACGAGATTCTCTTGGGAATACTGAGTATGGGTTGGAAAATATTGTTGATTTAGATTAACATTTGTAATTCTTTGAGGTGAGGTTACTACGTACGCCTGTCTATAAAAAAAGACCCGTAAAGGATCACTTTGTTGTCCGTGTATCCAAGCCTCAAGGCTTGTTTCTCATAAACTGCTTGATGTAGTAAATTTATATTTGCACTGGCTTCTAATTGCTATAAAAGTAGTTACATATGAGCGTCTCACGATAAAAAAAATTTCAACCTTTCAAAGTGTATTTTCATACAAGACGCAATCTCTGTAAAACCTATGAACTACAATAAAACTTTGAAATTTGTAACGAAGCGAGTTATGGTACAAGTACATGAAAAAATCATGAATTTACAGTCCTGTGTGAAATATTATGCGATAAATTTTTGTATAATGCCTAATGAATAGTAATATTCAGTATATTCCTGTGTGAAATATTATGCGATAAATTTTTGTATAACGGCTAATGAACAGTAATATTTGGTCTATTTCATACTTTCTGTAATGTCTTAGCCGTGTTTTTGTGATAATTTAAGGTAGTATCGAAAGTATCGAAAGTCCCGGGAATTCCCGGTTCCGTGCCAATATCGGTCCAAAATTTCCCGGTACTCAAACACAGCACCGAATGCATGCCCTAGTAGTCAGGGAGAATTATAATAAACAAGTTAAGAGATCAACTTGTTCTCAAATATTTCTCAAGAGATAAGTTAAAAAAATACTCTGTACACAAAAACGGGAAATCACAAAAAAAACCAACGACGTATTTCCCGGAAATTTCTAACTCCCGGGTCCCAGAAACGAAACCCTAAGGGTATCTAATATCCAATCAATTAGTAATAAAACTTGCAATAGGCACTTATTTGAAGTATTTGAGACACTACTAGGTCCTTACTCAGCAAGCTTTCGATATAATAATATTATCTGGTCGGTCTGGTCCAATGAGAGCGGACGAGTAGGCAGTAGCAAGCTGAAGTGGCAATGCTTGATTTTCAGTTTTCCTTTCTGTCTTACCACTGTTTTGTTATTTTCCATTCATATCAAAAATTGCACTGGAGGCATACTACTATCGCTTAAATCCGTATTGTTTTAATATTGTTGACGTTCGTGTTTTTAGAATTATAATCCTTATTTTAGGACCTTCAAGGTACGTGACATAAAACTGACATTTTTAAGTAATACTGCTTTAAGCGATGGCAGTGAACCCTCTGACAGTAATTGGATGTTTGACAACTTACCTACTTCTTGGAAATATTAAAAGACGTCATTGTTACAACCAGCAGGAGTTTTTTTTTTTAAATAGTGAAGCGACGTGCCTTTTTATGCGATATTTCGCAACTCGTATGTCAATCTAGTAATTACTAGTACGATTTTAATTTTGAAAATAGTTTTCAAAATAATTACGAAGCTGCAACACAAGCTCACTTGATTGTCATTTAAGTAGCGTCATCTTTGGCGTTGGATGGTTTCTATGACCTGCCTTATTGATGTTGCCAAATAATAAAATATACATTTACAGCATTGCTTCACCAAAAATATTTATTTTAATACATAAAAAAGACATTTAGACGCCTGGGTATGTTTATAAAACAATACAAAAAGTTGTAATATCAATGTGTCAAATCGATTAAAACTTCTTCGTAAATGAAGTCGATGGTTGTCAAAAATCGAATGGATAGCGCATTACGGCATCATTATTTCGAGCTGTCAAAAGTTTGGTCAGAGAACACATATTCATACTTTATTTGATTATGTATTTTTAGTTATATAAAAGAAGATAGCTCACGAAAGTTGTAATATCCACGTCTTCTGTCAATTCATGTTGAATAAACATTAGTCTTATTCATGTTATGTTTGAAAACCATTTTAAAATATCGATTTAAACGCTGGAGCAAAGGAGCACAGATCCATCGTCTGTGAAGTTCTTTCGAACACTGGCGGAGGTGAAAATGGAGCTAGCGCTTCTCGAAAAACCGGAATACAATGGAAAACAGAAAATATGTGTACATTTTAATAAATATTAATAAATCAATGGATGTCATTTAGAATTTGGAATTTAATGATATATTTTTCAAGTAAATTGAGGTTTTCAATTTGGAGATGTGTTGATTTGAAAACTGAAATAAGAGGTATGTTTGAATTTATTTTTTATGCAGCGAAGTTGTTTAAATCGTGTTTTGGGATAAAACAATATCTGAGTTAAGGTCTTGAAAACATCATATATTTTTTTCAATCTTCCATATGCCACCATTTAATGGATACACTGCTTTGGAGACCCCCCCCCTGACCACACACAGCGCCTTAAGATTTTTGAGTCCCGCGGGATCTCTTTAATTTTCCGGGATAAAAAGTAGCCTATGTCCTTCTCCGGGATACCATCTACCCCTGTACCAAATTTCATCAAAATCAGGTGAAGAGACAGTTTTTTTATTCCCGCGGGAACTCTTTAATTTTCCGGGATAAAAAGTAGCCTATGTCCTTCCTCGGGACACCATCTACCCCTGTACAAAATTTCAGCAAAATCGGTTGAAAAGATGGGCCGGGAAAGCGTAGCAGACAGACAGACAGACAGACAGAAACACTTTCGCTTTTATAATATTAGTATGGATTATATATTTGTGAAACATGCCTGGGGAGACATTACAGTTGGCCAATTCGTCTCCCCAGGCTACAAATACCTTAAAACTAAAATAAAAATTAGATACATCATACAATATAAAACAAACTGAACTAACAAATTAGACATACTAAAATACTCTAGTAAAAAAAACCATTAAAACACTAAAATAAACTACATATCACTTACTTTCTAGCAAAGGTTTTATTTTATTTACGAGTTAGAGAATTTATAACATTTTTCATATTTTAATTATCTTAAAACTTCTATACTAATATTATAAAATAGCTTATGCCCGCGACTTCGTGCGCGTGGATTCAGTTTTATTGATTCCCGCGGGAATATGCCGGATCCTTCTCCGGGAATATAACCTATCCCTGTACCAAATTTCATCAAAATCGGTTGAACGGTTGGGCCGTGAAAGCGTAGCAGACAGGCAGACAGACACACTATTGCATTTATAATATTAGTATGGATTCGAAAGGATGGATGTATGGATGGATGGATGTTTGTCACTCAATCACGCCAGGACGGCTGAAGGGATCTAGATGAAATTTGGCACAGAGATAGATTATAGTCTAGAATAACACATAGGCTTATTAAAGAGTTTCCGCGGGAACCGAAAAACCTCAATCCTTGCGGACAAGTCGCGGGCATCAGCTAGTGATATAAAAAAAGAAAAAAATGGCACTTAATAAAAGCTTGGATGAAATAAACACGGGAAACGTAAGGGAATTTGGAAATGTATGAAATCACGTTCGACTAACTTTTGCGGGGCGAGGGGAGAGTGCCTTGTCATTTTTCTGTTCAATTATTGACACTAGTGTATGAAAAAGTTGATCACTATGACAACACAATATCATAATTAATGGCGAAACTGTCACAGTTTATTAAAAGTAAGTAGTAAAAGTCCTGCAGGACCTCTTTTATTTTCCGGGATAAAATGTAGCAAATTTTGTCAGAATCAGGTGTCCAGATGGGACTTGAAAAATCAGGGCCTCACTCATGCAAAAAATCAGGTTGATCCGTTGCGCCACTGCGGCGTGATTGTAGGACAAACTAACAGACACACTTTCGCATTATTTCAACAATAATTGCACAATACATGTACACAGAAGTAATTATTGGACAATTTAAAATACTAAACAACTATAATGTAATCTTCAAGGTAAACATTCCACTGACAATATAAGTACGGTCAGCAAATAGATAAAAACATTTTTTGTTTGATTAAAAAGTATTTGGGCTTCGTCTCGCTTATCTTGCGTTGCTGATATGACTGTCTATAACATGCCATCTGAGGAAAAGTGGTCTAACCAATTTTCTATTAAAATCCATCCACCTAGATTAAGAAAAATATATGTACGTGGCATGTTGCATTAAGTAACATTTAAATATAAAGATTAATATTTTAATTATAACTTACGGTTAAAATAAATAAAAAATTTGCGGCTTGAAAATGAAATAAATATGTAAACCTAAAAAGTAAGACGAGAATAACATTAAATTATAGCAAAATTCCTTGCTTCAGAAATGATATCTACAGTTCTATGTACAGAAATCTACAATAAAACAGTTAATTATTAAGTCACTAAGTTTCTCCTTTATAAAAAAAATATATTTAAGAGTTATACCACTTTAGCGAAGACGGTGCCATCGTTTTGATAAATATTCTTAGTTTGTCACCGGTCTTATATTTGACGGACCTACATTTCCTGTTTGTTATGGAAATAAGTTTACCATTTTGTTTTTTTCACTTCTTGGGTGGAATATCTATCACTCGACTGACACGAAAGTAAATTTAATTCCATTTAATTCGGAAAATATAGATTTCACGGTATAAAATTAGAAAAAAGTTAAAAAATTTAGATAATCAAAACAACAACCTAAATCCTTACAAAGTTTATTGAAAAGTTGAAAATAAATTAAAACGATGTCAGTTTTTTAACCTGCTCTAGAAACGGATTATATATGTGGGTTTATGTTACCTACTTTATGTAATAATAAAATAAAATAAATACTATTAATTAATTATAGTCCAATGCACAATTATTAATTCAATGAAAGCATTGTGGAATTCATAAGTCTTGATACTTGTGTAATTTAAATAAACCAAAATTAGTGTGAGTCGAGGCCGGTCTTGATACTTGTGAATGTGACTTTAAAAAGTTTAATGACAGTTTAAAATTTAAAAAGTAGTGACATGTAAAACATGGATAACAAAATGGAGTTCCCGAATGCGTTCTTCATAAAGACTCTTTACAAGGAATATCCAGAACCCTCGAGGAGTGAGATTTATTGTACGAAAAAGGTATCTTATCGCTACTCTTTTTAAAAGTATGCTCCTGAAAAAATCTTATTATACTGTTGAAGATTATGTAAATGATAAAAGAGCATGGATTTGACTCGCTCCAGCAATGCTAAGGACAGTGGTTACTTTGTAAATTGATGTAATTGTGTTTTTTTTTTCAAAAGAGCATCCACCGAGTTTCTTGCTGGTTCTTCTTGGTAGGAATGGCATTCCAAACCAGTACGGTTGATCCACTCGACGATTCAAACGCACTTGTCAAAGTTTACTTGAATAAGATTAAAGATTTGAATTTTGAAAAAAAATCCTCGTCGCCGGATTTGTCTGTCTATTCGCGTTTACATACTGTTTACATTTTTATTTTTTATACATTTTCGAGAAGGTTTATTAGGTATACTCATAGATTAACTACTGCGGTATACTTCTACTATGCTTAATATTATAATTAATGCGAAAGTGTGTTAGTTTTTTGGTTTATCCTTTAATTACGCCGCAACGGAGCGACGGACCAACGGAAGTGATTTATTGCATAGACATTAGACTTGGAGAATGACGAGTATATCCAGAAAATATTTTATGCTTATTATTGTGATTTCTTAGTATTTAACTTATTTTTGCCACGCTTTTACTTGATTCCTTAATATATTTCAGGTTATGAAATAAGTAATTAAGACAAAATAAAACAAAAATATGAAAGAATCATTAAAATATCTCAACAAACATTGACTTAAGTCAATGTCAACAAATGAAAAAGTTAGGGAACTTTAAAGTTGCGCTTGCAAGACGGGAGACGTGACGTCATAATTCCCTATCAAACGACTTTATAAAGCCAAATAAAAGAAATAAATGGACTGAACGTGAATTCATTGAATTAAAATGTGTGTGAAGATAATTTTGAAGTATTAAATCTCGGCTAGGTATTAAAACTCACTCACAAAATTTCTCACTCGAGTAAGATACAGCAATCGGTGTAAATTAAATAATCAAACTTTTAAATCGTCATTTCTCAGGCATTTATTGATGGATTTGAAAAAAAAACTACTGATTTATTAGTTTTAATCTATATTTTACTTCTGTTGTGTTAAATATGATATTCACAACATCATGAAACTTCTCCATTATAGGGTAAAGTACCCCATTTGCGGCACACCAATCAATGTCACTCGAATCATTTACAAACGTGCGATTAAATGCTTTTCTACTTATAGTTATTTATGGTATTTATTTACTGATAAAAGTAGGTATATAAATTATAAGAAAATAATACGTCAATTATAACTTTTATACAGAAACCATGGTTCCAAGCGTTGAAGAGCGTTGTGAGTAAATGTAACATATATAAAATATGTTTTAGCTCGAGCTGAAATACCTACTTATTTTGCAGTATTATCAGCTTTATTTATTTTACATAAATTAGAAATAAATTTTAGTTATTTGGCATAGTCATTAGTCCTAAGTTAGTGGACGTTCCCTTTCCAGACATTTTTTAAAATATACTTAGGTATACCATGGAACAATATCAGTGTATTATGTGAAACTAATTTATTTTGCTTTTTCCCAATGCTTTCCATCAACGTCATTGCATGGTACCTATATTTTTATTTGTAGTTTTGTTTTTGCTTAAGTTAAGAATTTAGAAAATAGATTACTAATGAATCCAAACTGATATAACTATAAGGTGCTTTTTGGCGAGGCCATATGAATTTAGTAATGTTTAAAATAGTAATAAGCTGCCTTGTGTGAGAAATTTTATCCTAAATAGTCGTTATTAGGACAGTTTACCTTGGTTACTAACTGGAAACAACCTTACTAGTCCAGTAGTAAGCACTGTGGTCTGTGGCGTTGAGAGTCCCGGGTTCGATTCCCGGCACGATAATTTAAAAATTTCTGATTTTGCAGGCATTAAAGCGATACGCAAAATATAACCAAAATACCTCTCTCAAAAATGATAAATCAAATGATACTTTAGATAATATTGGTACTTATTTTGCTGAAATTGACATTAAGCCTAATATGCTGCCCATTTCCGCAGGGCGATTTTGAAAGGGACAGCACCTACCTATTTTAGACCTACCATTTAAATTTTATATTAGGTTCAATAGAATTAACTAAAGACAAAGAGTTGTTGTATAACAAATATAAAATTGCCTTGCACAGACATCGAACCTGAAGTCGCTGGCTACGTCCAACTACGGTTCGGACGTGGACATCATCAATGAAGACGGGGAATTGGCGTCCGCGTACCAAACTCAGAAGGGAATCAACAGGTATTTACTTCGTCCAATGTTTGATACATCTAAAGTCCCACAAACTTATCAGGGGCCATACTGCTAACGCTTTTCAAGCTATATTGTTGACTTTCGTGTTTTAGAATTATGACCCTTATTTTAGGAACGTCAAGGTATGTGTCATCAAACTGTCATTTTGAGTAGTATTGCATAACTATTGTTTTAAGCGCTCGCAGTATTCCCCTGACCTGGTGACAGCGTTGCTAGTAAATATTAAAAATAAAATAAAGCCCCAGGCCAGACCAGGGAAAATTCAGACATACACGTGAAGTTAAATAAAAGCTTGTTAAAATGTACTCTTTCCACAGACAACTACAAGAGGAGCTTGCTGACGAGAAGAAGTTCTACACCGAGCACTTAGCGGCTGAGGAGATAGAGAGGCTGAGAGAAGATAACGAGAAGTATCAGAAGTAAGTAGCTTACTACTAGTTGATGACCAACTTCTAGTTGATGGCTTACTACGAGTTGAACATTAACCACTAGTTGATGACTAACTTCTAGTTGATGACTTACTACGAGTTGATCATTAACTACTAGTAGTTGATGAATTACTACGAGTTGATAACAAACTACTAGTTGAAAACTAACTACTGGTTGGTAACTGCGACTTTATCTAAAAAAAATCAAAATTAATTATTTTACTAAAAGTAAAAACTAATCTATTATAGAGTCTATATCAGAAGCAAAGTAATACAGAGTGAAAGTAGAGACAAAGAGGAAAGATCAAGTGAAATAATACTTTGTATTGTTTCGTACTCGAAAGTAAAAAAAAACTATTAGGTATATAGTTTAACAGTATTAGTAGCAATTTTATCTTTTATAAATATTTATGGGTCATAGCAACTTCAAAATGCGATATTAGTGAACTAGGATTGTCTAGCACTCCTATTTCAGAAACTAGATGATGTCCGCGAATCCGCGTGGATTTAGGTTTCCGAAAAAATCCCCTGTGGAGTCTTTGATTTCCCGGGATAAAAAGAAGCCTGTGTCCCGGGATGTTATTTACCCTGTATCAAATTTAGTCAGAATCGATTTAATAGATGGGCCGTGAAAACGTAGCAGACAGACAGACTCTTTCGCATTTATCATTTTAGTATGGATATGTATTTGTATTCTTAACACATAGGGCATATTATACATTTCTCTTTCAGCGGACACCAAGAAATATTTTCCATTGTCAGAAGATTCTGGAAGTTTGATTCATCCGGCGACAGAATTAACACTTTTTTCTTTAACGGCAACACAATTATGAACTTTTTTACAATATTCAATATATTTGCCACGAAACGGCGTAATTCTTTTGTACGTAGAACTTAAACTAAAGATGGGGGGCTTCGGTCGTGCCTGAATACCTCTATCGTGCTCAATCGCCTAGCGGTTTAGCGTTCCGGCACGATGTCGCCTAAAAACCTATTAGGGACTATACCCAGCCATATGTGTGCCGCGATGGGTTTGTATATGGGTGAGCTTCCAAACGAACTCATCAAAAAATGCACTTGCTTCGCTCGCGATTTTTAATTAGGTGACACTGTTAAATTTGTATAATATTTTTTTAAAAGTAATTGTGTAAGAATAAAGCGTGAGCAGCGAAGAGCAAAATTATATTTTAGTTTAAGTTTTACGTCGTATAACATAGTTAATAATTGGTGCTAATGTAAAATCTGGATAGTGATAGGTATTATTTATAGGGAAAGACTTTATAAAGGTGGCTTTAATTAGTTTTAAGTTGTTTTTATTGTATTTGTATTAAATTTGATTGTAATAAATAAAAAGAAATTAGTAGTAGAAAATATTTTGGACAGTATTCATGAAAAGTGCAACCACCAGCAAGTCTTGACCATCATTTATGTTGAGGCAACGTTAACCAACCATCAACCATGCAGCGTAACTATCAACTATGAAGGGCCACCATCAACCAAGCCATTATAACCACCAGTCATCTTAATTAATCATCAACTGTGCTAGTTTAAGCATCAATCATGCGGCTGTAATCATCAACCATGCTGCTTTAGCTATCAACAATGCTATAGTTTTCATCAACTGTGGTGTTGTAAACATCAACTATAGTATAGTTACCATTAACTATGACATAGTAACCATCATTCATCAACCATGCACCTTTACCATCAACTATGTCATAATAATCATCAACTGTGCTAGTTTAACCATCAACCATGCTATGGTAACCATAAACTATGCTTTAGTAATCATCGACCATGCTCCATAACCATCAACTAAGCTTAAGTAATCATCAACTGTGCTAGTATAAACATCATTCACGTCGAAGTGATCATCAACCAGGCTCCATAACCATGAAGCTACTCCAACAATCTACTTTGTTGGTATTACCATCGACTATGCTACCGTCACTTGTGCTGTCATAATCATCAACTGTGTTTGTGTAACTATCAACCATGCTATATCGCTATAATATATCATGCTATAATTATCATCAACTGTGCTGCAAGAACCATCAACTACACCTTAATTATTGGCAACTGTATTTGTGTATACAATAATCATCAACCATGTCACCGAAACCATTAACTATGCTGTCACGAACATCAACTGTGCTAGCTAGCATCAACGATGCTGTCGTTATTATCAAATATGCAAGTATAACCATCAACTGGCTAGTAGTGTCGTCGTCTATGTTGGTGTAACCATCAACCAAGTTACCAGGACCATCAACCATGCCGCCGTCTCCACCATAATGCTATCGTAATCACAACTGTCGTAGTGTAACTATCAACCATGCAGCTCTTACCATCTACTGTGTTATCATAATCGTCAACTTTGCTAGTGTAGTGAAAATCTACAGAGTCAAACCATCGTGCAAGTGTGAACATCAACCATGTCCACTCAACCATCAACTATGCCAATCACCATGCTTGCGTAATCATTCATCAACTGTGCCATTGAAAACATCAACTATGCCATCATTAAAACTTCTTGACCATTCATGGACTAAGTCATCGTAATCATCAACTATGCTAATGTCAACATCAATCTTTAACTATGCCGTTTTAATCACCTACTTTGACAATATAACCAGCAATATTATAAAAGAAAATTCGAATAATAATAATAGACTGAACAAAAATTTTATCACAGAGGTAAATGTTAATGGAAAAATATTAACAGATCCCAGTGAAATTGCTCATAGCTTTAATAAATATTTTATAGATCTCACAAATAAGGATAATGGAAAATGTTGCAATACCAATAAAACACGTATACTGAGCACGATATTTTTAAGACCTTATACTGTCAAAGAGGTAATTAAAATTATCATGTCGTTAAATAACACTAATGCGGTTGGAAATGATGAAATAACAACAAAAGTAATAAAATACTGCAAAAATGAATTAGCACCTATACTAACTCACTTAATAAATGAATCATTCTCTCAAGGATGTTTTCCTGACGCTTTGAAACTTTCAACAGTTAAGCCATTACATAAAAAGGGTGATAAGAGCCAGCTGAGCAACTATCGTCCTATTACCCTAGTGCCAATATTGTCAAAAATCTTTGAAAAGGCTATGCATAAGCGCATTACTAATTTTACTAATAAATTCAAAATATTTCAATCTGTACAGTTTGGTTTTAATGTTTTTTCAATAGGTTTTTAGCAAAGAGTTTTAACACTTTCCTTGCATTTAAAATGAAACTATTTATTTCGTCCGCGTGGACTACACAATTCAAACCTCCATTTTATCCCCTTAAAGGTTGAATTTTCAAAAATCCTGTCTTAGCAGATGTCTACGTCATAACAGCTATCTGCACTGCATGCCAAATTTCAGCCTGATTAATCCAGTGGTTTGAGCTGTGCGTTAATAGATCAAAAAGTCACCTTTTCCTTTTTTATATTTTATATTTTTTATAGATGTTAAAATATAAATTGTGTGTTCTAGGATGCTCTGCAATGATCTGAATCAAGAGCCACGGAACAAGGGACAAGAGTTTGCGCAGAATGAAATTGTTCCGCTGACTTCAGAAATATTGGCGTTACAGGTAACGTTTATTTTTTATCAGTCCAATTCAACGACCTCAATTTACATAGACGGGTCCTGTCAAACAAAGAATGTGAACTTATTTTACTAACGCCATCTAGTCTGAAAAGCGGGACAGCGCTATGGCGGGGACAAAGACAGGCTTATACAGGTGTGGAGCGCGCTCTACAGGTCGGATGCCCTATTTTTTTCTATGAAAGGGCCCATCTCGTACCTACATATATATCGATGGTCTAATTACATTTATTAAAAGTAGATTCAACATGAATATCTATACTAATATTATAAATGCGAAAGTTTGGATGGATGTTTGTTACTCAATCGCGCCAGAACTGCTGAACGGATCTGCAAGAAATTTGGTAGATCATAGCCTGGAATAACACATTTTAATCCCAGAAAATTAAAGCGAAAAAGCGACACCAAAAAGAGACAAAAATATTCATAAATAGGATTTAGCCTGCGAGAGAATGAGATAGAATACAAGTTATATTTATCTCATTCTCTCTTAGGCTACTTTTCTGATGTTTCACTTCTGTCGTGAGTGAATTGCACACACACACTTTTTTGTTAAGTACTCCATAATTCCGTCAAAGAACCGTTTTTTAACAGGAGCGCGTAGACAAACTGCCTGAGAGCTGTCGAAGGGACAAGAACCAGAACCGACTGTTTCTTCAAAAACTGAAGGAAGCCGGCGTCGAGCAATTGGAGGACATATTGGAAGGTAGGATTGACGCCTTATACCTTTATAGTTATATTTATACATTACCAAGGTAAAGTTCGCGAGCGAGTTGAATGCAGAGTAAATGTATGTGTCACCATACATTTACTCTGCATTCAAATCGCGCGCGAACGTATGGACAATATGCGACATAAACGGCCGTATCTTTTGATTGCGTTGACTTAGAAGCTTGATTTTTCTACAGCTCCAAGGGACCGTAGACCTAAGTCAAGTTGACAAGGCTTAAAGGGTGCCAAGAAATCATATAAAAATAAAAATTTCTATCTTAATAAAAAATTGAATTTTATTGAATTATTTGATATTATAGCCTGTGATCCGGATATACCACGACCGACAGATGAAACCTACTTTTTATTTTTATTTAATAAAAGATAAATACGCCTAAAATGGGTTGGTTGCCTATCTAAATCCGGTCCAGGCTATTTTTAAATTAATTAATTTTAAGCTTTTTCTTGACAAGTTTTCTCAAACGGTTCCGATCCGTGAAGCTACCTATGGACTATGGTAAGTTAACCGCTTGAGTTACTTATCAAAATATAGGTAATTTTATAACAAACTCGATGGTATAGCATTGGCTATATAAAACTTGCCAAAAATAAATTAACTTTATAAATAACCTGGACCGGATTTTGATAGGCAACCTATTTTAGGCGCATTTATCTATTATTAAATATAAATAAAAAGGTGGTTTCATCTGGTTAACAGATCGGTGAAGGTCATTGTATATCCGGCTCTAATACCAGTAATTTCAACTTTGACCTCTATGCGTTTCCGAGAAAAAGGTGTTTGATAGACAGATGTACAACGAATTGATCCTATAAGGGTTCCTCTTTCCTCTTGAGGTAAGGAACCCTAAAAAAAGGCAGCTGGACTTCTAAGCCACTAGGCCTTACTTAAACTATTCATCGATATATATGTAAAATTGGGCGTCCGACCTGTAGATCGCGCTCCACACCGCGAATAAGCCTGTCTTTGTCCCCGCCATTGCGCTGTCCCGCTTTTCAGACTAGATGGCGTTAGTGAAATAAGTTCACATTCTTTGTTTAACAGGGCCCGTCTACGTAAATTGAGGTCGTTGTAACTATTTCATCGAACTATGCAATAAACTTTTCAGAGTCAACGGCACCACAGAACACATCGACGACGCTAGAAGTGAAGCCCGTGATGCGTAAGAAGGAACGCGAATACCTCTGCATGTTTGAGTACAAGCGGCAGGACGAGGGCATTATCATTAAGAAACTTATTTTGGGTAAGTGCTGTGCATGGTGACGTCATTCTAAATGGAATATGGCGGACTCCCAACGGAAATGAGTTAAATATTCTTGACTAGATCATGCCCGCGACTACGTCCGCACGGACAAAGTTTCCCGCGGGAACTCCTTAATTTTCCGGGATGAAAAGTAGCCTATGTGTAATTCCAGTCTATAATCTATCTTTGTGCCAAATTTCATCCACATCCGTTCAGCCGTTCTGGCGTGATTGAGTAACAAACATTCATCCATCCATACATGCATCCAAACTTTCGCATTTGTAATCTGTATTTGAGATTGCTTGGACACAGAAACAAAATAAAATTACAAAAACTAAAACTTAGGTTCTATCGGGTTAATATACCTAATAGATTACAATTTATCGAAAATTAATGCGTTGTATTGTAAGCAGTATGTTCACAATCTTTCGACAGTTTACAATCTCGCGAGATAGAAACCGTTAGATTATAATCTAACGATTTTTACAATTTTACGGTGACATATGTATATATGCACCAGAACAGCGCTGTTCCGGCAACCCTAAACATTATTTTCTTCTTCTTCTTTTGTTTCTTCAATTTGTCTTTTTTCTCCAGACCTCAGGCCGCGCGTAGCAATTACCCTGCTGCCAGGGTTGCCAGCGTACATCCTATTCATGATGATTCTTCACACGGACCACGTGGACGACGAGCCCAAGATGCAAAGCTTGATACGCGCCATATACTTGGCGGTGCGGAAGACGCTCAAGAAACGTGCGGAAAGTGTGGAGTACAACGCTCTGTGGCTCTCCAATTTACTCCGGTGAGTTGGCCCGTCTTATTATAGGTTGTCTGTAATATTCGCGTTAAACAAACGGCGGTGCGGAAGACGCTCAAGAAACGAGCGGAAAGTGTGGAGTACAACGCTTTGTGGCTCTCAAATTTGCTCCGGTGAGTTGGCCCGTCTTATCATAGCTTGTCTGTAATATTCGCGTTAAACAAACGGCGGTGCGGAAGACTCCAAAGCGACGGGCCGAAAATGTGGAATATAAGGGTCTGTGGCTCTCCAATATACTGTGGTGAGTTGGCCCGTCTTAGCTAGTTGTCAAATACCCAATCTGTATATAAAAAAGACGTGTTGTGTTTTGGGACACCAGATAGGAACGAAGTTTCTTATTACATAAACATTATTTTCAAGTTCTAGTCGAGATAAAAAGAAAATAATTATTCAGGCATAAATTTTTTATTATGATTTTTGAAGTGAACACTTCTTTAGCCACGTTGATCACTTTTTGGTAGGGGGTAAAATGTAGATTCGCAGCGTCACCGACATGCTCGCATTGTTACGAAGACAAATGGTTTTAAATATAAATATACCACATTCGAAATTAAACTTTAATGCTTTAGTGTTAATATTTAATTTCGAATAAACTATGTATAAAACCCGCATTTACTTTACGGACATTTTTTGCCAGCTAGAGTACCCTTCCGCATCATCCCATAAGGAACTTCGTTCCAAAACACAAAGAATGTTTCTACCTATGCCCGTTATAGAATTTGAAACCATCCATCCAATGTGCCCCAAACCGGTTTCATTAGAAAGGCAATAATGCGAATATGGTTTTTTTAGTGTAGTAACACACGCCGGGTATCCGCTAGTAAGATTATAGCTCAGCCATTTGTTCCACAGACTATTGAACAATCTCCGGCAGTACAGCGGTGACGCAATGTATCAAGAGAGCAACACGCCGCGACAGAATCAGCAGAGCTTACGGATATTTGACCTGTTACATTACCGCCAATTGCTGTCTGACAACGCCGTGAGGATATACCAAGGTACGATTACGTTGAACTAGATGATGCCCGCGACTTCGTCCGCATTGATTATTTTTTTTAGAAAAAAAAATTGGCAGTCATAGGGACTGCCGATAGAAGTGAAAACGAATATTGAAAAAAAATATAAACCTTAAAACTAAGGCATTAAAGTTTAATTACGAATGTACTATATTTATATTTAAGACCTTTTGTCTTCGTAACAACGTGAGGTATCGGCCACGGTTACACATCACTTATTAATATAAACCTTAAAACTAAGTTATTAAAGTTTAATTTCGAATGTAGTATACACATTTATATTTAAGACCTTTTGTCTTCGTAACAACACGAGCATGTCGGTGACGGTGACGCGAATCCACAAGTTTACCCCCTACCAAACAGTGCTAAACGTGCCTAAAGAAGTTTTCACTTCAAAAAATATGGGTCTACTTACATATTGAAATATTTTTAGGGTTCCATACCTCAAGAACCTTTCCGAACCGGTGGTAGAGTCTTGCCATTTCATAAATGGTACAAGTTGTTCTACGTGAAATAAATAAATCGTTTCATTTCAATTTCACCAGAGAGTAAACCTTCGTTTCCCAGATCTAATAACCCTTCTCGAGAGCAACTTGGAGAACCTAATCGTCAAAGCCATACTGGAACACGAGGAGATCAGCGGGCTATTGGGGCCGTCTAAAGCCGCCGCCCCCTCCCTCCCCTCCACCGGCCCGGCCCTGCTGAAAAACAAATTAGCCACCACGCATGAATACCTCAAAGTGCATGCTATTGATACTTCGCTCAAGGTCATCATATTTAAACAGGTAATTGGCCCGGAATTTTTGTGTTTTTGGGGAAGGAGTTTGCCAAATTATTCAAGTTTAAATGTACTTTACTTAATACTGTACTTTACTTTTACTTAACCGATTGTTACTTCGGCCGGTAAATCTTTTAACATTGTTTAAACAACCGTTAGAATATTTAATAACCCTTCTCGAGCGCAACTTGGATAACTTAATCGACTAAGCCATACTGGAGTACGAAGAGATTAATGGAATGACCCTCAGCAACAAGGAACACAAAGCAGAGAGAGAACTGGGTATTTGACAACTAATCAAGTAAATTATTCTTCTAAAAGACCTAAAATTAACATCTTTTAATTTTAGGTACGTTTAAGTTTGATAATCATTTCAAACGCTATTGATTAAAGAAAAAGAGTGTGTTGAAATTTTATGACGTCACACCTATGTATTTTTATTATTAAATTAATTATTTCATACAAACTTCCATACTAGAAGCGCGTTTTTAAGTTTGAGTTTTTGAAAGAGTTGCTGATTTGATTGAGTTGTTATCATCTCTATTGATTACTAATTGTTCTTTATTTCAGCTATTCTATTACATCTGCGCTTACAGTCTGAACCAGTTACTCTTGCGTAAGGATCTCTGCTGCTGGGCCAAAGGTCTACAGATCCGATACAACATCTCCCATCTCGAGACGTGGATCAAGGACCACTTAGCCGAGTATGGACAGAAGAATGTGAGTAATTACTTTATTTCAGCTATTCTACTACATCTGCGCTTACAGTCTGAACCAGTTACTCTTGCGTAAGGATCTCTGCTGCTGGGCCAAAGGTCTACAGATCCGATACAACATCTCCCATCTCGAGACGTGGATCAAGGAGCACTTAGCCGAGTATGGACAGAAGAATGTGAGTAATTACTTTATTTCAGCTATTCTACTACATCTGCGCTTACAGTCTGAACCAGTTACTCTTGCGTAAGGATCTCTGCTGCTGGGCCAAAGGCCTACAGATCCGACACAACATCTCCCATCTCGAGACGTGGATCAAGGACCACTTAGCCGAGTATGGACAGAAGAATGTGAGTAATTACTTTATTTCAGCTATTCTACTACATCTGCGCTTACAGTCTGAACCAGTTACTCTTGCGTAAGGATCTCTGCTGCTGGGCCAAAGGCCTACAGATCCGACACAACATCTCCCATCTCGAGACGTGGATCAAGGACCACTTAGCCGAGTATGGACAGAAGAATGTGAGTAATTACTTTATTTCAGCTATTCTACTACATCTGCGCTTACAGTCTGAACCAGTTACTCTTGCGTAAGGATCTCTGCTGCTGGGCCAAAGGTCTACAGATCCGATACAACATCTCCCATCTCGAGACGTGGATCAAGGAGCACTTAGCCGAGTATGGACAGAAGAATGTGAGTAATTACTTTATTTCAGCTATTCTACTACATCTGCGCTTACAGTCTGAACCAGTTACTCTTGCGTAAGGATCTCTGCTGCTGGGCCAAAGGCCTACAGATCCGACACAACATCTCCCATCTCGAGACGTGGATCAAGGACCACTTAGCGGAGTATGGACAGAAGAATGTGAGTAATTACTTTATTTCAGCTATTCTACTACATCTGCGCTTACAGTCTGAACCAGTTACTCTTGCGTAAGGATCTCTGCTGCTAGGCCAAAGGTCTACAGATCCGATACAACATCTCCCATCTCGAGACGTGGATCAAGGACCACTTAGCCGAGTATGGACAGAAGAATGTGAGTAATTACTTTATTTCAGCTATTCTACTACATCTGCGCTTACAGTCTGAACCAGTTACTCTTGCGTAAGGATCTCTGCTGCTGGGCCAAAGGTCTACAGATCCGATACAACATCTCCCATCTCGAGACGTGGATCAAGGAGCACTTAGCCGAGTATGGACAGAAGAATGTGAGTAATTACTTTATTTCAGCTATTCTACTACATCTGCGCTTACAGTCTGAACCAGTTACTCTTGCGTAAGGATCTCTGCTGCTGGGCCAAAGGCCTACAGATCCGACACAACATCTCCCATCTCGAGACGTGGATCAAGGACCACTTAGCCGAGTATGGACAGAAGAATGTGAGTAATTACTTTATTTCAGCTATTCTACTACATCTGCGCTTACAGTCTGAACCAGTTACTCTTGCGTAAGGATCTCTGCTGCTGGGCCAAAGGCCTACAGATCCGACACAACATCTCCCATCTCGAGACGTGGATCAAGGACCACTTAGCCGAGTATGGACAGAAGAATGTGAGTAATTACTTTATTTCAGCTATTCTACTACATCTGCGCTTACAGTCTGAACCAGTTACTCTTGCGTAAGGATCTCTGCTGCTGGGCCAAAGGTCT
The DNA here is from genome assembly GCA_923060345.2 of Erebia aethiops. Taxonomy (NCBI): domain Eukaryota; kingdom Metazoa; phylum Arthropoda; class Insecta; order Lepidoptera; family Nymphalidae; genus Erebia; species Erebia aethiops. The sequence continues at coordinate 355,978 of CAKLPR020000021.1, forward strand.
ACAGATCCGATACAACATCTCCCATCTCGAGACGTGGATCAAGGAGCACTTAGCCGAGTATGGACAGAAGAATGTGAGTAATTACTTTATTTCAGCTATTCTACTACATCTGCGCTTACAGTCTGAACCAGTTACTCTTGCGTAAGGATCTCTGCTGCTGGGCCAAAGGCCTACAGATCCGACACAACATCTCCCATCTCGAGACGTGGATCAAGGACCACTTAGCCGAGTATGGACAGAAGAATGTGAGTAATTACTTTATTTCAGCTATTCTACTACATCTGCGCTTACAGTCTGAACCAGTTACTCTTGCGTAAGGATCTCTGCTGCTGGGCCAAAGGCCTACAGATCCGACACAACATCTCCCATCTCGAGACGTGGATCAAGGAGCACTTAGCCGAGTATGGACAGAAGAATGTGAGTAATTACTTTATTTCAGCTATTCTACTACATCTGCGCTTACAGTCTGAACCAGTTACTCTTGCGTAAGGATCTCTGCTGCTGGGCCAAAGGCCTACAGATCCGACACAACATCTCCCATTTCGAGACGTGGATCAAGGACCACTTAGCGGAGTATGGACAGAAGAATGTGAGTAATTACTTTATTTCAGCTATTCTACTACATCTGCGCTTACAGTCTGAACCAGTTACTCTTGCGTAAGGATCTCTGCTGCTGGGCCAAAGGCCTACAGATCCGACACAACATCTCCCATCTCGAGACGTGGATCAAGGACCACTTAGCCGAGTATGGACAGAAGAATGTGAGTAATTACTTTATTTCAGCTATTCTACTACATCTGCGCTTACAGTCTGAACCAGTTACTCTTGCGTAAGGATCTCTGCTGCTGGGCCAAAGGTCTACAGATCCGATACAACATCTCCCATCTCGAGACGTGGATCAAGGAGCACTTAGCCGAGTATGGACAGAAGAATGTGAGTAATTACTTTATTTCAGCTATTTTACTACATCTGCGCTTACAGTCTGAACCAGTTGCTCTTGCGTAAGGATCTCTGCTGTTGGGCCAAATACAACATATCCCGTCTCGAGACGTGGATCAAGGAACGCCCACCACACCATCACCACAGAATGAGGGTTGTTTTGGGGGGTTTTGATCCACTACAAGCTAGCCCTTGACTGTGATCACACCTGATGGTAAGTGATGATACAGTCAAAGATGATAGCGGGCTAACCTGTTAGGGGCATGGCAGTTATATTAAACCCACGCTCTTCGGTTTCTACACGGCATCGTACCGGAATGCTAAGGCCCGGCGCCCATTATCGGCATCGGCAAGGAACGGGATCCTTCGGCATCCTACATGCAAACGCGCACTGTCGGAAACTATGCTTTGGCACGTTCTTAGGGATGACGAGGCGTCCTTTAGCATGCCGCGCCGTCCTGTAGCTTGCCGAAGTCGTGCCGATGCCGATAATGGGCGCCGGGCCTAAATCGCTTGGCGGCACGTATTTGCCGGGTGGTAACTAGCCACGGCCGAAAAAAAATTTTCAGGTTTTGTTTTTATTTTCAGATGGAAGAGATCCTCAGCGTACTAAAGCCCATAACTCAAGCGGTTCAGTTGCTACAAGCGCGGAAATCCATGGCGGACGTCAGGAGTACGGTCGAAATGTGTGCAGACCTATCTTCCATGCAAGTGTGTAAGGTAAGAACGAAACAAAAAGCCGTGGTATCTTTGGACACTGTAAGAACATAGTTAACTTTCGTTATTATCGTTGGGCTCCAAATTCCAAATTATATCCTTCGCAAAGTAAAATAAAACGTGTTTATACTGTGTCACGTTTATTGTAAAACTAGCTGATGCCCGCGACTTCGTCCGCGTGGTTAAGTTTTTTTTTAATCCCTCGGGAACTCCCTTAATTTTCCGGGATAAAAAGTAGCCTATGTGTTATTCCAGGCTATACTCTATCTCTGTGGCAAATTTCATCCAGATCCGTTCAGCCGTTCTGTCGTGAATCGTGATTGAGTAACAAACATCCATCCAAACTTTCGCATTTATAATATTTATATTTATATTATTTGATGTATTCTATGGTTTATTTGGTCTGTGAATTGTCTCTGATTCTGTTTTAAAAAAAAATCATTGACCGGTGTCCATTTTGATTTAAAAAAAAACCTTATCAAACAAACACAAAATAAAAAGGTGTTTTACCAGGTGATAAAACATATTATAAGGCTAAGGACAGAAAGAAAGCAATGGTTGCTAACGGAGGAGGCTTTTACCGGAATAGACGGTCCTTACAATGATGCTAACATAGTTTAAGAAACAGTTTACTAATTCTTTAATAAGTAACTGTCATTTAATTATTGTATTGAAAGAAAAATATTGTAACGAAATAAATAAAGCTATAATAATAATAAAAAACATTTTCATACAAAAATAAAAATATTACTCAAAGTAAATGTATTATTATTGCAGATCCTGAACATGTACACACCAGCGGAAGACTACGAGGTGAAAGTGACAAAGGAGTTCATCCACGAGACGCAAAAGCTGATGCAGGAGAGAGACGACGCTGCCAACGCTAACAGGAAACCGGTATGTGTGTTTGTATATATATGTATTACTAGCTTATACCCGCGACTTCGTCCGCGTGGATTAACATTTTTTAATTCCCGCGCGAATTCTTTAATTTTCCGGTATAAAAAATATCCTATGTCCTTCCCCTGGATACAAACTATCCCTATACCAAATTTCATCAAAATCGGTTGAAGAGATAATTTTGTTTGATTCCCGCGGGAACTTTTGAATTTTTCGGGATAAAAAGTAGACTATGTTTTCCCCGGGATACGACCTATCCCTGTACCAAACATCTAAATCGGTTGAATAGATGGGCCGTAAAAGCATAGCAGCCAGACAGACAGACACACTTTCGCATTCGCAATGCGAAATTTGATACAAGGATAGCTTATATCCTGGGGAAGGACATAGGCTACTCTTTATCCCGGAAAATTAAAGTGTTCCCGCGGGAATACAAAATCTTACTCCACGCGGACGAAGTCGGCATTATCTAGTCAACTATAAATGCAAAAATTTCACAGGCACTATTTTATTGAACCAATCGCTAGGGTCTGTGATAAGGATAAAAGGTCTACCAGGTTGGCACCCTACCATCTTAGCTTGCATCATCACTCACCAGATGAGATCGCGGTCAACAGTGGTTAAATAAAAAAAAATCATGACTTTCATTGAATTTAAGGGTCAACACAACGTCTTCTCCCGGACAGATTCCCGCTAGATGGCGTTGTTAGGGCTTTTGACAGGTTTTTGATATTTTCGCAAAGTTGCAATGCACTGATTTTAAAAATATTAAAATTGCGGCAGTACATCAATGCCTATTATTTTATCACATAATTAGTTTACTTTAAAACAGAGCCATTTAGTCAAATAGTCAAATTATAAACCTCTGTTATATCGATTACTGTATATACGCAATACCCACGCACACACTGACAATGGTTGTTATCCAAGTTCTGTGGTTCTAACATAAACTACGAATTGTTTACTATAAAATTTAACTAGATGGCATTGAAACAAAAACTGCTGCGTTTTGCTTAGTATTGTTTTTTTATTTATTTCATTCGGATACAAGATAAACTTTCAGCTTTGACTGCAATCTCACATGGTTGATGGTGCCACCATGTGAGATGGCGGTAAGTGATGATGCAGTCTAAGATAGGAGCGGACTAACCTAGACGGGGTATGGTAGTTTTTATTAAACCCATACTTTATACCCCTTTGATTTCTACATGGCATCGTACCGGAACGCTAATCGCTTGGCGGCACGGCTTTGCCGGTAGGGTGTCTTTGCTGCGGACGGGTGACAACTTACAATAATGTGGCTAGGGTTGCCAACTTTTTTGGAAACAAGCTACTTCAAATTTCAATATACCTACCTACAGAAAACGAACAATTGGCCAATTCTTGAAAACTATTGAAACGATTTTTATGAAACTTGCACTGTTCCCTAAGTTGAAGTAAATGTAAGCCAGTAAAAAAAGATTAGTCGCATATTTTCGAATAAATGCATGGACAAACATACATGACATACAGACTTACATATACATATTATGTTTGGAAGCCCTAATAGATTGTCATTTATGTGAATACTACCTGATGCCTGCGACTTCGTCCGCGTGGTTTGAGTTTTAGTTATTCCCGCGGGAACTCCTTAATTTTCCGGGATAAAAAGTAGCCCATGTCACTCTCCAGGTCCTCAACTAACTATACCTATGCCAAAAATAACATCGATCCGTTGCTCCGTTGCGGCGTGATTGAAGGACAAACCAACAAAAAAAAACACTTTCGCATTAATTATAATATTAGTATGATATGAAGTATGATTTTGCAGTTCCAATAATATAACACACGAAATATATTATGCGTGTCGAATTGTCTTTTGGAAGTCGGTTAAAAATAGTTTTTATTTGTTCAAAAGTTGTGAAAATATACTAGTTCTGGAAAATTATATAATTAAGTAGGTTTTTTACGAATCCCGTGGCAGCCAAATCGGTAGTGACGTGATTAAGTAACAAACATCTGTAAGATTCCTGGTCAGGTCCCCCGTTGAAGTGATACACATACTTCGCTTTAATTCTTTTTTTTTCTTCTGTTTGCTTGTTTGCGTGATTTCCCCCCGTTTAAGTACTCATTAATGCAATAACTGTCATTTCGGACAGAGTGCCGGCTTATAATTAAATTTTCGAGAGATGTAATAATAAATTAATAATTGGGTAGTACCGAGTACGGGTGGCAAGTGGCAACCCTACTGATGAGGCGTACTGTTGCAAGCCACGCGCAAGAGCGAAATAAGAAATTATTATCACCGCGATAATATAGACCAAGAGGAAACGAAATGTTTTTTTATCTGATTTTATTTATTAGACACACAACAGATTATGACAAATACAAGTAAAACTGATAATGTACCTACTTATTGATGTGAATGTTATGCCTATACCGAAGTTGAACGATTTATATTAAAATATAAATAGGTAGGTACTTATAATAAAACTGTAACGGGTCCAATTCAGTATATTGAAAAAAAATTTTTTTTTTGAAGAGTACTCCATATTCTTTTGAATTTTTTTTCATTTATTTAATTATACTCCATAACTCAGCCAAATCTGAACCGCTGATCTGAAATCGCTTCGCTCGGTCAATTAGAGATAGGTACGGTACATATTGCATAGGTACTTATCTCATCACTCATGCAGATACTCAAAAAATAAAAACAGGAGGAAATGAACGGAAATTAGTGCCGCTGCCTCCCGGACTATAGAGGCCGCATCGGCTAGCGATGCGCGATTTTGAATTCAATTCGAATTATCAAAATCAGTAACTAACTTGAATAATGCTCCACTACCTAATTCGAGTCGATTAGTAGGCTACCTAGTTAGTAGTTAGTACTAACGAATAAAACTTTAATTTGAAATTGAGCCATAATTGCAAATTTATGTTATAGGTACTAGCTGATGCCCGCGACTTCGTCCGCGTGGAATAAGTTTTTGGATTCCCGCGAAAACTCCTCAATTTTCCGGGATAAAAAGTAGCCTATGTCACTCTCCAGGTCCTCAACTGTACCCATGCCAAAAATCACGTCGATCCGTTGCTCCGTTGCAGCAGCGTGATTGAAGGACAAACCAACAAACAAACTGACTTTCGCATTTATAATATTAGTATGATGATATTATGAAGTCAAGGACCTTTAGACCAAGGTCCTTGTATGAAGTATGATATGATTTCAATTATACCTCCTAGGTATCAATAAAAAGTTTCAATTTAAACCTAGGTAGGTATAAAGCCGCGGAAAAACGGTAGGTAGGTAAATACCTAAAAACATGAAGGCTATAACACAGTAGACATTTCATCTATAGGTAAGTAGGTAGGTATACCTACCTATCATACTTTTAATATTATACCTATGGGGGAAAGTAAGTTTGTTTGTTACTCTTTCACGCAAAAACTACTGAACCGATTTGGCTGAAATTTGGAATGGAGATAGCTTATAGCCTGACTTAGAACATACCTAGACTACATTTTATCCACACGGGCGAAGCCGCTTGCAAAAGCTTGTATGTATAAAAATTATAATCATACTTCATAGGTACTAATATTATAAATGCCAAAGTGTGTTTGTTTGTTGGTTTGTCCTTCAATCAAGCCGCAACAGAGCTACGGATCGAGGTTATTTTTTGCATGGGAATAATAGAGGACCTGGAGTTACATAGGTACCTAGGTAGGCTACTTTTTATCCCAGGAAATCAAAGAGTTCCCGAGGGATTTCAAAAACTTAATCCACGTAGACGAAGTCGCGGGCATCAGCTAGGTAGTTACAAAGTTATCTTTTAAACTCTGAACCGATTTTGATGAAACTTACAATGATATTTTACTCTTTTCCTAGATTTATTCGACGCATTGGACTATCGGTTGCCTTGTTTATTTAGTTCATTTTGATCTCAACAAATCCAAGTAGGTAGGTATATATCGCAACACACAATCCACAATTGGGGGAAGCCCCGTCGCTAACGTCCGCAGGAACTACCTTCTACCTCACTGCACGTGTCCCCTGGGTCACAGTATTGGTATATAGATACCAATACTGTGCCTGGGTGGTGCTAAACGAGCGACGAACTTGTAGGCGAAATAAGCGTTCTTTTTATGCCTGGATACGATTAAATAGTTTCGATCCCGATATACCACGACCTTCGCCGATCTGTTTTATAGATGAAACCTACTTTTTATTTAATAATAGATAAACACGCCTAAAATAGGTTAATTTGATAACAAACGCGATGGTATAGCATTGGCTACAATAAACTTGTCAAAAAAAAAATTAAAATTAATTTATTTAAAAATAGCCTGGACCGTATTTTGATAGGCAAACTAATGTAGGCGTATTTATCTATTATTAAATAATAAAAGTTGTTTCCAAAAAACCGACTTCCAAAGCCACTGTAGAAATCAAAATTATTTTATACTTTACAATGGCTTTGGAAGTCGGCTTTTTGGAAAGAATTTTTATTTTTAACTTTTTAGTGTACTCTAAATCCCCACGGCTTAGGAGTGCAGTACCCTGCAGCGTTAGAGTTGAGGAGTTAAGACTTGGTTTTAAGTATGAAGTCGTTGCTTGACACCTACAATCTGAATTCACCATTAAAAATCCTAAATCACTATGTTTAAGGAGTTCTGTTCCCTGCAGCATCAGGGTTGAGGAGTTGGCACTTGGGTTTAAGTATGAAGGCGTTGCTTGACACCTACAATAAGAATTCATCATAAAAAAATCCTAAATTGCTATTTTAAGGAGTTCTGTACCCTACAGCATCAGGGTTGAGGAGTTGGGACTCAGAGTTGTATTTTATACACGTGACTTGATACCTACTAAATTAATTTACCATCAAAATTTCCTAAATGCCTAGTTTTGAGGATTTCATGTAGTACGGTACACCTACAGCATCAGGATTGAGGATTTGGAGTCAGAATTTTTTATGGGACCACATCGGGAGCTTCCACTAACCAGTGAAAAAAAATTTTTCAAATCGGTTTAGAAACAACGGAGATATGCACCGACATACATTTAAAAAAAACATACGCGCCGAATTGAACCTCCTCCTTTTTTGGAAGTCGGTTAAAAATAAAAAGTAGGTTTCATCTATTATACAGATCGGTGAAGGTCGTGGTATAGCGGGATCTACTACGAAAATAATTTATCCACAATCCGCGTACTTAGATATGAACCTTCATGCAACTTCCCCTATCCTATAAAAGTTTATAGCATGTAACAGCGAACTAGTTTTACAGTATAATGATAGATGGCGATCAAATATATTTTTTTGACGCATTATTTAGGCGACACGGGCGACATCTATCAAGACGAATGTAAACTTCACAACTCACACATGCGTAAATCTGACACTTTTTGAATGCCGTTTTTATATTATAAATAATGTAAATATTTGTCTGACATGAAAATTGCGACCATAAAAAGCCCTAAAGAAATGATAAAACAAATTAAAAAAACACAAAAATGTATATATTTCAAGAATAATCGAAAAGAAAAATGTATGAAAGTCGACCTATGCACGTGCGCCTTAAGTAATAATTATTGTTTTTGTTTTACAGCAAAGCCTTCTTATGGACACCAAAATGATATACTCAGTACATTTCGACTTTTGCCCGTCGCCCATTCGTCTAGAAGACATAGAAGTTCCAGAAGTATTGGAGCTGGACGGCCTTCTGACCAAGATATAAGGAAATTAAGGTGGATCCAAGGTGATAAAATCCCTTCTAGCATTCACACTCGTGAATTCACTATAAACATTTTATTATAACACACCCCCCACCCCCATAGGTGTGACTAATTTTGTCAAACTAAATAAGTCACAAGGACATATTTCACCAAAATACGTGAGTTTAAACAGTATTAAATTATGTTGCGTGCAGCCAGACGTGGTGCTTGTTTCGAGGGGATTGAGGTGGAGGGCAGGGCGCTATTATTTGAAATTAGTCGGGCATATTCCAACAAAATATGTGACTCTAAACCGTATTATATGAAGTGTGTGTTATAGAGCCTTCTAGAAGAGTTCTGTACACGAGTTTGTAAATTGTAAAAAGAGGTTTTGTAAAAGGTTTCTTTACATTGGTGATAAATTCTAGAAGACAAGTTCCTTTTCTAGAAGACAGAAGTCTATTGAAATACTTACTCGATAATTAATAATGTTTATTTACACTAATTTAAAAAAAAATCAGTAATCAGTTCGTAAGTGTAAAAAGGTCCATATGAGAAGAAGGTCCAAGAAATAAGAAAACAAAATAACTTCTGGTGTTTTCTAGAAGGATATTATGTGCTTAAGAAATAAATAAAAAACTAGAGAAATATTTAAGTTATATATTTACGTTTATTTGAACCTGATAGATATGTGATGATAACATTCCAAAATACACCTTCTGGTATTTTCTAGAAGTTATTTACTGTAGAAAATTTTTAAAAACTTACTTGTCTAGCAAAAATATAATTATGATTTTCCTACATAATTTTCCTAGTATTTTATAGTATTTTAAATTTTTTGTGTTATACTCTTTTGGTGTTATTGTTTTCAAAACGATATTATTATAATTTTATTACTTATGTTGTTATCAATTATAATAATCATTTATTAAGCATAAGGATAAGAAAAAAAAAATATGTGTTAGTAGTTGACGAATTATTTTTAAATCTCCGACGGCACGAAATCAAGTGAGTTTTACTATAAGATTTATTTATTTGTTTGTGTGATTATACCTCTCAAACTGATTGGCCGAATTAGAAATAGGTTTGATTTATTCAAAGCCGATTTAATTTTTTTTTTTTTTTTGAAATTGGATTAAAATCTGTTCATCTGTATGGGAGGTCCGATTCCAAATGACAGAAGTTTAGTTTATTTAATTTACATTTTTTTCCTATTATAATTATTCTATATAAGAAATCAATCATTCCTTAAGGTGCGTCCAGATTTTGTTACAGTTATATATTATATCTGACACTTTTTGTTACATAACCACACACAATACAAGAGTCCAAAAAGATGTATAACAAACGTAAACAATATTAGTTTATGACATAAAAATGAAAGAACGTATGTTTAATTTTTTTTTATTTGGGACAGTAAACAGTTACTTGTTATAACTCTAAGTAAGTCAAACAAACAAAACTATTTAATATGTAATCTTATTGTTGTGTTTATGTAACACGTTAATTATGTTACATAGACTGGACGCACCGTTACGTATGCATTTATTTATCTTGCCATAAATTATTATCTACCTTTAAAAACAATAGAAACTCACCTTTTTGCTCTATGGTCTACAGTGCCATTTTACCTATAGCTAGGTAGAAATCCTTCTAGGACAATTCACTTACATTCTGTTGCAACTTTAGAAAAAATATTTGTAACTGGAGTTATTGCATAAAATGAATAATTATGATGTATTTATAATAAATTCAGCTCTCTAGGCCATAGGTATTATAAGACGAAACACTGGTTATCCTTTTAAATATACTTTTATTTAGCCATTTTTAATATAGACACAACACGGCACCCATAAAATGATAAATCATAATACAATCATAGCGTCCCCAGACCAGTATTGCCACTCTACAAAACCATGAGAATGATACCATGTACACTCTAATTTTTCACTCTAACAGTATTCATAAATATTTCGACTCGTCAAAGTATCTGGTACATTACACGTTATTTAGTACATTAGGACTTGGGTGTGACCAAGGCTTTCTCGGTGTCTTTAAATTTGATTAGTGTTATCCCTTAATTCCCACGGGAGCACATGATTGATTCCTATTTATATTTCATTGATATTTCATCTAAATCGGTAGAGTAGTTTCCAACCAACCGACTACATAAATACTATGCCCTGTTTACTCGTCAGTATAGGATATTTTTTTTACTGGCTTTACGGCTCTAGAGTATAGGAACACAGACTTTATAAAAACATAGATATATAGAATAGAAGATTATAATACAATAGTTATCACTCAATAATAAATAAATATAATAGGGCCTTATAGAAAGTTAAAAAATAGACCAATCTGCTATTACAATAGAGTTTTAATATTGCACGTTATATATTTATGTACTTGTTCTATATTACAAAACTCACATAAAAATAAGTTAAAGTCAAATATATTTATGATTAAAAAACTGTTAAATTATGTTACTCATCTATGTATTTGTAAGCATAAGGATGCACGCACACGTGCATTTTTCTCTGCGATTTCAGTCTTAACGATTTTCATAGCACATTTCGAAGTGTTGATGACGACGATGATGTAACACCGTAAATTCACGTGTCACATCAGTAAAATTCACGTAATTCACAGAAAAAGTATCGTATTTCTAGGAAAATCACTAGTATCTTTCTGTCACTTGGTCGTTATTACAAAGTAAAATAAAGCCATTTATTCTGAGTGCTAAAGTAATTGTTGAATTTAATAACTGTCATGACTCGTGTCATGTCATGTTAAAATTATAACGATATAATCTCTCTTACAACTAAAGCTACGAGTTTTCCAAACGCGCCCTGGTTTGAGAAGAAGCCCACAAAAAACTCGATCGGGTAATTTCACCAATGCTCATGGCCTCTTCCATTAGTTCAGTTAATTCACGCTTTAATGGCCTATACATATTATAGTGACCGTTATTGTATCAAAAACTGTACGCAACAAGCAACTTTAAGTCGTAAGACATGTCTCTCGTTTGCTCAGAACATAAAGCTATTTTCCTAGTTATATTTTCATTCTATTTAATATTTCTATGATCTTTGACAAAAAATATGTGATTCAAGTATTACAATAATTATTTGCATTACATTTAGATAGTTTATGCGTTCTTTTTCTTTTATTTAAAACTTTATATTTACTATGAAATCTATTTATTCCTTAATTTAAGACTGTATTCGAGTACTTATTTACTTTATAATGATAATTGATTTGATTTTGTTTTTGTTTTTAGATGTTTTCGTTATTTAATCACCTCGGAACAATAAATACCATACATTATTTGACAAAACTTAAAAAATACGTGGCATTTTAAACCGGTGCGCATACTTTTTTTTGGTATATATACAGTTTCTGTTAATAACTAGCATAATTATTGTTCCGACTTATACAGATTATTTTTTTTACAATAATTTTTTTTAACAAAAAAATTAAAAAAACGTTAAACATATTTTGTATGTATGTATAATGTATATTATAACTTCTCGTTAACATTTTTCCTCAATAGTTTTTGTTAAATTTGTTTTTGCGTATTAGATTTTGCGTATTGGTTTACAATTTTCCTGTATGATATGAAAAAGTAGATGTTGCCCGCGACTCCGTCCGCATGGATTCAGTAGCTTTTAAAAATCCCGGGAAACGCTTTGATTTTCCGGGATCAATATGAGACATTACTGTCTACTGACCATGCCCTCTATATTCATGCAAAATATCACGTAAATCAGTTGTTCTGTTGCGGCGTTAAAGGACAAACTTTCGCATTTTTTATATTATTATGTATTAGTCAAAAATTATTATATGCCATAGAGTTATCAACGAAGTTAACTTAAAGTTAGTTTAGTTAATTAGTGTTAGTTTAATGTTAGTTTTTTTGTACTTAAATCGGTCATTTCTATTTATTTAACTTTTTTAGTGACTAAGTATTTTTGCCATTTCTATTGGACACTAAAATAAAACTTAATTGAATTACTCACTATGAGAAGAATAAACTATTATGAATATCTTTTTCCGCAAGAAACATGTGTGAAAAGGATGGATCAAAATATCTGTCAAAAGAAGTTTAGTTTTTAGTATGCACTAAAATTATTGCAATTATTGTGTTATATTTTTTCCTATACTTAATCTTTTTGATGCGATTTATTCAGAATTAAGTTAAATTCTATTTCTATTCGAATTACTGTGTGTGCTATAAAAATACTAAATCACAATAGCATGAGTGATTTTTTCCATGTTTTTTCCTATTTCTTCCAATAAATAATGTTTGCCCCAATACCTCTATTGTTTAGTTGTTATAAATTTAAAAAGAATATAATTAATATTATCCAGATTATTTATATGCATATTATTTTAAAATGCTATGATAGCCATATTTATAGAGTAATTATTCGGTTTTTCGTTTTTTATTCGAGGCTCTAAATATAGTGCCATACAGCCTTAAAAAAATATTATATAAAAATAAAAAATATAAATCTGGTCTAGAATGTCTGTTTTCCTTTTTTTTTCATATGTTCAATTTAATAATGTTACCATAGTATATAAACCTAATAATGATGTTGCTGCGTTAAATATATAGATACAAATTTATTTATAGTTGAATATTTAATTGTTACCATTATATACTTAGGCAACTTTGTAGTGTTAAGAAAATAATAATAATTAATTATACATAATGATTATAACAGTAAATATGAAATGTAACAGTGTAAATGTAACATTTATACATATATAATAAATAAAATAATAATAAAATAAATAATATTTTATTTGCCGGAATATGGGTACAGATATTGGTCTTAACATATTATTATTTTCCTTGCATATTCTACCATACAATGGTGTGCAAATTGTTAGGATTTATCATACTTTAGATTATTTATCTAGTCAAGTTAAAAGTATAAATAATTAATTAATAATTTATAATTTAACTCATTACCAAAGCATCAGAATAGACTCAATAACATACAGGCAACACTTAATACAATTAACAGTCAAAATAAACTATAAGTCAGTAATAAAATATAAAATAAAGGACAGAGAACACACAAGATCACTGCTGTCAGCACATATAAATAATCCAATATAAAGTACCTGGGATATGCAGCAATATTTTTGTCTGTAAGATAGTCGTTTATTTTGTAGTACATTTTATTTAAAAGAAGATTATATAAATTGCGTTTGAAGAGAGGTATACTAGGAATGCTTTTTATAGTTTCAGGTAGTTTGTTATAAATTTTAATGGCCATGTAGTATGCACTTTTGGAAAAAAGATTTATTCGTGTTTGAGGTAACTGAATTTTATTTCTTCTTCGGCTTTTGAGGTTTGGATTGATACTTCTAGTCAAGAATAAGCCTGGATATTTTTTGACTAATAAACATATTATTTCAAGAATATAAAGACTAGGCAAGGGAAGGATGCCATGACATTTGAATAAAGGTCGACAGCTGTCCATCATATTCGCACCACAGATAGACCTCAGACATGCTTTTTGTCTTATGAACACCTTGTCAGCATTAACAGAATTGCCCCACAGAACAAGTCCATATCGTAATAACGAGGATACATGACCATGGTACGCTAGTAATGCAGTTTTCATACTTGAATTTCTGCTAAGCCTTTTTAAAACATATGTAAATCGATCAAGTCTATCACATAACCTATCCACATGAGCTTTCCAATTACTGTATTTATCAATTATAAGTCCTAGAAACGATATATTTTCTGATGCCTCAATGCTTTGCATTTTATAAGTTATTTGTAAATTGAGGGGATTGCTATTATAGGTAAGAAAATTAATATATTTTGTTTTATCCATATTCACTGATAAATTATTGAGTTCCAACCATTCAATAGTTTAATAAAGTATTGTTTGTTTCACTTTCTAGGATAGATTTATCTTTACATTTTACAAGTATTGTAGTATCATCAGCATATAAAATGCATTGATGGCTAATGTTACTAGGTAGGTCATTGATGTATATAAGAAATAAAAGCGGCCCCAGTATGCTACCTTGAGGTACGCCAAAGGGATTTTGTAGCTTAAAATCAGAACGAAATGTATTACATTGTTCTTCATTAGTTTGAGTTAACTCAACATATTGCTGTCTTTCGCCTAGGTAACTGGCTATCCATTGAAGCGCTTGTCCTCTAATTCCATAGCGCTCCAATTTTTTTATGAGGGTTTCATGACATACTAGATCAAATGCTTTTGTCATATCAAGAAATATACCAACAATAGATAACTTAGCATTTAAAGCTTCTGTAATAGATTTGTTTAATTCAAAACAAGCCAAAGTAGTATTACTATTCTTTCTAAAACCAAACTGCTCAGATTTTAATAGATTAATTATATTTTGTTAAGTAAGTGTAAATTTTATTGTACATAATTTTCTCGAAGATTTTGGATATGACTGGAATGAGTGTTATTGGGCGGTAATTATTCAGTGAAGATTTATCACCTTTTTTATATATTGGTTTAACTACGGCAAATTTTAAATTACTAGGAAAGACACCAGATGTAAATGAAAGATTTATTATATGGCTTAGGGGTAGTGACAGCTCTCTAGCGCACAATTTTAAGACTTTTGTATTGATGTCATCATAGCCAGTTGAATTTGTGTTTTTTAGGTTAATTAATACTTGATATACATCATTGGCATCAATAGGGGAAATGAATAGGGAATTGATATGATTTGGTATGGTATTGACATATCCGTTTATTGTCTCAATAGCTTGTGATTTGTTTTGCTTTTTACTGATGCAGGTGAAGTAATTGTTAAATGCATTAGCAATTTGGATAGGATTTTTTAATACCATGTCAGTATCTGAGCTCTTAATTTCTTTTATTTCTTTTTCAGGTTTCATAGTGCCTAAGTTAGAGTTAATTATCTCCCATGCTGCTTTACCTTTATTTTTAGAATTGGAAATATATTTATTGTTGCATAGAGATTGTGATTTTTCAATTATTGTTTTAAGTAATTGAGTATATTTTTATAACAGTCTTTTTTATAGTGCTTATTTGATGGTGAATATCTATACCTTAAATACAAAATCCTCTTAGTTACGCATGATTTCCTAATACCTTTAGAGATCCATTTATTATTTGAATTTTTGCTTGTCATTTTCACTGTTATAACTGGAAAGCATAAGTTATAAAAGCATATCAAGTCTTCATGAAATATTTTAAATGCCTCATTTGTATCATTTTCCATCAAGACTTCCTGAAATGATAGTGCAGTCATACACTGTTTAAATTTCTTTAGATTACTTTTGGAGAAATCACGTCTCTTTACAAACCACACTCTCCTACCCTTGGGTATGGTATTTTTTCTAGTAGAGGTTTCAAAAGTTAAAGATTGTGCAGTTTCATGATCTGACAAAGCCAGGTAATGAATTCCAGGAGAGGGGTTTACAAGATTGCTAACAATTAAATCAATACAGCTTGATTTTCTTGTTGGCTTCTGAATATGAAGAGAAAGATTATAGTTTGTTAAGATTGATACAAGGCGTTCTGTGATTTTAGTATTTTTAAAATGTTTATGTTCCAATCTCCGCACAAAACAATTTTTTTATTTAATTTCATTATGTTGAGTTTGGTCAAAAGTGCATCTAATGATTGGAAAAAAGTTTCAATGTCCGAGTTTGGCGTCCTATAAATACATAGCACTATTATATTAAGAGATAAAAGTTTTACCCCGCAGCATTCAAAATGATTTTCAATCGGCATAACATATTTGTGAATATCTAAGGGAGTATAGTCTAGGTCGTTCTTGAGAATAATGCATGCTCCCCCACGTTTTTGACCTAATCTAGAAAATGATGATGCAATTCTATAATTATTCAACCTAAGATTAGACTCCGATCCCTCCGATCCCGATCCGATAATGTAATATATGTAACAAAAATCTCTTTTTTTCGTTCGATCAAAATTTCGAATATAACTAAAAATGTTTCCGTAAAACAATATTACAATAACCTTTCATAAAAGAGTCTGTCTAGTGAACGCTGAGAATACAAATGGCGGAAAAAAAGGCGGATTTTTTTTCCCTACTACATGCCAGCTATGTGCGACTGCGGTGTCACCTGGTGGTAAGTGATGAAGCAGTTTGATGGTAGCGGGATAACCTGTCAAGAGTATGGCAGTTATGTTAAACCCATACCCAGAATCGGTTTCACCCCTACTCCACTCTCAGCTGTTAGTACACTGACTATATTATATTTTTTATTTTATTTTTTCATATTTTGTTTTTTCATTATATATTTTCGTTTTAGTTTAATTATAAGATATGCTACTTAATTTATGCTAATAAAATTAGTAAATACGGCACCCTGGCAGATTTTATTGTAAATTTTGGGTCACAAAAGTTGAACCACCTTTGGCTACTTTTTTTTCATAGATAAAACAAAATTGTAAACATGCCATGCTTTTCAACGTTAGTGACCCTTCGTTAAAGTAAAATGGATCTTACATTCCTTGTTTTAGAGTTCAATTTCGTCTATCCACAACCAACACTTTAAGCGAAAGCTTTACGAAATTGAAATAAGTGGTACTGAATATGTGACTTTAAATCAAGTGTTTAGGTTCCATTTTACTCTGACACCAAAGTGTTATAGTATGTTCAATCGGTTAGGGTGTTATATCTCAATATGACAATCAGTTGGTCAATTTATGAATTTACTGTAGAATTTAAAAAAACATTAAATGTCCTTCATACAGGGTATAATTTAAAAATACTAATAACCTCTTAGGAGCAATTTTATACAAAAACAAACACTTTTGTTCTACAATTTAAAAAAAAAGATAATTCAATGAATAAAAAAATAAATTTTTTGCTGCACACTAGAGTTAGTTCCGTGTTTTTAGTAGGCAGTCGAGGATAACGACGAACTCTCGTTTAATAAAAATAAAATGTTATTTCAGACCATAGTATAGTCCATATTTTGTTGTTAGTACAGTATTAACATATGAACTAAAAATTAAATAAAATAAAGCAGCCTTAGAGCAGCCAATCTAAATATTTTTATCCTAGTATGACAAAATAAAATGTTTTACTCAGAAAATGAAAAAGTAAAACAAACTTTTTCAGTATTACGTACAGTAGCGTAGATATAAGTGATTACTAGTAGTTTTAAATTATCCCCTGTATAGACCTAGGTTATTCGTTGAATCGCTTAAAACAATATCCTAGTAAAATATTTAGATAAATATATTATGAAGTAAACTTAATATACGGACCGCTTAAAAAGACAAATATAAAAATAATATATCTAGCCTATATGCAATTTAATTGCAATTTATACATTTTGCAGTCACGGTGGCTAAAAAAAAAACATTGTAAAACGACTAAAATTAAGTTCTGCCCCATTTGACTGAAGGTATAGTTAGCACCAATCGAATAGTCCTTTCTGAGGGGTTACACTTACTACTATCGCATAAAGCAGTATTATTATTTTCAAAATGTCAATTTTTTGTCATGTACGAGCCTTGACGTCCCTGACGGAATTTGGAGGTTCCACTTTGGCCTTTTCAGTTCCTCCGTTCCTCGGAGAGCATGTTAAGCCGTCGGGTTCGGTTATTATAACTAACAACTGATAATTTTTTTTAACAAAAATTTTTGTTAAAAAAATCGTTACTAGAAAGCTCTTGGGTATTTGAAGAGTATTCTCTTAGTCGAGTCGTATGTGGAAGGACGTGAGAACCCAACTCATTATTATCCCAAGAAAACTCCTACCATTATGTGATTAGTGGAAAGGGGTCACGACCCTCAGCAAAGACAGAGACCTTGACGTCCCTAAAATAAGGGTTGCAATTCTAAAACACGAACGTCAACAATATTATTACAATACTGCTTTAATATTAATTAATCGTAGTAAGCCGCCTGAACTGAGGTGCGAGTACTTGTTTGCACAGCTCACACACAAACTGTTGCACTCAACGTACATACTGCGCGCGAAAACATGCTATTGTGACTCGTCCTGCGGTCAACTTCAGACGCGACTAAATGATTGGCGGGAGCTATACTTATCAATATATTGTTAAAACTATAGAAAAAAAGAATGTATTTAAAAAATTTTTTCAATGTACTATTATAATGTTAAACATTAAAGCAATATCGGGCATATCTTTGATTGTTATTTATTGTTTAATTTGTATAAGCATTAATTATCAGTGGTCTATATCTATAATATTATCTTATCTGTCGACGCTTTTATTAAACAGAGTTCATATGCTATGGATATACTTTGCAAGTAGATATTGAGGCTGAGTGCACAATCTCTAAACTAAACTAGAACCCTTTCTACTCTCTGCGGAAAGGGTATGGAGGGTAGAGATAAGGAGTAACATCAGTATATAAAAAATCTCCGTCGAAATGCATTAAATTGGGGGCGCCACATTAGCATCAGGGTAAATTTAAAAGGAAGCGCCAAATATTAGAGTAGGTTTGAGAAATAAACAAGGAAAGAAAACATTCATCATTATTTTGTACAACGCAAGTTGTAGACAGGATTTATTTAATCTTTCCAAGTTATAGAACATTAACACTTGCATCTATGCGGGGGTGTAGTACGGACGTGTACAAATAAATGAGTAACTAGTGCGTATCAAGTAATTTATTGTCGTTATGTTTCTTTTTTCGATGAAAAATGGCAATGGATGAAAAAGTGATAATCAATGAATTTTTAACATTTGTCCAAAACAAAATTGACGTTATTGATGAATTAAGTATTGTGCAAATATGTGCGACAAACTTTACGGCAGAGGAAATTGAGTTCGGGAAGTTGGAATTATTTAACGCCTTGGCATCTGAGGGTGTTAAACATATACAAAGGAAAGGTGAAGATAAAAGTAAGAAAAACATCAAAGATGTTATAAAGGCGTTTAAGGAGACCGAACCTTCACGACAACCTACATTTGTAGCAAAGAACTTAAATCGACTACCGCCGGTCTCGTTTGACCACGTTGATGTGACTCGCCTACTCAAGGACATAGTTATTCTGAAAAATGAATTACAATCCCTTCGCAATGACTCAGTCTCAAAATCAGAGATGGATGTATGGCAGACAAAAATTAGTACTGAAATAACTAGCTTAAAAAGTATAGTTTCCATGAATGACCGCCAATATGAACCACAACATATAGGTAATAAGGCAGAAAGTTCCGTGAAGAAAAACAGGAAACATCAGAGATTTTTGAACGAAGAACGCGCTCTAAGTGTGTCCGTGCGCGAGAGAGAGAGGGCGAGCTCGGTCGAAACAATCGTTGACGCAGCTCCGTCTTATCGCGATATGGTTGTGTGCCCCACTGTGCTTAGTGACGCGCAATTGAGAATGAACCGTAAGCCAATGTTGGAAAGGAGCACAATTGTTCAAAGCGACGACTCGGATTTTACGTTGGTGAAAAAAAAAGAGACGCAATTCTAGTAGAAATAACAATAAGTGTGGCACGGCGCAGCGTATTTGCAATTTAAAAGTTGCAGATATGCATACCGCGATTTATGTATCGCGTTTATCGAAGAATACTTCTAGTCAGGATATGAAGGATTATATTCGGGAATCGGGGCAGGAATGTGTTGATGTACAGTTGTTAAAGCAGAAATATGAAACCTCATTCAACTCGTTCAAAATTATAGTATCACGATCGAAATTAGAAAGTTTCCTTAAGAATGATTTTTGGCCTGAAGGTTGTAACGTAGCAAGGAGGTTGAGGTTTGCAACGTCCTTACTACGTACATGAGATAGGGATTTCTACCTGAAATTATTATCGACTGGGGGATCTCTAAAGCAAACACGGATTGCACACAAACAGGATGATCCTTTATTCACTCAGTTCTACAGTACTAGTACATAGATTTATTTACATGACTAAGCTTACAGTCTACTATAACAATACGCGCGGGCGGCGGGACGTTTAATTATACGCGGGTATGCGTACGCGGTTACCTACGGTAGGTATGTGACGCGGAGAGCGTCGCGGACGGAGGAGAGCGGGACGCGCGGGGGGGTACGCGGTTACCTACGGTAGGTATGTGACGCGGATAGCGTCGCGGACGGAGGAGGAGAGCGGGACGCGCGGTGCTCGAGGCTACCGGAGTCTTTCAGCCTCTTCACCCTGGTCGAGCAGCGAGAAATCACACCGACCGTCGTGGGCGAAGGCGCCGAGAGACTGTCCTGAACTCGTGGCTGCCGCCGTATTTATAGTTTGGGGGGGCGTGGCCTCCTCGGTGGCGTGATCGCTCGGCTGATGTCGCGGTGCTCGCTGATTGGCTGTTCGGGTCGTCGAGCCGGTGTCGTGTTCGGCCGTGGAACGTTCGAGAAGTTTCTGTACTGGCTGGGTGCGCGGCTTGTGACTTGTTCGTCACAAGGTGTTAGGTATCGTGTATTTCGCGAGCGAGCTGTAATTCGTGGGGACGCCTCGGGCAATACACAACATGAATAGTACACATGATTCTCAGACTACAATGATATCTTTTAACTGCAAGTCGATTAAAAGATCGATTGAGTGCGTTCGTGATTTATGTAATAAAGCGGACATCATAGCGTTACAAGAGACATGGCTGCTGCCGCACGACCTGGGTATGGTTCAGGATATTAGGTCTGATTTCGGATGTGCTGCCATTTCTTCTGTGGATCTCTCAGCTGGTGTATTGCGTGGGCGGCCGTACGGCGGCCTCGCCTTTATGTGGAGAAAAACTCGATATAATAATGTGTCTTTGATAGATTGTTCCAATGATAGAATCATGGCTATTCGTATTAATTTAGGTGTGCACTCATTTCTAGTATTTAATGTTTATATGCCAACTGACGATATTGATAATCTTCCTGACTTTACGAACTGCCTAGCCAACATAAGTGCAATTATCGAAGAATGTAACGTTGCTTCTGCCTACATCTTGGGGGATTTTAACGCCCATCCAAATGCCCGTTTTGGGATCGAACTGAAACATTTTTGTGACGAACAGGAATGGATATGGGCTGATATTACTAAGTTAGGAAGTAACTCTGACACATTCACGTTTATAAGTGAATCTCATGGTAGCCGTCGGTGGTTGGATCACTGCCTCACCACTGAAGCAGCATGGGAAACAGTACGGAGTGTTGAGGTTTTACATGATATCTCATGGTCCGACCACTTTCCGCTGCGTATCTTATGTGATATTAAAACGATTGAAAGTCTCACAGTTGACAGCAGTCTCGCTGCTAAGACGGGCATTTCTTGGGGAGTTAGAGATGCAACACAAATCAATGAATATTACGATTATTGTAAAAATAGGTTAGATGCAATAAACGAACGCCTAATATGTAAGGATTGTGATAATAATAGTTGTAAGGATTTGGACAGTCATTATTTATTTATTGATAATTTATATAACAATATTATTAACATCATGCAATCTGGATCTAAACGCGCATCAAAGCGATGCCAGTTTAAAATTAATTTAAAACGCAAGCAGGTCACAGGCTGGAATTTTCATGTTCACGATAGTCATAGAGCTTACAGACTTAACTTCGATTCCTGGGTTACGGCGGGCAAGCCGTCTACTGGAATCCTATATTATAATATGAGTGAAGCTCGTAAAATATTCAAAAATAAGTTGAGATGGTGTCAGAGAAATGAAGAAGGCATTAAACTAGATATTTTGGCAATGCATCGAAAAAAGAAAAATTTTATTAAATTTTGGAAGGAAACCAAGGCTTTTAATTGCAAGCCAAATGCACCCATTTCAGTAGATGGCTTGCAGTGCCATGCGCAGATAGCCAATATGTTTGCAGAAAAATTTAAAGTTCAACCATTATCGGTAGATCCTGCACTTAGGGGTAACAATTTTGGTCGTATCAACTCCTTACCCAACACACATCAGACTTCAATACAATTCACGGTTGACGACGTGCTTAAAACAGTTAAAGAAATGGTTAGAGGGAAAAGCCCAGGTTATGATGAGTTGAGTGTCGAACACATTTTGTACGGAGGAAAAATTTTACACGAAAAGATATGTGGTCTATATAACCTTTGTATTAGATATTCATATTTACCGCCAAATTTAATGAAAACAGTGGTTATACCAATTGTGAAAAACAAGACTGGTGACCTGGGTTCAGCCAGTAATTACCGTCCTATATCTTTAGGCACAGTTATAGGCAAAATTTTAGAACGTCTGTTGCAACCCGAACTGCTTAAGAATGTGGTCATCGATGACGCCCAGTTTGGTTTCCGGCCCGGTCTTTCGACGGATTCTGCTATCGTTAGTTTAAAGCACGCAATAAACTACTATACTAGCCGTGATACTTCCGTCTATGCGTGTTTTCTAGACCTGAGTCGCGCTTTCGACCTGGTTAATTATGACATTCTCTGGGAGAAACTATACCAGTCTCAGGTGCCTAGCGAAGTAGTGGGTCTGTTGAGACACTGGTACGGAAATCAAACTAATGTTGTGAAATGGGGTAACACGACTTCTAATACTTATACATTAGAATGCGGTGTTCGCCAGGGAGGGATTACCTCTCCGGACCTTTTTAACATCTACGTAAACCACCTGATAGAGGAGCTGAGAAGCACCAAGGTCGGATGTCATATTAACGGTGTATGTGTAAACAGCCTGAGTTATGCTGATGATATGGTGATTCTCAGTCCCTCTATTCAAGGTCTCAGAAAGCTGCTCTCAATCTGTGAGCATTATGCTAATGCACACGGACTGAAATATAACGTGGATAAAACCGAGATGTTAGTTTTCAAGTCAGGTAAGGGCCCGGAGAGGATCCCAGGAGTAACTTTAAATGAGAAAGCAGTTCGGGTAGTACATAAATTTAAGTATCTTGGACACATCCTAACAGAACATCTGAAAGACGATTGCGACATTGAGAGAGAAAGAAGGGCACTTTCGATTCGCTGCAATATGCTGGCACGTAGATTTGGTAAATGCAGTAAGGCAGTTAAAATAACACTATTTAACGCTTACTGTCAGTGCTTCTATACGTGCCAGCTATGGACTAAATTCTTAAGAAAGTCATTCACTGCAATACGGGTACAATATAATGATGCGTTTAGAATTATAATGGGTTATCCACGGTATTGCAGTGCTTCCACCATGTTTGCGGAATCGGGGGTGCCCGACTTTTATTGCATTGTTAGAGCTCGCGCGTAGCATCCTTTTGGGAAAGACTTCGGAGTTCTAACAATGCAATACTCAAGGTCGTCTCTGAGGGGATGCCTAGTCCCATTTTTGACCATTGGCTGTCTGTGCATCGGGAAAGAAACAAAAAATAGACTAAATACCTGTGACCTGTGCGCTGTGACATCTGAAAAGTGTTTATTAACCTTTTCAGTTAGCCTTAAGTTTTAATGTATATTTAGTATGTAGTTTTAGATGAATCTAGTGTTTTAGTTGTAGAATGTTTTTGTACAATCGATGTATGATGGGTTTAATGCCTTTAATAAAAACTTTATTATTATTATTATTATTATTATTATTATTAAACATGAGTGGGTAACAATGGCGGATTCATGTATTTGACGTTATCAAAAGAAAAACACGTTATTTTGACAGTGACTGTCAGAAATGACATTTGATACATTTCGCGCCCACTGCCTAGTCTATGGCTTAAGGTTGCCATCTTGGAAACGTATCGAAATCTTGAAATTCATTTTTATTTTTTGCTCGTTATTTACTTTACTGTTCAAAATTATTATATTTTTAATACAATCTATGTATTTTTCTCTATTCATGGTAAAGTGTACAAGAGTAGGCTTAAAATGAACCCTTTCCTTTTCAATAATTAACTACTTTAGTCGACAATAATATTAATTTTTTTAACTCTGCATACTTCACTTTAATCTACAATTGCTACATTCATACCATACCCTTTGTCTACACCAGCGCCACTGTGGAAGTTTTTTGAACTGTTATTTATAGCAACCACTGGACACTTTTTCAACTTTTCTCCCATAAGAGATGTTACTCCTTACCTCTACCCTCCATAGGAAAGGGACAGAACTAGTTTTAAAGCTGTCATTGTAATTTAGAGATTGTGTTATACAGAATTGGCCACTTTGGGACTAATTCGGTTGTTAACAACCTCAAAAAAAATGACAGGTATATTGGTACAGCCACAGCACAGTTATACGTTATTACCTACCAGTAGTTCGACAGACGTCTAGACAGAGCAACGCTGACAGCCTGGACGTGACAGAGGAAACCGACAGAACTATCGATACAAAATTCAGTCACTCTAATGTCAAATCTTATGCAGTTTCTTACCTCTATATTTCTCTCAATCTATGGTTGATATATAGAGCGATACTTGAGACATACCTACTTTTAATTCTTCAATAAATAGCCTTTTATTAAATAATTCCACACGAATAATACAGTCGGCGTCATTCCGAGTCAACCATAGATGATAGAACCCTCTGTCATGCCATAGAGTACAATACAATACTCAAACTCAAACTCAAAGAACGTTTATTCAATTTAGGTAGGTATACTACACTTATTGACGTTCGGTTATTTGTAACATATACGATTAACAATATAATGGTGATAACGACAGTACGACATAAAACTAAATCAATTTAATCCTTGTGCTAGTGGGACTGAGTCTTAATTTCTGATAATATTATGCTTGGTATGTTTGATATACTTGATGCTTTCTTTAACACATAAATTTTAATAGGCTCTTTGCATATCTTATCATTTACTAGCTTATGCATTTATCATAATACCTAAATATTGCTACACCGATTATATTATGAATTTTTTTCTTTACTATATTGTTAGAAAATTATACATATTATTACAGACTTGTTTAAAATTGCGTTCTCTATTAAACTAGAAAACAAGTATTCAAACTCAATCTCAATTTATTTTACCCAAGTAGACTTTAACAAGTGCTTTTGAATCGTCGAGTGAATCTACCACTGGTTCACAATGCCAATGGGTTTAATGAGAAGGGGTCACGGCCCTCAACAACGAAGAATACGATACAGAGAGAGTAGTTATATAAATCTATTCAATATGCACTCACATTCGTAATAATAATGAACATATAATTGTAACGAACGATGAAATCAAATGTCCTTAACACAGATCGTTAAAACAAGTACCTACTGCTAATTAATGTCATCTTAATTATGCATTTCATTAGTAATTACATTTTTAATACCAGTTTTAGAACCATCTGTTGTGTACTATCAATAAACTAAACAATCTAGAGCTGCAGAAAAATATTGGATAGAAGCAGGGGTTACCTACGTTGCGGAAGTCCATGACAATCGAATAAGCTTAATTCGCTATAATGCGCTGAAACAGTCAAATCTATGTGGTACAACGTTCAGCAAACGATATGCACCGCCAGCCCTCCCGCTTCTATTAATAGTGGAATTCATTCTTTGGGTGAACAGTCCCCCTAAATCTGCCGTTCGTGATTCGCGTTGAATGTTGAATGTTGAATTCGACACATAGTGCTTAGGTAAGAGTGAATAGGCATCTTCTAGGCAAGCACGTTCCAACCTAGACCTCATTATTGCTTTGCACTAAGCATGATTGTCGACCAGCGCAAGCCTATTTCACAATAAAAAAGAAAAAAAAATCGTCTGCGTGTCGAGCCCCTAAGTCGATTCTGAATTCCACTGTTAATAAGCAGGAAAAGCAAGCAACCAAGCAGACAAATCGCACCGCCGTAACATCATATATATTATGTGGAGTTCCTTGATTTTGCAGAAAAATCGACAGACGGAAAATTAAGTTTACGTCTTAATTTTCGATAATGATGTACGGAATCCTAATATACGATTCGGACAAAGGTATATTTTTACTATTGTATGATAAGTATAACAGCTATTTTCTAATCCAAGGTGGAAACTGGAAATATCACGAAAAACTGTCTCTTATATATAGGACGCAATTTTAAATAATGTTCCGTTTAAATTTAGAAAATAAATAAATAGAATAAAATAAATGTGTGCTGTGAATGTTACATTCCGTATAGAGTTTAGTTATAATTTATTATTATTATATTAAATAGAACCATAATTATATGAATATTATAATACAAAGTTGTATATGCAGCGAAATAAATTGTTAGTGAATTTATGGTGGTCTTATTTTACCGATTATTTTTATTTCAACAGATATTTTTTTAGTTCAAATGTACTCGCAGGGCCTCACTTATTTTCTCATGATCATATTAGGTATACCTACTGCATACTTATAAGATTTGAAAAAGATTATTATTTATCTATCTATCTATATCTATGTATACTAATAGGTATTATAAATGCGAAAGTTTGGATAGATGGATTTATGGATGGATGTTTGTTACTCAATCACGCCAGAACGACTGAACGTATCTGGATGAAATTTGACACAGCGTTCGATTATAGTCTGGAACACATTGAAGAGTTCCAGCGGGAACCGAAAATATCCACGCGGACATCACCTAGTTATGCATATTTTCTCAGGATGTTTTCTTGAAATAATATAGAATCCGTAATGTATTGCCCTTTGCATAGATAATATTATGTTCTAGATAGTAGGTAGACTTAGATACATGCCAATATTAAGTTTGTTTAGGTGTTTGAGGATAGGAAATACCAACATCCTTTTGTATCTACTACCTACTGGAAATATGTGTCATTTGATTTCAGGGTTGATATAACTTGGAAATGGCATATTATTTTCTTTGCATTAAATAGACTGAGCCTGTTACTCTCCAGAAGTACATACCCGATCTGTTGCTCTGTTGCGGCGTGATTGAAGGACAAACAAACAAACAAGTTTTGGCGACCGCCCTGGCGCAGTGTTGAGCGCTGTTGTCTTAACGTGCGAAGGTTCGATCCCCGGCAGGGTTAATTTGGGAATTTTGATTTTCCCTGGTCTGGCCTGGTGGGAGGCTTCGGCCGTGTTTAGTTACCACCTGACCGGCAAATACGTGCCGCCAAGCGTTTTAGCGTTCCGGTAAGATGCCGTGTAGAAACTGAATAGGGTTTAATATACCTGCCATGCCCCTAACAGGTTAGCCCGCTACTACCTTAGACTGCATCATCACTTACTATCAGGTGAGATCGCAGTCAAGGGCTAACTTGTACCTAATGGATTAAATAAAAAGTCGTCCTTCGCATTAATTAGGTATACCGTATAATATTACTAGAAGGCTTGGCACGTGGCAGACGTTGTCTAACGCTGATTCATCGGGGTCCAAATGTGAATCTAAACCATCCTGGGACCCACTCAAACACTGACTAAAAATTCCATCAAAATCGGTCTAGCCATTTTCGAGTTTTAGCGAGAGTAACGAACAGCATATTTAGAAGAAAGATAGGAATACATGACTGCATTGTAAAAAAGTTAAAAGACAAAATTTGTACAGATATAATTACTTTAATCTACGTATGGTTTTTTTTAACACTACGTACAGCAGACGAAGTCGCAGGCAATTGGATTTTTGACAAATAGTCAAATCAGCAACTTTATTTCAAACGGGATTTTAAATATGAAATTCTGAAATGTGACGTCATCAAAATTCGACGCACTTTTTTACTTTAATCGATTGTTTAAAATGGTTATAATATTCAGCATAAAACTATCAAGGGACGTGCATATTATGACTTTTGGGAGATCCTCTATTTTAATAATCACTAAAAAATAATTTATTTGAATACTTAGTAGGCAAATACCCAATTATCTATCTACCTATATAGTTCTGTTATGTTTAGGGACTCCTTTCCATAGACCACCTCAGCTCGATATCTCTGGCTCGGTGAAAAAACTCTCGCAGCCCTATGTAATGTAAATACCTGCCTGTACACTTTAAGGCCGGCCATACATGGACTGCTCGAGCAGTTAGCCAGTGATCAATATACACGGACCGCTCAAGCAGTTATAGCCAACAGCTTCAAGCTACCATTGATAACTGCTGCCAACCGCCCGAAGCAGTCCCAACTGCTCGAGCGGTTCCATGTATGTGTGTACGTAGACGACTGTAGTTCACTATGCAGTCACAGGTTGAAGCAGTCCACCTGACTGCTTCAAGCTGTCAGTGTATGGCCGGCCTTAGATATTCAGTAGTAAACCTACCACAGCTACTACGTAAGATACCTACTTACTATTCCGTAGCAGACATGTTTGTATATTACATGTATGTTTTTCGTTTAGTCTTGTTTAGTGCTCGCGAAATCTTGTCGCGAAAGGACGTGATAACATTTTCTATTTATTTATATAACAATACAAGAATATAACGTGTGCTAATAAATACTTAATAATTGTCTCTATATTGTGAGAAGTGACGTCAGCTATGTCCCCTTGCAGGTACAGTCTATTCCCTTACACTCATACAGCCCGATGGGACGAAAAATCCGATACGATCGGAGAGAGATCAGACGCTGGATCAACGTCTTTTCGTGCTCTCTGAGGCACGGGGGTGAAACACTGTCAACTTCCTAACTCCGGTCTAGTATTGAGAATTTCTAGTCAGAAAGTTCCGACACGAGAATCGAATCCAAGACTTTGTTATCCACTAGTGACTAGAACAACATAGCAATTAAATAGTATTTAAAGTGTGGTAAATTATTATCTACTTATTTATCTTACGACATACGTAAATTGGCAGTAGGTAATTAGGTATTGTGTTGATATTAATGTTGATATATCAAGATAAAATTATATTTTTTATGTGTCTGTATTACATATAAGTGTGGCATTTCGCAGCAGAAAGTACCTATTAAAGATTACAAAATTTATAATCTGCGATAAAATCTTATCATTAAATAAATAGGTACTACCTATATTCTGGCCAGTTTGAATATTTATGAAGAAACCTATGCTAGATTTTTTAAATTCGTCTGCCTGTCCCTTACCCGGGATGTTTATACGGTATACCTATCTCTGTACCTTGGTTGAGTAGTTGGACACTTTCGCATTTATAATATTAGTATGGATTTGCATATACTTATTATGGAAAATGTAGAATGCTAGAATAAGTATGAAATAACGAGTTCGTTAACATATTACTCTCCAAATATCGCCCAGCATAAGGAAAATGTCTTTGAAAACATCATCATCTGCATATAATCGTGCGTTCTCTATATATCAGGGTCATGGACGGAGACGGACGAAATGTAGAGTTTGATAATATTCTTTTACTAGCTGATGCCCGCGACTTGACGACCTCCGTGGCGCAGTGTGTAGCGCTGTTGCCTTAACATGCGAAGGTCCTGGGTTCGATCCCCGGCAGGGTCAATTTGGGAATTTATAATTTCTGAATTTTCCCTGGTCTGGCCTGGTGGGAGGCTTCGGCCGTGGCTAGTTACCACCCTAGTGAAAAAGCAAAGACGTGCCGCCAAGCGATTTAGCGTTTCGGTACGATGCCGTGTAGAAACCGAAGGGGTATGGGTTTAATATAACTGCCATGCCCCTAACAGGTTAGCCAACGCTCGGAACCGTACAGGTTGGAGTGCGGGGTGAGGCAGGGGGGGTTGACCTCACCGAAGCTCTTCAATCTGTATGTGAACGGGCTGATCGTGGAACTCAGCAACAAACCAGTCGGGTGCTGGATAGATGGCGTCTGCGTAAATAACCTAAGCTATGCAGATGACATGGTGTTGTTGGGTCCCACGGCGGGCTCGATCAGGGAGCTGCTTAAATCATGTGAGCAGTATGCGATTAGACACGGACTCGTCTATAATGTGGCCAAAAGCGAATACCTGGTCTTTGGGACTCCCCGTAAGCAAGTGAAATACGAACCCAAAATCACACTCAATGGGGTGTTGTTAAAACGAGTGGCACAATTTAAGTATCTGGGTCACTATGTTACGGAGGATCTTAAAGACCAGGTAGACATAGAACGAGAACGGAGAGCCTTAGCTGTAAGGTGTAACATGTTGGCCCGCAGGTTCGCCCGCTGTAGTAAGGAAGCGAAAATAACGCTATTCAAAGCTTACTGTCAAACCTGCTACACGGGAGGCCTGTGGACTAACTACACGCAAAAGGCTATAGATACACTGCGAGTTCAGTATAACAATGGATTCAGGATACTTTTGGGCTTGCCGCGATTTTGCTCAGCGTCAGGTATGTTTGCAGAGGCACGCACTGATGATTTCTATGCCGTCATCAGAAAAAAGACTGCATCCCTCCTGGCAAGGCTGCGTTCAAGCTCAAACAGTATCCTGATGATGATAGCGGGTAAATTAGAGTCACCGATCCTGGAACATTTTGTCAAAGTTCTCGTTCGATGACTTAAATGGAATCTTGATTTAAGGTAATTTATACTAATAATAAAATAAAATACTAACATAGTTTTTAAGATTGTACTTTACTAACAATCATGGGCCTCTGTTGTCTAAATAAAGAAATGATTTATTAGGTCGTGATTCGCCTGCAATTAGAAGTACCCTATTATAGGCTGATAAAACTTCGATTAAATACACGGAAATAGCGTCCAAACGTGTAACACCTTACTGGGGAAATGGAAGATTTTGTTTATTTTTGTAATCAAAAGCGTTAAATATAATTTCACAATGATTTGACAGTTAAATATTTATGGTAACGTAATATTTTAGCTATAAGAAATAAACGTATTGGGACGTTAAGTTAGAAATGGAAACCAAAAGTAGATATCAAATAGCAATGATTAAAATAGAAAGAAAAAAGTTTACAAGTTTGCATTGGTTTTATAGATATTTAAGAAAAAGTTCGTAGAACTACAGAAAAAAGTCGCAAGACTAGTCAAGAGTTTTAACCCCGTATCTCAAAAAGGAATTAGAAAAACCACTAGTCTCGAGACGTAGCAACACTTGGATTTTAAATCTCCAGGCTAGTGTTACCGCATTTTGCAAGCAATAAATTTAAAATAGCCGAAACGCATAGTTGCGCCAAAATTTGATTTAGTAAATAAGAGCTTATAAAAGAAACGTTATATGGACACTTGGCAGAAGTTTGCCATGCTGAAAATATAAATAAACAACAGTAATTTAAAAAAAAAATTAATATACAATTTATTTTTAAGGTTTTTGAGGCTTTATTCGCAAATAAAGAGGCTTCTGGGAACGCCGAAAACGCAACTAAATTGAGAACTTTAAACATAAGAACATAAACATTACAACGACAGAAAATCTGAAAAAGAATGTCAATTTTTGTCCCAAGTGAAATCTAGGTTCAATGCAATGTATAGGGAGGATTAAAGAATTCTGAAATCCGCGAAATTCAAGCTGCCGCGTGGCCGCGGCTGCATCTTGGCACGGCCGGGCCATTCATAGGGAGCTGGCAGCCTCCCCCCAACATTAACTGGCATCAAAACGGATATCGTACTAACATTATGAACGGACAATAAAACCCTACAGAGCTTTGTAGTTATAGGCTGATTACACCTACCGAGTAGAGAAGCGAGACAGAAGTCTCGGCCGAGTACTCGGTGCGTATAATAGGCTGATTACACCTACCGAGTAGAGAAACGAGACATTAAAATGTCACTCGGCCGAGACAGGGCTGTGGCCGAGTGAGTGTTTATACCGTATTTCGAAATTGTGGCGAGATAGTCAGTCAGTTCAGTTTATACCCGGTACCTACAAGGACAAGTGACGCTGATATGGATCGGAAAAAATTGATTAGAAAATCCACAAAGCTGCTTATACCTCTTCTGGTAGAAGAATTAACAGAATTGTTGGCTCAAGAGAAATCTCGCATTTGGACGAGACCATGGATTTTAAGAAGACCTGCGTTAGGTGCTACAAACACCATTTTTAATGAATTACAGTTGGAAGACCCCGATGAGTTTAGAGCCCTTCTGAGAATGACTGTGGAAAATTTTATATAGCTGTATACATTTTATAGTAGTTTCGATGCCCCATTTATTATTAGTAGACATGCTGTATTTTATTACGTACTATACTACTGTATTACTATTTTTACTTTTAAAATATAATACCACAAGAAAACAATTGCGCGCGCGGCGTAGCAAGAATCGACTGGCCAGTGGCCGAGAGGCGAGACAAGTGCGTGTTCAGACCTGCCGAGTGAGCGAGCGAGACAGTGCGGGGAAGCGGGAGGGTGGGTACTCGGCCTAGTAAATAGAATGGGAGCCGAGCTAATGTCTCGCCACTTTGCTCGGCCGAGTGGTCGGCCGAGCACTCGGCGAAGTGTAATATCGAGCCTAACCTCTATCTGGAAATGCTTTAAGGCAAGTGGGTAGGTATGGTAGGTAGGTTATGTTGCGCACCGGGCAGGGCAGGGCAGGGCAGGGCAGGTGCAGGTAGGACATTGTTTTCGCGGTGATATTATTGAACTTTTCGTAAGTTTTAAAGTGGAGTATTTTATTATCCTTTTGTTAAGTTTTATCAATTTGGCACCCAATATGGGGTAGCATACGCGTTGGGCACCAATCGCAAGCAAACAATTGGTTAAATTACAATATTGCACACATTTCAATTTTATGTAGGTAATATGCATTTTTAAACAATTTCAATTTTATGTAGGTAATATGCATTTTTAAACAAGATTTCTAGACCATGGTGAACTACTACACTTAAATTAGACAGTAAAGGCCTATCCGCACACAACAGTGCCGGCACGTGACCGACAGTTCCGTACCGTACAGTTCCGTGACGTGCTATTCATATATGTCAGTACCGTGTCGACAGGTGCAGTAATTTTTACCCTAGTACCACAGCAATTTCACGTGAAAATGCCTCGATATTCAAAATCACAATGCTTTAATATTAGGTGAAGATGAAGAAATTTACGTGAGAAGAAGGCAATGGGTTCATAAAGAGAAGAAGGAGAGTTCGCCACTCTATATAAACATCTGATAGAAAAATTATTGTCCATGTATTTTCTATGTGAAAGGTCATAAATTGCAGGATGTACACGGACTAATTCAATCAACTTTTCGTCGTCCATCTTGGAATACTGCGACCGTGTCAGGCAAAATATTGTCCGCCAGAAATTCACGTCGGATCACGGCGAGCGTCGGCGCAGTACTGACATCACTGAACGTCACTGTCACTGACGAGTACGGATAGCGTCGAACAAAATGTATGCTACATTATCATTTTTCACTGACACTGATGGATACGTTACTGATCGCCACGTGTCGGCACTGTACCGGCACTGTTGTGTGCGGATAGACCTTAATGCAAGCCAGAAAAATAAATAATTATAATACCCGCATTTATTTAAAAGACCTCAAAAAATTACTTAAATAGAATTGACTTTCAAATGTCGGTTGGATGTTAAAGTTATACCCGTGCAGTGTGTATCAGCAAGAAAAAATAAACTAGCCACACAAAGCAAAAATATTACAACTTTTAGGAATTAAACTTTCGCATTGGACGGTTGGAAGTGATTTAATCAGCATGCAAACAAAATCAAAGTACTCACATTAGATAGATTCGCTTTAGGCGCTGCCGCGTCCGCGGAGAACTGCGAGGCATCGATGTTCAGGGGCCCAAGTCTGCTATTTTACATCATTTGCCATTATGGCACAATGCCATTGCAATCCAATTGCCATTGTTCCAAAATTTTCTAGTCTGCTAAATTCACAATGGTCGGTCAATGGTCTTGTAATTGTATTGTAATGGCATTGTAGTTGAAAGGGAATCGGTATTGCCATTAGCTTATTAAACGTCAAAAATAAGTTTATTTTATCTGTAACTATCGAATTGACTTTAAACGTCAATGTCATTTTACTCATTTGACATTTAAATTGGAAAGTGGATTTTTAAATGTTACTTGTCTCTGCTGGATTTTGGATTTGAAAATCAAACTTTCAAAGTTGTTTGTGCCCACTTGCCCAGTGCTAAGTTGTATAAAAATGGTCCTTTTGGAGCAAATTGTGGCCTTGATCGATTTTCTCGAGAGGCACACCGAGCTTGCGCTTGGCCACTGCAGCCGCACAAGTGAGGGGCGCAGCCTGGCAAAGCGGCGCTGGGTGGAGTGCGCTCAAATTTTAAATTCAGTTGCGGCAGACTGTCCTACCAAATCTGCTACAGAATGGAGATCAGTAAGTAATGAAAGCTTTATATTAATTAAGATAAAACTTCTCAGCATATTAACAAACCTAGCTTTTGCCCATGGCTTCGCCCGCGCAAATGTCACTTTTTTCCTGCGGGAATCCTTCACTTTCCCGGAATTAAAGGTATCCTATGTGCATAACGTAATAAACTATCTGCGTGTCAGCATCCAATTCGTTCCGCCGTTGAGTAAACATGTAAACTTATACATTTATAATATTACCTAGTAGGATTCTATGCCTGAGTTTAATGCTATTTTTTTTAACTAGTTCTACAATGAATATAAATGCAAATTGACAAAGAAGATAAAACTTCAAAAGCGTGAGATGAGTGCTACAGGTAGGTAATTTATTTTTGGCAGTTTATATTATATTAGCAGTTTATATTTTATTATTATTTATTTCCACATTAAAGGTGGTGGGCCTGCAAAAGAAATAACCCTGACCCCTCTTCAAGAGCGGCTTTATAATATCTTGGGCCGGGATATTGGGGAGCCATTAGCTGGTGTGCGCCATAACCCACTCTCCGTAAGCTTTATAGCATAAATATTGTAATACATTATATAATTTGCATCACTGCACTATTTGTCTGTTATGAGTTATTATTATACACTTTTCAACTGTCATGTTTTGTTGCACATTGTTTATTCTTTGTTTTTAAACTATTTTTATGCTTATTATTTCACTAACTGCATATTTTTTGTTAAATAGCCAATTGTATCATTGCCTGTATTGGAATCGGAACCTGATTCAGAAGTTAATGCTAGTGCAAGCACCATGTATAATTCTATTTCGTGAGTGGGAACAAAAGCTTTCTCTAACCTTTCTTTTTTAACAGTGCTTTAATTTTCTTTGTTTTTCATTCAATCATCAGATTGATTCCATAATATTTTTTTATTTTTTTACAGAATATTAGACATGCCTAATGTTGAATTCAAGATTTCAATTCAATTGATCATTCAAGACGGAAAAGAGCCATGGTCTATAATACAAGCATATGCGCCCACAGAGCAAGCAAATGACGACGAGAAGAACTTATTCTATACAACACTACAAAACACTATTGAAGAAACCAATAAAAACAAAATTGTGATGGGAGATTTCAACAGTCAAATAGGTAGGCAACAAGATGGAGAAACAAACACCATCAGACTCTATAGCCAAGGCAGGCGAAATAAAAATGGACAAAGACTCGTCAATCTTGCCCTCGAATACAATCTAAGGATAATGAACACCTATTATAAGAAAAGAACAAACAGGAAATGGACATGGATCTCACCTGATGGTAAAACCAAAAATGAAATTGATTTCATATTAACTAACACCCCGGGATTATTTAATGATGTAGGCGTAGTAAACCAACTAAATTTCAGTACAAACCATAGAATGGTTAGAGCTACTTTACGAACCATAAACACACAAAGAACAAGGAAACACATAAAAAGCATATCAGATCAAATAGCGACTCCAATTCCAGAAAACATCCTCAATAAAGTAAAAGAGCAAATAAACAAAATTATAAATATAGATTCAATCCAAGAAAAGTACAACCAATTCGAAAAAATACTAACTAAATTAGAAACTGAATTGAGGCACAGGAGCAAGTCAAACAAAATAGACAAAATAGGACAAAACGCAAGAACCATGATAAAAGAAAGAGGGGAGTTATTTGTAGACAGGAAAAAGAACATTAAAAAGATAGAGTCATTGAGTAAAAAGATCACATCAAGTATAAGAGGTCATAAGAAAGAAATACGTTTAAACAGAATTCGATCTGAAATAGAAAAATCAGGAGGCATCAAAAGAGCACTGAAGAAACTTAAGGATCATTCGTCTTGGATACCGAAAATGAGGGGAAAGAACAAAGAAAACAAGGAATACACAACATCAAAAAGAACAACGATTAGCAAAATCGCTACGAACTTCTACAAAAACCTTTACAGTTCATCGGAACTATCATTAGAAATCGAAAACCCTTACAAGGAAGAAGAAATCCCTTACATAGTAGAAAGCGAAACAAGACAAGCCATATTAACACAAAAAAACGACAAAGCCCCAGGAGAAGATAGAATAACCAATGAATTGCTAAAAGGGTCAATGGAGGCAATACTAAAACCACTAACTAGATTATTCAACGAAATCTTAGATAGTGAATTCATTCCGGAACAATGGACGAAATCAACCATAATACTGATTCACAAAAAGGGTGATAAAGACAAAATAGACAACTATAGACCGATCAGTCTTATGACAAATTTATACAAACTTTTTTCAAAAATTGTCTTAGGCAGGCTCACTAAACAATTAGACGCAGAACAACCAAGAGAACAGGCAGGTTTCAGGGCTGATTTCTCAACAGTAGATCACATACATGTAGTAAAACAAGTAATGGAAAAGTATAATGAATATGGAAAACCATACTACATTTCTTTTGTAGACTATAATAAGGCATTTGACTCCATTTCTCATAACTACTTATATAAAGCCTTGGTCAATCAAGGAATAGAAAATAAATATCTAAGACTTATAAAGAACATATACAGCAACTGCACTGCAAAAGTACAACTAGAAAGGATTGGAGAGAAATTTAAAATTCAAAAAGGAGTCAGACAAGGGGATCCTCTGTCTCCCAAGCTCTTCCTGGCTGTGTTAGAGGACATTTTCAGAAATTTAGACTGGGAAGGGTGGGGAATAAACATTAATGGATGTAGGCTGTCACACCTGCGATTTGCAGACGACCTGGTACTGTTTAGCGAGGACCCAGTCACCTTACAAGAAATGCTTGAACAATTAGCAACAGAGAGCCAAAAAGCAGGTCTGACAATGAATACAATTAAAACAAAGGTTATGACCAATAGACACCAACAAAAAATTAGTGTAAAGAACCATGATATAGAGTATGTGAATGACTACATCTACTTGGGCCAAATAATTGCACCAAACTTGCAGATGGACAAAGAACTGCAAAGACGAGTAAATAACACCTGGGCTCGCTACTGGTCGCTGAAAGAAATATTGAAGAACAAAAACACTCCAATGCCAATTAAACGTAAAGTATTCAACACATGCATCCTACCAATACTTACTTACGGGTGCCAAACGTGGGGCCTGACGAAGACTCACACTCAAAAACTAAAGGTATGCCAACAGGGGATAGAGAGAAGCATGCTGCACAAAAAAATGCTAGATAAATGGAGACTGACCAAAATTAGGAAAATAACAGGCGTGACAGATGTATCAAAGAAAATTAAGAGACTCAAATGGCGCTGGATTGGACATGTGGCTAGATCTCCGAAAGAAAAATGGACCAAAGAGGTCATATCATGGTACCCCAGAGATGGGA
Source organism: Erebia aethiops (assembly GCA_923060345.2). Classification (NCBI taxonomy): domain Eukaryota; kingdom Metazoa; phylum Arthropoda; class Insecta; order Lepidoptera; family Nymphalidae; genus Erebia; species Erebia aethiops. Next base: position 393,601 of record CAKLPR020000021.1, read on the forward strand.
AGAGAGCAAGAGGACGGCCACAAAGAAGATGGGAAGATGACCTACCAAAGGGATGGCGTAGATTAGCACTCGACAGAGAAAAATGGCGAATTCTAGAGGAGGCCTATGTCAAAGGACAACCTGATCAAAATATAAATTAGTGCTGGTGTTATTAATTTAAATTAATTATGTAGATTAAGTTAAATAGCATAAAATTAATTATTATTAGCATAGGAACTTAGTTTTAGGAACTATTGATCAGAGAATAAAGGCTATTTTTATTTATTTTTTATTAATGTTGAATTAGAAAATATTGATTCACCAGTATTAAGGTATATATTACAACTGCAGAGAATTTAAATAAATGTGTGAAGACTACTGTTATAATAATGATAATGTATATTTTTCAGGTTAGAACAAGAAACAATATTTGATAGTAATCAGCCAAGCGATTGCCAATCTCCAGTAGGAGATGGCACTGTAAGAAGAAGAAGAAGTGAGCAGCCTGCAACTAACCAGCCGGCAAAACGGCGTCGAAGACAGCAAGAAGGTATTTCATGCAATTGCTTTTTAATGAGGGGTTTCTATTATAAGATCTACTGGCAGCACTGTAACCGAAAGGTCCATCGATATAGATTATACAAAATGTACTGAGTGCCTTGTTGTTTAGTTATTTTGTTTAGACTGTCTGTAGTTCGTGGTCTGTAGTTACGATTAGAAAATTTTGAAAGATAACATACATGCACAGACTAACAAATAATTATTTCCTTATTACAGAGAGAGACCAAGCTGCGCTAGAAGCTTCCCAGGCCAGGCTTGAGCAGATTGAGGCAAAAAATGCTGAGGCAACTTTGGCTCAAGCCCGGGCAACAGAGAACCTTGCTGCTGCTATTGACAGGCTGGGGACGGCAACAAATCAAGCCGCTAATAGGCTGGCTGTTGCCATAGAAAAAGTTGGGGACATAATAGGCAAAGTTTTTGCCTCCCATGAAAAATAAATAAAACAATGGTTGGTAAAAAATCACTCAGGTAAGTAATTTAATTAAAAAAACATTAATTGCTGTATATAATATTTAATAACTTATTTAAAATTAAAAATTTACTCATTTCTCCACAGCCTGTTGATGAGAGCCTGCTGCAGTGCTCTACCTTCAAGCAGACCCTGGTTCACTCGATGGCTTTGTGAACGAGGTGCTTCGATAGCACTTTCCATCTCGGCCCTCAAATTGTGTTCATCCTGAAGTATACAAATATTATTTAATTCGTAATATTATTTAATCATTGCTGAAAATAATCACATTGAAATTATTCTATTATTTCTAATGCAAAAAAACATGTCAAATTGATAACCTTCTATTTTTTTGCAAGTCTCACTTCGCAGTCATTGATTCAATTGAACTTGGAGCATTAATGTGCCATTGTAAATATAAATGGAAAAAAAATTTATATAAAAAATATTCATGTTCTATTTTATAAATAAACAATATAATTTCAGTGTCTTGAAATTTAGTATTTTTTTCATTTTCCCCTCATATATTTTTTAAAAGAATTAACACAAAAATAAAATCACATGCCTGTTGCAGATGAACAGCTTCCTCAGGTGTCAGTGGAGGCACAGGTGCTTTTGCCTTGTTTGCAATATTGTGCAAAACGCAACATGCATTAACAATCTTGCCTGCTGTGACTGGATTGTAATGCAAAGCATGTGTTCCAAGCAAACATCTGTAAAAATTTATTTGTAAATAAAACACCTATCAATCAAAATACAATATTTGCTATAGTTCATCTGTCTAGGATACCCTTTTTAGGATTCCATACCCAAATGGTCCCAATGGGAGCCTATTACTAAGCCTCTGCTGTCCGTCTGTCTGTCTGTCAGTGGGCTGTATCTCATCAACTGTAATAGGTTTTTTTATACTATTATCTCAAATAGGATTTCATTTACTTTACCGACCTGAAACGTGATTTCAAAACTCCTATACAACGCTCTACTGTATTGCGTGCAGTCACATGCTTTACATAAAATGTGTGCTGTGGTGTCCCCTCTATGGTATTCAGGATCGGAGTCATCATGGTTTTCCTCAGAGGGTAGCCACTGTCACCTGGAAATCCAACCAATGTTAACCCATGAAGGTGTTTTACATGCCTTTCATAGAATTAAAATATTATTATTGTATATATGTAATACCTAATAAAAACCCTTGTTCCCCATTTGCTGCCAATTGAGTCAAGTGCTGACTGAGTGGGTGACTCTGCCACACACTTGAGTCATGAGCGGAGCCTGGGTTGCTGGCATCCATGCATAAAATATTTAAATCGGAGTCGCAGATCTGTAAATTGAATAGAATTCAAACATTTCTGTGGTGGTGTCATGTGATGCGGGTTGTTACGTTCCCTCAAATATGGTTGAGCGAAGCAATGGCTGGGTCATGCTTCATGCTCGTGAACGTGCCTCCGCATCTTAAGATGCGTTACATTGTTGTTTTTTTTCCTTCTATTGGAACTTCCCTTATTGTGGAAACACTGCATACATAGCATAGAATCTATTGTATTGTAAACTTGTTTTTGCTTTAAAAAGAGCAACTGCTGAGTTCTTTGCCGGCTCTTCTCAGCAGAACCAGCTTTCCGAACTTGTGCTAGATTCATAACTGTCATAAGAGCCAAAATTTGGCCTAAATGAAATAAATAAATTTGAATATGAATTTAGAATTGGTAAATAATGAATTGGTAGGTAAATCATATTACTATTTTAAAATATAATTCCAATAGGTACAAACTTACTATCATGACATTTAGAGAATGGAATCCCTTCCTGTTGTAATATCTCTCTTCATGGATATGTGGCCTTAGTATTGCCACCTGTGTTCCATCTATGCAACCCAGGACTCCGGGTATATCAAATTTCTGATAGAACCTAGAAAAGCATTCTTATTAATAGATATATATAACCAGGAAAATACAGTTAAGAAAAGGAACATTTCTCACTTAGCCTTGATGGCATTCCGGTCATCACGATGGGTGGGCCACACAACATATTTGCCAAATATGTTGTTCAGGCCCTCCGTAACTTGCCTCACATCTCTTGAGACAGTTTTCTGTGAGACATTGTGGAGGGCACTATGCCCAACCAATGTTTGGTCAGACCCTGATGCATAGAATGCTAATGCTATCAGAATCTGCAACAGAAATACTGGCATTACAGTCATACCATCGTCATGTAGGTAGGTATTCTTAAATTATAGCTAAGTATGCCTTCAGTGAAGCAATGAAAATTTAATTTGTTTTCTAACCTTAGTTTCCACCGATATTCCATCAATCCGACGTTGTCTGGGAATGAATGGAGTGAGCTCCTGCACTAGCCCCCTTACAGTCTCCTTCCCAAGCCGAAACGTTTTTACAAATTCCACCTCGGGAATATCCTGAAAGGGGTCTATAGAGCTCCGCAAGTGGCGGCGGGCTCGACGGCGGCTTCTTCGCTCCAAGCGATTGCGTTGGTTAACATCAACCGCGTTAGCCAACTCCAGAACATTCCACCTTAATCTCAACATGGTATTAACAATATTTCCCAATGGGACGACAGAGGAATACGCTAAAACCTTTGAATATTATAGCAACCGGCATAGAAGCAATGACCGCACAACAGTGTTGCCATTGGCGGCTGGAGAAATAGAACGTCGGGGTGTCTGAAAAGGAACGAAATTCGAGGTGAGGGAACGAAGAACATAATATAAGTTTTTAAATCAATTTTTTTCCAGAAAATTTAATTGTGCAAGACTTATAGGTTTATATAGGCATTTATATTCATTTATTAAGGGGGATGAGCACATCCGGCTCGCGAAATTCAAATTTAATTTGGTTTTTCGCAATTTGGAAGCTTATAACACATCGTAGGCTTATGGCCATGGCATGGCTATACTCACGTCAAACTCGATATTCGGATTAATTTCCTAAACTGGACACTTTCAAGCATAATTTTTAATATCAACCTGTGAAGATGATACTGCTATTTTCGCAATTTCAATGCCATAAGCCTACGATGTGTTATAAGCTTCCAAATTGCGAAAAACCAAATTAAATTTGAATTTCGCGGGCCGGATGTGCTCATCCCCCTTAATAAATGAATATAAATGCCTATATAAACCTATAAGTCTTCCCAAGCTGCAGCAAACTACTAACTAGCACACAATATTAACCCCATAAAGACATAAAATTAAAAGTGGTACATAGTACACACTCAGTGAAAAAACTTCCCAACTCCCAAGCTGCAGCAAATCAAAAACTTTGTTTATTTACCAATTTAGATTTACTCCGTGACCCGTGTACTTCACCACAGAACATCACACACACAGTCGCCCATAGAGTATATTGAATATAGTGCAGTCGCCGGAACGGCGCGGCGGCACTCGGCAGTCGTCTCGCTCGCCACAGACTAAAGAAGCGTATTTTTTTGTTATGGCTGCGTTCGTACTTTCTTAGGAAAGGGCGGCAGTTTTGGGCCGGATGGAGAAACGAAACGCAATTTTTTGTTCTTGATTCTTGAACACAGACTATGTAGTCTTGACTTCCTTAATTATTTTCTAATTTTGTTTTCGTAAAAGAACGAAAAGAACGGTTGAAGTAAGGGAACGCCGAGGGAACGCTTGATCATAAAATAGAACGCTTTTCGTTCCCTAGGGAACGATCTGGCATCGCTGCCGCACAATGCCTTTTCGATGTTAGTACAATGATCATAGAACTGTCAAAATAATAGCAGACTAGAACATACATTCGATCATTGACTTGTCAATGACTACGAGACTAGCAATGTTCCAATGAAGTGTCAGTGGTACGCCATCGGGAAACCATAATGACGCCATTGAATTAGCAGACTAGAAAATTTGGCAAAAGTAGCAATTCTGAAGTCAGTGATCGACAATTGTGACACCATTGCAATAGCAGACTTGAGCCCTCTTCATAATGGACTTTGGACGTCAAACGGAACACATAATATTAAAATTTTACCTTCAAATAAAATTTCTATTATGTTTCCTAAGACGTCCGAAGTCCAGATAATGTCTTCCTGGTGCTACCATTCTATAAACACGTCATCATTATGAATCGAACAATGGCGGAACATGGCGGCTTGCTTTGGTTTTTGTTGGTTAGTTCACAGAAATGCCGTTGGGGGCGTTTTGGCGCGGGTCACGTGACGGAAAATCAGCGACATGAAATGAAAATGAAATGAAAATGAAAATATACTTTATTGTACACCATACATAAAACACATTTAAAAAACAAGAAATTATGGAAAACTGTACAAGAGGCGGCCTTATCGCTGAGAAGCGATCTCTTCCAGGCAACCAGAAAAGGAACTAATAACAAAAAAAAAAAAATAATGAGGGTGCACACAAAGTAGGTAATTAAAGACTATTATAATATAAAATACACAAATCTGTTCATATAAAATACATATAATTCATAAAAACATACATAAATAGTATACATACATACATATACATACATACATACATAAATACATACATACATATACATACATAAATACATGCAAGTTAAATATATAACAAATAATAGGTATAGGTATATTTAGATATAAGCTTTCTATCTAAGGAATAGAATGTAAGGAATTAGATTTACAAAATTAAGGAGGCAAAAAGTGCTTTTTTAAGAGACTCTTAAAAATAGGCAAAGATTTTGCCTGCCTAATATTAAGAGGGAGAGAGTTCCAAAGACGAACAGCTTTAATGGAAAAGGACTTGGAGTAAAAGGCAGTGCTATGAGAAGGAATTCTAAGAATTAGATTATTGTCAGAGCGGAGAGATCGACCAGAGTGAGAATCACTGAGAAACTCAAACCGTTCTTTCAGATAAGGAGGAGTGGCTGGATTGAAAAGAACACAGTACAAGAGAGATAAAAGATGAGTATTCCTGCGAAGATGAATTGGGAGCCACTCGAGTTTATTGCGAAATTCAGAAACGTGGTCATATTTACGAAGCCCAAATATGAACCGTATACAAAGATTTTGAATGCGCTCGAGTTTATTTAATTGCTCCACAGTTAAGTCTAAGTAACAAGCATCAGCATAATCAAGAATTGGTAAGAGGAGAGATTGTGCAAGCGCAATTTTAGTAGGTATGGGTAGAAAGTTACTCAACCTCCGTAGAGACCCGACAGCAGCAAACACCTTTCTACTTACTTCACTAACCTGGGGAACCCAAGACAGAAACTTGTCAAATACAACGCCTAGGTTTTTAACTGTATCACTATACTGTAATTGGACCCCATCAAAAACAACATGGGGAAGAGTAGCCCAGTCTATGCGTGATATTAGATTTTGACTACCTATTATAATGACTTGTGTCTTAGAAGGATTTACTTTTAGTCCGTAAGAATTGCTCCATTGAACAATACTATCCAAATCTTTATTAACTAAATCAATAGTCCTGGGTAAATCTTGTAATTTAGACTGAGCATACACTTGGAGATCATCAGCATACAGGTGGTAGTGAGAAGATATATGCTGAGTTATTGAACTTATGAAAATCGAAAATAGGAGAGGAGACAACACGCCACCTTGTGGTACGCCGGCACTTATCGAACACCAGTCAGAAAATCTTTCTTCGATACGTATCCGCTGCCTGCGCCCATGCAAGTAACTATGAAACCAGTCAACGACTCCAGGAGATATGTTAAGAGAAACTAGAATTGCTAAAAGTAATTCATAATCAACATTGTTGAAAGCATTGCTAAAATCTAGTAAAGTCAACACTGTTACACGTTGGTTATCCATACCGGAACGGATGTCATCGGTAATTTTGACTAATGCAGTAGTTGTACTATGGCCGGGACGGAAACCGGATTGAAAAGGATTTAAAAGGTTACATCTTGATAGAAATAGTGTCATTTGCTTATGAACTATACGCTCGAAAACTTTAGAAAGAAACGGTAAAATGGAAATAGGGCGATAATCAGAAAAACTGGATGGATTTGATTTTTTTGGAATAGGAGTTACCTGTGCATCCTTCCAAGAAGAAGGAAAAACACCGGTGCTGACAGAATGATTAAAGATGGACGCAACTACAGGAGCTAGCAGATCAAGAAGAGGAATAACCATTTTACGACTTATGCAGTCAATACCAACAGCATCAGAGTTGACTTCCTTAATACTTCTCTTAACATCACTGCAGTCAATTTGACTAAAAATAAAGGCGGGATCATCAGGAGTGGGCAAAGCCAGAATTTGATTTTTAGTATTTAATTTTGTTTTGTTTTTTTTTTTTTCGACATCTAGCGGAAAAGCGTGGAAAAGGCGATGTACTCTTCATAATGGACTTCGGACGTCTTAGGAAACATAATAGAAATTTTATTTGAAGGTAAAATTTTAATATTACCAATTTCGACCCTCGTTGCCTACAACTTAGGTCCAAATTAGAAATAACTAAGTTAAGATCTTTCCTATTTTTCAATATTAGATTTAGTTGCATATGAAACAAGGTTAAAAACATTGATTTAGAATTTTGTTATTATACCTACCTACTTAGGTTTTTGTCAATTCTTTGAATTTTTTCAGTTTGAATTTCTTTGAATTCTTTGACGGTGTCTGTACATCATACCTACAATAATAATATTATTATTATAAACTAGCGACTCGCCCCGGCTTCGCACGGGTGCAATGCTGATATTAAATAACCCCCGACCGCCGCCGCAACCGCTATGCATTTTAAATCTGTAATATCTTCGAAAATATTAATTTAAATTACATGCTGTAAAGGGCCATATGGATCTATACTAAATGCACAATGTATTTAATGTATTTAATTGGTGGATTAATGCTGTATTGCTTAAAATCGCTTCGTAAATAAGCCATTATTTCTAGTAAAAAGTAAAGAATAAAAAAAACCGGCCAAGTGTGAGTCGGACTCGCGCACCGAGGGTTCCGTACTGAAAACTGTAACGACCAAAGATGTAAAACGGTAATAATTACCTTTGTTAATGAACCGCAAAACTAACTTTGTTTGTAGAGGTTTACTGTTAATATCAAAAAAACTATGCTAGTTAGAGCATTGGCTATAGTTTTTCTGTAAAATATACATAAATTCCTATTGACCATAATTATTTCAGATTTTTCGACTGGTAAACTCCGGAGATAAGGGGGGGGGAACGGTATTTTTTTAGACTTTTTCCCCGATAAATCAAAAACTATCATGACTAAAAATAATTAAAAATCTGTTTTAGAATGTACAAAGTAAACCGTTTCATATGGTACCCCACACAGTACAGTTATCTCACTTTTAAATTTCAACCCTCCGATTTTCCTCCCTTTTTAAATAAGAACAAAAATAATTTCCAATTTTTTTTTAATTCCAGTGTCTTTGGGCCACTAATATACACAACTATTCCAAATTTCATGTCGATAGCTTCGGTAGTGTTGAGGCCACTACCCAATCTCAACGTACCAGCCCGTGGCCTCCGGGGCCCATAGCGGAACGGCGACGGGTCGCTGGAGTGGGTCCTCTTAGTGGACGGGTTTCAAACACTCACCTGCAGGCCTATTCTGTATCTCAGTGGCTTTTAAAATGACATGTCCAAGTTCAGTATGGAGGGTGGTTTTTTATTCTGAATGTCAATGAACCAGAACCAAACTGCCATTACGTGAAAGAGGAAAAAATATAACATTAAACGCCATTTAAATAATAATTTTAGAAAACCCCGTTTTTTTTATAAATTAATTATGAAAAATATCGTTTGTAGAAAATATTTTTCGATCGATGGCAACATTAAAACTTTTTCTACCTGCAGGGCGACCGCATAAATTCTGCGTCAATCTCAGATTAAAAACCTAAAAGATTTCGCCATATTCCAAACTGTCAATGCAAAAACGAGATAGCTTTATGGCGTATTGCCTTTATAAGAAAGGTAAGTGAATACTTGTTTTTTGTCACTGTCAGCGTGCTCAATTTTTTTGCCTGCCAAAGTTCATTTTGACGTACATCTTTGGCACACAAACTTATGTACATTGGAGGTTATTTACCTGAGATTGGAGGTTAGATAAGCAGTCAAAGTTTTTGATTAATTATTATTATTAAAACATATGTAGGTGAAATCGTAAGTGAAATTTAGTGTTCTATAAGCTATTGCGCAATGGTGAGTTGCAGTATATTAGGCTGCAAAAGCCGCAGCGAAAGGAAAATCGAAGGAATCAAATTTCACAAGTAAGTGGTCAAAATCTTGATTTAGTGACATATTAATCTTTGGATCTTTATATTAAAGTAACTATAATCATGTTTAACTAATGTTTACTCAGGTAAATGAAAGAAATAGAGCCTATTTTTCCAAAACTGATAAGAAAAGTTTGTTTGAAAACGAGTATATTTGAAGTGTTGCCAGGACACAAATTCAAATCCTTCCATTCGGGCAAGCGCGCATGGTCGATTTTTTCTCTCTTAACGTACCGATACTCTATTATGATACCGTAATTACACCATCACGTCTTATACTTTGTAAGCATGACGTTCAGAAGGTGTACCTAACTACTTTGTAGGTACCTATTTTGAAAAAAGATGTTTTTTAGTTTGTGCGTAGTTGTCACGGAGAAAAGAGTAACTACCGAGTTGTGGGTACCGGCCGATAGGGGGCGCTGCGGGTGTGCCGGTGTGACAGCACGTGGCACCGCCGCGCGCCTTTTAGGTTAGGACGTGACAATAAAAGAAATGGGATGAACAGAATTAGGTCTACGTAGGTACTTACCCAAACTTACCTACGCAGTAATCGCTTCGGATAGACACAGCCGTCGGGCATCGAACCTTTGGAGTCGAGGACCGTTCGGCAGCACAGGTGGCGCGCCTCGCGCCCAGCGGCAGCTTACAATAGGGTTATTGGCGAATGGGGAACTTTTCAATGAGAACGAATGAGTTACTTACTCGCACGATAATTAATTTTAATCAGTGAATTTATACAAAAGAGAAATACGACTTAGGATCTAGTTATAGGTACGTTCGCACTTACAATCCATTTTCTCTACTATACCACTTAGTCCTACGCTCGAAGAAACTCGAAGAGTAGACTCGTGGGGCAGGTGGCAGCGGCCACGGCCGGCTGCTAACCCTCAGCGAACGCGCCAAATGCGCGCGGCAGGATACCAGAAGAATAGTTCGTAAATTCGCGCATCACGAAGTTTCGCGGGCACTTTCACTTGAAATTACGGCACATTTGTGTTTTTCACTGATTGCACTATTTATTTAGTAAGTACATTAATAAAGTTAATATAACAAGAACAGATCACGCTTATATGGTGACCGTCCTACAAAATGGCGGAACATTCCATAGCAAACTCGGTCCGGAGACACGAGGCAAAAATATATGTCACTAAAGAGTGAGAAAAAATAAAGGAAAAAAACTAATGAGCCATGCCCCCATTGTTATGGGACCAGGCAAAGGCTGGGTTAGGTACTGAGACCTCCCATTTTAAAAGGAAACACCGGGATACCGCATAGCGGTCTACACGCGGTCAAATTCACATTTTCCGGGCCTATAGGAGACCACGGGCTAGCGCGGGCACACGCTTGGAAGCTTCGGGGCTGACTCCGTCGACGCACGGACCGCTTGCCGTGGCCCTCTCGCGTCGGAATGTCGCAACACGCGCGACAAACAATAGGTGATGACAAGGATAGCCATATGGGCTTCCTATCTGGAGCGAGCGAGACAGCGCGACTTCGCATTTAACGTTACTAACCAATGCTTAAATCGCACTTCTTTCATAAAAACTATGCGTTCGGTAATATTGGAACTTGACTAAAAAGTAAATTTAATCTATAATACTACATAGTCTATGGCGCAGTTAAATGAATTATGACGCCTTATTTTACATAAAAAAATGAGGATGTGAGGCACTGTGAGGTCAACCTCTGTAAATCAGTTCAAGAACAGACTGGATAAGCACTTAAAGACAAAGCACAATGTTTGATATAGGGGCATCAGTGAAAGTTGTGTATCCTATTGTAATTAATAATAATAATATGTAACTTAAACTGAATGGAAATGAAACAAGGTCCTAAAGATGAGGTTTATACAGATTGTAATCTCCAGACCAGCCAGCTGGTGGACTGCAATTGTTAAAGCTATTACAAAGTTTACGGAGAGGCATTTATTTTGAATCAATAAACATTCTATGAACTACAGGTGGTGTACACTTGCTAACAGTTTATGTGCTTGTAAAAGCTCAAATAAGCTGATGTATTTTTAGATTCTCAGATGATTCTACAAAATACAATGTATATTTCTGTTGGATTAGTGTGAAAATTATTTGTTACAATATTTTTGAAATGAAGGATATCATTATTACAATTATTTGAAAAAGAAACTGAAAACCTCTATAATCCATACTAATATTATAAATGCGATAGTGTGTCTGTCTGTCTGCTTCACTTTAACGGCCCATCTTTCCTACCGATTTTAATGAAATTTGGTATAGAGGTAGGTTACATCCCTGGGAAGGACATAGGCTATTTATCCCATACAATTAAGGAGTTTCTGCGGGAACGAAATCCGGGAAGTCACAGGCATCATTTAAAGCTGGTTGAAATTTCATTTTAATTTTAATTTTTTTTCATTTCATTTATTTTTTCCAAAAATCATTACAATAATTTTGGTTAAAAAAAACATAAAAAGAAATAAAAACATGTTGTTATGTGTAAGTCAAAATAAATAATGCATATACATATAAGTAAGTAATATATTTCTTTATTTCAGAAATCTGTCTGGAAATGCTATATCTACTTTATCAAGAGAACTCCATCTGCCAAATTTACAAAAGTTGTAAGTTTAATCCTTAGATTATTATTCATTGGTTTAATCTAATCTAGATACCTATCTAGCAGGGGCAAGCCCTCTTTACAAGCCAAAAAGCCTGGCTTGCCTTAATATTTATTATATAAGTAGGATTATTAGTCATATGTTATACAGGCAGCAATATAAATCAAAAATAAAGACTACATAAGTAAAAGAAGACGGAAGAATAGGATGGGCAACACCTAAGTGCTGGCTTGCCTATCTTTGAACCCCAGTGCTATCTAGTTTTATCTACATTATAATAATATTATGAAACGGTGTTTTGATGAAGCTGTGTACAAGTGTCTGGTAAAATTATGAGGTGCCAGTAGAGTGGCATTGAGGCACAATTTCTATTTTATTAATCATCTTAACTCAGCTTATTTATTTTGAGTGTGAAGTAAGGTTATATGATAGGCATAAACATACCTTATGTAGGTATGTTTATGCCTATCATAACCTGCTCCTAGTGAGGTGCATTGGCCCCTTCTCTCATTTGCCACACTTGTCACTCAGCACATCTTAAATCCACTTGCCGCATTGGATGTTAATATCAAGGGAACCAACTACTGAAATTAATGTTTCTGTGTATTTGTTACCAATGTATTCACATTTAATTTATACAATCTACTTCTTTTGTACATTTAATATTGGCACTTGGGTGAAGCTTTCTGGTATATGCCAACATACATCATACAATCAGTAAGCGGCATGCTAGTCGCATTGCAATACATGCCAGAAATAAATTGGCGAATATTTGTAAAATTGTAACTGTGTCACTCTCCAGGTTTTCAACATTACCCATGCCAAAAATCACGTCGATCCAATGCGGCGTGATTGAAAGACAAACCAACAAACACTTTCGCATTTATAATATTAGTATGATTCTCTGTCTACAATTCATTCTCAATAAGCATAACGTTTGGCATAAAGTGACGGAGTTTCTCAACGTTTCACATCCACAGCATTCTAAATACTTTTTCTGAGTGAGTAAAAACGACTTTTGCTCACTGCTTCGAAGTAGCAAAGGTGCGCTTTTCGACATAGAGGTGAAATAACTATTTACCTCGTAGAGTAGAAAAGGTGACGTTAAGATGAAAATAAAACAAATAATACATTTTTTAATAAACTATATATATTTAATAATCAATTAATTACAGCATAGACCAGTATTTCTAACAGTGATTTGAGACCTTACAGTCAAATTAAATTATACTAAGTACATAGTGGTCGTGGTACTGTTATGTCTATAAAATAAGTCTGATATTATATATGTATATCCAATTCCCAGAATGAACAGTCTCCAAAACGGATTTTCCGGGAATTGGACATACCAGATATTCAGAGCAGCATGATTCAAGTATAACTAATAGATTCAGTATTATCATTTATTTAAAATTATTTTTTATGTCATTTTCATTAAAAGTTAAATATATTTTCATGTCAATATAAGACTAGCAGTAATATTGAAACGATATTCACCCAGATTACTTACTGGTAGTATAACTGGGAAAAAATAATCTCAATATTCCTACTAATAATAGTATAAAATTGGTAGTCACTATGGGAAATGCCCCGCATTTCGCTCAAAGTGCGCTCCGATTGGTCGACCGTCCCACCAGATCGCAAGATGATACCCGCGACTTCACCTGCGTGGACTAAAGTTATTTTAGTCCCATGGGAACTTTGATTTTCTGGGTTAAAAATGTCCTTCCCCAGTATGCAACCTATCTTTGTACGAAATTTCGTCAAAGGCGGGTCGTGAAAGCGTAGCATAAGGACAGACACATTTTAACATTTATATATTAGCGTGGTAAGCTTCCTTTGTTATCTTGAACGTCGGCAAAGTAGCGCCTATTCAACATCCATACAACTATTATAAATGCGAAAGCGTGTTTCTGCTATGCTTTCCCGGTTCATCATTTCAACCGATTAAGGTGAAGGTAAGTGAGGTAGGTCACATTCCACAGTTTTTATCCCGGAAAATTATGTTCCCGTAAGCATTTAAAAACTTAAACCACACAGAAAAATAAAGAACTTAATCCGTCGCTGGGATCACCTAGTTATCATACTAATATTATCATACTTTTACTATTATAAACGCGAAAGTGTGTTTGTTTGTTGGTTTATTCTTCAATCCCGCCGCAACCAAGCAACGAATCGACGTGATTTTTGGCATGGGTATAGTTGAGGACCTGGATAGTGACATGGGACTACTTTATGGGCTGGTGATAATTTAAAAAACCCCGGTTGAGTTTGTTGTGGACTCTTCTCAGACCAGGGCGCGTTTGGAACCCTCGTAGCTTTAGTTTTAAGATACCGTAGTTAATTATCACCATCTAAGTCTTATTCCTTGTAAACATGACGTTCAGAAGGTGTACATTGTAGGTACCTATTTTGAATAAAGATGCTTTGAGTTTGTTTTTATCCCGGAAATTTAAGCTCCCGTGGGAATAAAAAAAAAACACGCGGACGAAGTCGCGGGCATTAGCTAGTTATAAAATTAATGCAACAGTGATGTAACGATAACCCCTATATATGTGGTATTTCCCCAGTTTCACAGCTTGCGGCGCGCCCTAGGGCGGTGGTAGGAGGGTCTGGGCACTCGCACTTTGTCGTCGCTGCCGGCCGCCGCTCCCAAGCTCTCGTCCAAAGGCTCCGCTCGCGGAGTGAATAACTTTCTCCGGCTGCGGGTTATGCTGAAAGTTTAAAAAATGCTTGTAAATGCATCATACTGTTAGGCTGAACATTAACAAATTAGATCCTTGACCTTGAGTATCTTACTGTCTCAATGGCTCTCGAGAGTGACAGCACTGTTGGGAACACCTAGAGTATGGAGTGTAGAATAGAAGGAGTAACATCTCTTAGGGGAGAAAAGTTGAAAAAGTGTCCAGTGGTTGCTGAAAATAACAGTTCAAAAACCTTCCACAGTGGCGCTGGAGTAGCAAAGGGTATAGCGACTAAAGTAGTTAATTATTGAAAGTTTCAACAACTTATGTCGTACAAAATAATGATGAATATTTTCTTTCCTTGTTTATTTCTCAAACCTACTCTAATAATATTTGGCGCTTCCTTTTAAATTTACCTTAATGCTAATGTGTTATGTGGCGCCCCCAATGTGGTGCATTTCGACGGACACTTTTTATATGCAGAGATAACTTCCCTTCTACACTCCATAATCTAGAGAGAAATCGAGTTGTAATGTCAAGATGGCAACTGTGTCTGTGAGATTAAAAAAAGGAATAAATAATAATGAAGTGGATAATCAGTGTTTCCTTTTAATAATACTAATATTATAAATGAAAAAGTGTTTTTGTTTGTTGGATTGTCCTTCAATCAAGCTGCAGCCTGCAACAGAGCAACGGATCGACGTAATTTTTTGCGTAGGTGTAGCTGAGAACTTGGAGTGATATAGGCTACTTTTTATCCCAGAAAATTTAGGAATTCCCGTGGAAATTTAACCGGTATAAATATAAGTTAAAATATTATAAAAAGCAAAAATATATAAGGCTTAAACTGCAATCATGACCTCAGTAAAAAAAGAATCTGTTTCATGACAATCAGAAAAGAATAAAGTCTACAATAACTACTTCATAGTGTTGCCATAAAAACTTACATTTAAAAAAAAGTTGCTAATCAAAATCTGGATCAAAAGCTATTCTATTTGCCTGCCATTTCAAATACAAAGTACATGTACTTGTAGTGGATAAAAAATAAAAAAAACATTTTTTGGACGGAAGTTACGCACTTAAAGAAATTTGACTTGGAAAATTTGTGATAGAAGCGACGCTTCTTAGGTATCGTTTCAATTCAGAATGGCAAACAAGTTGTAGCTCTAGTTTTCTAGTAACAAACTTGACAAATCTTGTAAAAAAAATCAAAAACATTTTCCAATACAAGTTCGCCCTTGACTGCAATCTCACCTGGTGGTAAATGATGATGCAGTCTAAGATAGTAGTGGGCTTATCTGTTAGGTACCTGACAGTTATATTAAACCATTACCCCTATCTGTTTCTACACTATACAATGCTCCGGGCTCCCTGCGGAAAGGAACAGTGCTAGATCTAGTTCTGACAATTTAGTTTAGAGATGGTGTATAGATTAGCCACAGTAAGAAAATTTAGGTTAGAGTACTTTCAAGAATCCATACTTATAATATTATAAATGCGAAAGTGTGTCTGTCTGTCCGTCTGTCTGCCTGCTACGCTTTCATGGCCCATCTGCTCGACCAATTTTGATGAAAATTTGTACAGGGGTAGATTGTATCCCGGGGAAGGACATAGGCTACTTTTTATCCCGGAAAATGAAAGAGTTCCTGCGATGAGAATCATCTTGTTTCAAGTAATTCAAAAGCCAAAATTTTATATTTAAATTAATAAATTACCTCTTCGCCGGACAGCTCTGTATGCCAAGTTTGGGAGGAGAGTTTTCCTGGTTCTCAAGCTTTTCAGGCGACGGTATATCCTTCGAAGCTATCACAGGTGCAGGCAAGCCCATAGTTACGTCAGAAAACTCCACCTGAAGATTACCTATATCTTCTAATTTGCCTTTTTCATTGTCCTCTTCAGTTGCCCTTTGCCTACGTAACCTTAGGTTCCTTCTAGGTTTCGATTTACTCTCGCACTTTGATGTACTTTCTAAAAGTAGTTCTCCTTCAATAACTTTATTTTTGCCCTGTTTCCTTTCCGTTTTTGCCTTTCCCAAGTTGGTTTTATGTCGTAAGTTATAATGTGAATCTTCAAATTCAAATTCTGTTTTGTTCTGGTTTTCTTCAGTACTTTCTTGAGAAACTAGTAGATCGAATTCTGTAGCTCGCGGTGCTGATATGTCTTTAAAAATATTTTCAAATTCTACTGTTGTATCATTGGTTTTTGTACAATTTGCCTGAAGTTGTGATTCATTATTGTTGTCAAATGGGTTAATGTTACTCTCGTCCATTTTGGATGTTTGTTTTAATATATTATCTGTGCATATAATTCTAAGACAATTACTGTCTATTACGTTAGCAGCTGTTGCTTCTATTTTAGACGTTACTTTTTGAACGGTATCGTTTATGTCATTTGATTCTGATTTTATTGATGGTATTACATTGTCAGTATCGATGTTGGAGCAAATTTTATCTGCTATTGCGATTTTTTCGACAGACTGGAGAACGCGCTCAATGACTTTGGTCTGGGTTTCAACTATATCATCTTTATTAACTTGTGGAGACTCGAAAATGTCAATAGAGGCATGATGTTTTGACAAAAGAGCTAATTTTTTTACAGCACCAGTTTTGTTGGATTGTCCTGTCGCGTTTTCTCCAAGTAAATCCACATCAAGTGGAACAACATTAGTTTTTGAATTTTCATCAAGATTATTTTCAATTTTAGTTTTTTCTACACGAGAATTATCAAAAAAGAACTTTTTATTGTTAGCTTTTACAACAGTTGCAGGCGTTTTAGGATGTTCAATCAATGTATCAAAAGAACATCGTCAAAGTATTTTCTATTTTTTTTATCATGTTTAATATTTTAAAACTGTCCTGTGACTCTTTCTTTACCTCCAACGTCTCTCATCTCCATTTCTAAGCGTTCAAATTGTATTAATGAAGTATTGCTTTCGATAGATTGTTTTATATTGGGTGTAACACGAATCTCAGTTTTTGTCTCTACAGTATTCATGGGTAAATCAACCGTATGTTTTACTGAATTTGGAATTTCATCTTGAACTTTGTCTTCGACAACTTCGGATGTTGCCACAAAATAAGTTTCACGACTAAGTTGACGATTTGGTTCACAGATTTTTTCTTCCTGATTATTTACTTTTGCCACATCTTCATCATCATTTTTATCAACGAAATATGTACAACGCGAAGCCTTTTTAACTGGTGAAATAACGCCTGTTTCAGTATCGCTTTGGTCACTGTTATTTGTTGTATCAGTGCTATTTAAATTTTCACGCGTCGAAAGATATATGTCCTTATCGTGATCGTTCTTAGTATCATTAGTTTTTTCTTCATCACTGTCTTCTGAATTAAACTCGTTCATGCGAGAAGCGCGTTTGTACATATTTATTTCCTCGATCATACTTTGTCGTATCTGTTTGATACGGCTTATATCTTTCTTCATCACAACCGGTGTTAAGCTTTCGTTGTCACTAGATTCACTGTCGAGAGATATGACATCGTCGTTTTCTTCGGCAGATTCGTCGACTTTATCTGAAATTATAATATGATTATTCCTCATACATTATAGAGAAAAAAACCTTTGTACAAAATGTGCAGGTCTATTGATTCACACTACTTTTTTATTTTGAGTGGGCGTACAGAGTCAGCCAATGAGACTGATTCTGTTGTACAAAATCTCTAAACTAAAATGACATCTCTAAACCTAGTCCTATATCCCTTTCCACAAGGAGTATTATAAAAGGGATACCAATATATTTAAAGCTGTCACTTTAGTTTAGTTTAGAGATTTTGTAAAACAGAATTAGCCCCAGTTAGTAAGTTATATTTTATCAGAATGTTTATCATATTTTGTGTCCTTACCGGCGTCTCTTTGTTCGATGCACGTCCTTAAGTAGTCCATTTCTGCCGCGTCTCTTTCACGACCTAGCTCTAGAGCTGTTATTTTGTCCTGAAAATAAAAACAAATTATTCTGGCAACATATATTAATCCATACTAATATTATAAATGCGAAAGTGTGCCGTCTGTCCGTCTGTCCGTCTGCTACGCTTTCACGGCCCATTTATGCAACCGATTTTGATAAAATTTGGTACAGGGATAGGTTGTATTCCGGGGACCTCTACAGTCTACACCTCTAACTTTACGAAGTTATGTGCGTTTTATGAAATTAAATATCACTTGTAGTTCAAGTATATCAAGGTACAGGAAAACAACGTGAAGAAAAACGGGAGTGGAAGAAAACAGCCTGCATGCCGATAGTTCTTCATAATGTTAAAAAAGGTGTGACATCGCCAATCCGCACTTGATCAGCATGGTTGACTATAATTAGCAATCATTTATATATAAGGACTATAATAATTAACATATACAATGTAAACTCTATTTTACGCACTGAAGGGACTGCGCATTTAATGGTGTTACTAAGAGTTGTTGTTAATGGAGAGAAGAAACATCTATGTTATTTTACTATTACTATTATAATATTATTTACTATTAAAGTATAATATAGTAGTAGACGTAGTAAAGTCACCGTAAAATTGTAAAAACCGTTAGATTATAATCTAACTCGCGAGATTGTAATCTGTTAGGTATATTAACCCTATAGAACCTAGCACTAACTGTTTGTTTATCTCTAACCTAACCTACAAGAATGAGACAAGAAAACGTAAATACAATGAATATTTCAAAAATTGACACACAGAACATTGAATGGTTCACAATCTGTCGACAGTTTACAATCTAGCGAGATAAAAAGCGTTAGATTGCAATCTGACGGTTTTCACAATCTTACGGTGACGTATAAAAGTTTGGCTATAATTAGCCAAGCTCTTCACATTCAGATAGGAGACTTAAGCTCAGTCTAGAGCCAGCAATGGTTTTAATTAATTTGAAATAACCGAATTAACTTAATCATTGTTGTAATATTGTTTGGCACATCAATATTATAATTATAATACCACCAACTTATATGGCCCAGTGGCCAAAATTGGAACAATTTTTTATGCCCATTTAGTTTTTGTTTTTGTTTTATTTTTAATATTTACTAGCCACTCTGTCACCGAGTCACTAAGTTACTGGGACAATACTATACCTCCAGAATTGCGTTTTTTGACACCAGCTCCTCAATCTGAAACAAACAAGCTATAATTAATAAAATTAAAAAACCCGACTGCTCTGCCAAAAAGAAGTCACATTGGAGGATGTAAACATTCTAACGATACCCCATACATCCAAATCCGTTCAGTCATTTAGGAGTTATGGTGGAATAAAGAAACTCACATACATACATGAACATCACACTCCGTTTTTGGGCAGTCGTGTCAAAAGGAAGTTTATGTGAGAAACATAGCTTATGCCTGCGACATTGTCAACGTGGATTTATATTTTTAAAAGCACCGTTTGGAATTGCTCCTAATTTATTAGTTTGTAGCTGCAGTTACAGCATCTACAAATTAAAAAAATTAACAACCAAACATGCAGGAAATATTTGTAACTAGCTGATGCCCGCGACTTCGTCTGCGTGAATTAAGGTTTTTTGGTTCCCGCGGGAACTCTTTAATTTTCCGGGATAAAAAGTAGCCTATGTGTTATTCCAGACTCTAATCTATCTTCATAAGCCAAATTTCAGCCAGATCCTTTCAGCCGTTGGGGTGTGATTGAGTAACAAACATCCATACATCCATCCAAACTTTCGCATTTATAATATTAGTAAGACAAAGAGAAACTCCGTTCTAAGAGGACACGATCGAACGCTAAGCTATGTATATTTAATATTGTAGTCTGAAAAGACAAATTGGGAAACTGTAATGTCTTATCGAGTATGTCCTATCAATAAAATAAAAAATAGCACTCATTTCTGAATACCTACCCGGTCTTGGTATTTCGTGGGAGATATCCCCTGGTTCAGCTCTCGCAATCGGCACTCGTGTTCCTCCTCCATTTCTTCCATCTGCCAATTAATATACACACATACTATCACAAGGAAGGAAGTTCTCAGATAGTTCTTTAGTTTAAGATGATTCTTGAGATGGTAATATTTAAAAAAAACTATCGAGTTTGTTAAGATTCTTAAGAATTTTTTTACAAAAAAATTATAGCCAATGTCACTCGGGAGGATGTAAGGATTCTAATCTAATGTAAATAAACTTAATAATCCCCAAAAAATACATTTTATTTTGCCAAATGTGGGTATCAACTAGTAAAAATGTGTGATACGGATCCGATTACGTATATTTGGTGTCAAGATCCGCGGATACGGATACGGATTTTAACTTTCTTACTCAATCGGTGTCGGTGTGCGTGACCTTGAAACTAGTGATGTGCCGGATCGTTAAAAATGTATATCCTTGGATACGGATTTTACTTTTATTTGTACAGATATCCGGCACATGACTATCATAGACCCATGCCTCCTTCGCTCCGCCTCAAGAAAGTCGGGCACTTTTATATTCATTGCACAATTTATCTAATGCTAAAATACCGTACCTTGGCCTGCAAAGCCTTGATTTCGGCCTCGTAGAGCTCTTTGTACGTGGCCTTGGTCTCTTCCAGCACCTCCCACAGGATCTTCTCGTGGGCCGCTTGCTTCGCCTCCATACACGATCTGAGCTCCCTGTTGCGAGCCTGCGCCCTAATGAAAGTGAAACGATTTATTTCACGTAGGACAACTTGTGCCACTAAGGGATCATCCATAAAGTACGTCATCCCCCCCTTAAGGGTGGACAAGAAAGCTGAAAAAAAAAAATAACCCGGTTGAGTTTGTTGTGGGCTCTTCTCAGACCAGGGCGCGTTTGGAACCCGCGTAGCTTTAGTTTTAAGATACCGTTACCCATTATCACCATCATGCTTTTTAAGTAAGTAATTTTTAGACAACAATAAGTGTACCTACAGTGTTCCTATATTTAATAAATGACTTGAATCTTGAATCTTGAATCTTGATTCTACTTAGAAGAGCCGGCAACAAACTAAGCAGTTGCTCTTTACATAAATAGAAAAATGTTACACTTTGTAAATAATATACAATAATTTTTTTCAGCCACTACAATTTAGCCCTAGCTCATACAGAATTGATTAGAACAGAGGACGTGTCATACAGAATTGGCCACACCTGGTAAATATTGAAAATAAGATAATAAGTCAAATCCATACTAATATATAATCACTCACTGCTTCAACTCGAATAGCAACCGCTCGTTGTCGGCTCGGAGCTTCATGATCTCAAAGCTGGTTGTGTAACCTATTGTGGTGTCTTGGGAACTGCTGTCGCTGATTTCTGGTCGAAACAAATTTAAAAGTTTAAAATAAATTAAATTGTGTGCAAGTTCATCTTGCCTGCAATAATTCCTTCACAATAAAGCTAGTGGACCCCAACAATAATTCCTCTGGCGACGAAACTTTAGAGATAAGTTAGACTATGATAAAGTGTCATGAGTTAAACGTATATATTACTAGATGATGCCCGCGACTTCGTCCGCGTCCGTCCGCGAACTCTTTAATTTTCCGGGATTAAAAGTAACATATGTCCTTCCCCAGGATACAACCTATCCCTGTATCAAATTTCATCAAAATCGGTTGAATAGATGGGCCGTGAAAGCGTAGCAGACAGATAGACAGACAGACAGACACACTTTCGCATTTATAATTTTATAATATTATATAAGTATGGATTCTTGAAAGTACTCTAACCTAAATTTTCTTACTGTGGCTAATCTATACACCATCTCTAAACTAAATTGTCAGAACTAGATCTAGCACTGTTCCTTTCCGCAGGGAGCCCGGAGCATTGTATAGTGTAGAAACAGATAGGGGTAATGGTTTAATATAACTGTCAGGTACCTAACAGATAAGCCTTAAGATAAGATTTTTTATTGGATAAATATCCAATAAAAAATCAGAAAGGAAGTAAGGTGTTTGTATACTATATGCATTGTCAAAGCAGGAAGGTACATTATCGCGTAAACGCAGTTTAGGTTTGATAATAAAATCGGTTTAAATATCGATGTTCTGCATGATTATTTCGTTTACGTTTACTACCTACTATTATTTAAAAAACAAATCGAGGAAATATTCAATCATAAAAATGAAGCTTCAAGTATAAATACCTAACTTGCGCATGGATATTTTTTAAGTTTCGGTTCCTGCGATACGACAACCCTGCCAAGTTTCAACGACGGAGGATTTAATGCGGGGGTCTCCACTCTCCATACAACGAACCGCCCCGTTGCCTAGACTAAATAGAGAAGTTTTTCGGATGATGACCGCCAAACTTCGTTTTGAAGAAGGCTCGTGATGATGATGATGAAACTTACGTATGTCTTTAGCGACGGCCGCTAGCTGCACCACATGTTTAGTCTCATTGGCATACTTCCAAGTACACTGTACCACATAAGATTTACCTATTGTGGCGGATTATAGCGAATTAAATTTCTAATCCCTTCATTATAATGGACTTACGCAAAATAACGCCTGCTTCTGTCCAATAAATGCAAATACACCTAAATAGCATCAGAGAACTCGCTTCGATGGTCAGTAAACTTACGTATGTCTTTAGCGACGGCCGCTAGCTGCAACACATGTTTGGTCTCATTGGCGTACTTCGGAGATGGATTGAGAGTGACCACCATGCTCACAGCTTCGCCCCGCGTTCCTGATAGACCCGCCCCCAGGAGACGAGTCAGCTTGGATTCCCTGAATAAAAGTTATATTTATCTCATTCTCTCGTAGGCTACTTTTCTGCCGTGTGTGAATTGCACACACACACTTTCTTTTTATTGACATGAACACTTTTTACAATTACTTGGGTTCTTACATCCTTAAGCCTCGTCAACTTGTCTGGGTGCTGCACATTCCTCTTAAATAATATATTATGCGGATATAATAAAAACACTAACCTTAGACTATTCCCATTTTTCTCTCCGCTGTATGCAATGTACATGTGCAACTAAGAGACTTTTACTAACTTTGAGTAACTATCAGGAAAGCTGATTCAGTATTTGGTGGATGTAGGGCTCTGCTCTGGTTAAAATACCTCCTGGTGGCCCGCTACCATCTTAGACTGCATCATCACTTACCATCAGGTGAGATCGTAGTCAAGGGCTAGCTTGTAGTGGATAAAAAAAAAAAAAAAAAAAAATAGTGATGGTCTGCCCGGATGTGGCTGGGGATCTGACTTTGAGCGGCCATATCTAGAACGGCCCGATGAATAGCGTCAGTTTTTATACTGTTCACATAGGTACTGCGCATACTTTAATAGTATATTAGAATCAGCCTTCTTAGTTATTGTTCATTTTGGTAACCATACATAGCACATCTTTGAGCGGCCATATCTAGTGAACGCCCCGATGAATAGCGTCAGTGTTTATACGGTTCACATAGGAACTGCGCATACTTTAATACTGTACTAGAATCATTGTTATTGTGCATTTTGATAACCATAACACGTCTTTGAGCGGCGATAAGTATTCAGATCCCAAGATGACTTACCGATAAGGCACGAGCACGTCTACAGTGCGTTTGCGGCGCAGGTCGCGCAGACATCGCTCCAGCACGTGTAGCGACGCGTTGATGGCGCGAGACTCTGTCATACGCGCGCCCGTGTTGCCGGTGCGCGCCGCGCGCTCGCAGCCCGCCAGGTCGCACAGTCGCACGCATGCGCTGCGCACACCGAATTCTGCGACAGCACAATATGCATTCAGCAGGCTCAGCATGCGCACAACGAAATATCTCGCGACGAGAAAGTGAGGGAGAGAAAGATATGTTGTCGATGGCGGCTAATTTCCCGTTTACCCTAACATTCACAAAATCCGGTATATCACAAGAAGAAAAATAATCATGTAAGGGTTCGTAGAGAAAAATACCACAGATTATTACTTTTATCTCTACTTTTGGACGTAACGAGACAAGTCATATGTGTAACCTTGAAATTTGGTATAGGGATAGGTTGTATCCCGGAAAATTAAGGAGTTCCCGCTGGAATAAAAATTCTTCATCCACGCAGACGAAGTCGCGGGTACCCATAGTATAATACTAACTAGATGATACCCGCGACTTATTATCTTATTACCAAATTTCATCAAAATCGGTTGAATAGATGGACCGTGAAAGCATAGCAGACAGACAGACAGACTATAAACACTAAAGTTTACTTGCTACATACCCGTTTCGGTGAGCATAGTAATGGTAAAGATGCAGTGCGAACGAGAAGACTGCGCGTGTATACCGGTGGCCGCCACTTGCAGGTTGACCTTGCCCGCGACTAGTACGGCATAGGCCTCCGCGCCCGACCGCACGAAGGCTTGTACCGCGCCCTGCACCGAAACGTCATACAAATACCATTTAAACATACTAGCCGACGGATGTTGTCCTGGTACTTTCAATATATTAAGTTCATGCAAAAATGACAGAAAAAAGGACTAAGATTTTTCCGTTGGAGGACCAAGATACTCTATATTTGAAGTGTCGACGTGTAGACGACGGCGTAGTCTTGATATAATGTGTCACCATATAGGCGTATAGGCATGATGACAGTAACCAAGAATTAATGAAATTATGAATTTATCTAATGAAATAGGATTCATGGATTATAAAAAACGTATTTATTTTTCTATTTCGAGTGAGATTGCTATTTTATATAAAATATTTTGATAAAATTCAAATTTCAAATGCCAATTTTATCTACCATAATTTTACCTTAATTTTCTGATGAAATAAGATATTTTTACGAAATAGTAGATACTTACGAACATAATCTGACCATTTTTCAAAATCAGTCATCATGTCTATTGTAAATACCGTTAGATTATAATCTATCTCGCGAGATTGTGAACTATTGAAAGATTGTAAACTGTTCAATGTTCTGAGTGTCAATTTTTGAAATATTTATTGTATTTCTTGTCTCTTAGCACTTAGGTTCTATCGGGTTAATATACCTAATAGATTACAATCTACCGAAAAATAATGCGTTAAATTGTAAGCAGTATGTTACAGTTCACAATATAACAAATGTTTACAATCTCGCGAGATAGATTAGGATCTAATGGTATATTTTACAATTTTATGCTTATTTATTTTTTACAATGAATCACTCGCGATAATTAATACTATACAGTTTGCAGAAGACTTTTAAAATGTCCACCATCCAAGCGGACGAAGGAGTTCATACACGCTTTTTGATGTGAAGGCTGAAATGATTACTATTACGATTTCCTTATACAATCAGGGGGCTGGTTCTCATACTCTCACCTTAACATAAACATTGCCGCCGGCGTCTTCGCGTATGGCGAGCTTTGGTGCATTCCTTCTGTCACCGGGAGCCAGCAAGTCATAGACGGCTTCATTATAGATCTCAACAAATGACACCTAGACAAAAACCAAAAAAACTGGTTGCATTTACTGCATAATACAGTTAGAACTGTGTGAAATTAAAAAAATATATTAGTCCGCCATTCCAGTTTTGAAAATGGGTTTGGATCAATAGCGATCCAAAGCGATAAATTATCCACTTTGCCCCACTTTGCTTTAGAGGTCCTTTCAGGACTTTCCTTTTGGAGGATTTCACAAGTGAATTCAAAAGGATGAGACTCTAGCCGCAGCTTTTATAAGTAAACAAGGCGGTGAATAGCTATTTAGGCCTAGACTTGTATAGTGCTCTTCACTTATTTGCGAAGAAGCTTTTTACACTGCTGATAGATGGCATTGGATGGGATATGATGTCCTACTTGAACGTGAGTGGCCTGACTTTTCAGGCCTCTCACGTTCACAGCTGTTTTTTTTAAAAATAATGAAGCAATTTCCAAACTAGGAGAAAAATAACTTACCCACACATAATGGCTCTTTATATTAGTCAGGTCTATGTTGCTGCCAGTGAGATTTCCCGGGGCAGCGCTCATTCGCCGGTACTTATCCCTCATTCGCCCCGATATTTGCATCAGTTGTCTAACTAGCTGCAAACCAAAACCACACAGGAGACTATTTGTGCACTAAGGGGACTAGGCAATGCACACAAAAAAATAAACACATCATATCATAAATGTATGTATTTGAATATTTTCTATGGCACCTGACCTGCCTATCATTCTGCTATATTAATTTTTAATGGCCACTCATACAACCTGTATTAATCTATACAATACAGCAAGTATTTTATGAGACCAAATCTTCTGAAGCATTAGGTTTCCGAGATAATATAAATTATCAAAACTGTGGCACCTTCATCGAGTAGACTAAAAAACCTTATATCTCAAAAACCTGACACTTTAGAGGAATTTATCTCATAATTCTTGCTTGTATAAATGCTAGCTATTGATTAATACAGGTTATATGAGAAAAAAATTAAATTGGCGGAATGAAGTTGCAGGCATCAGCTAGTTCTACATATTTTCAACAGTATGCCAAAGTATATTTATAAAGCTGAGTGTGGACAGTCTACAAAATGACGCATCTCATTCAATGACAATCAAATTCAAAAGTATTTCCCTACCTTTAATTCAAATTCTTGCTCAGCTTTGCCCAGTTTATTGGGACCTCTCTCGTCTGGTTTATATACTGGACTCTGTTCTGCCTCAACAACTTTAAACACATACTCTAAAGATCTTGGCAGTAAGCCTGGAGCTGATACAGTACCCATTAGGGTGAACGTCTTTCCAGAGCCGGACGCACCATACGTCAACAGGGTGAAACTGTTGCCTTCTGGTAATTTTTTAAGATTGTCCTTGACAACACGTTCAAAAATTTCCTGGAAATGAACCATACATATTATAAAACTTATAGGTATTTTTTGTATTTTTGTTACCATGTTTACATTGTTTATCTCATTGATGTACATCCATGTATAACTAATAGAAATGCCAATGTGTATGTATAACTGCTATGCTTTCAAGGTTTATATAATCAACCCATTTTAATGAAATTTTAGTAGACTACCAAGTAAAAAATTGGGGTCTGCGTGTAGGCACACACAATGGTAAATGCTTACTATGTAGGTAGGTATAGTAACTAAAATACAGTAAAAATTAAGCCCATTAACGTCCCACTGCTGGGCACAGGCCTCCACTCTCATGGGAGAGAGGGAATAAGAGCTTTGACCCACCACGCTGCTCCAATGCGAGTATAATATTTAAATCCAAAACTTACTTTTTGACTGGAATCCGGTCCAAATATATGAGAAAATGTGTACATTTTGGGCACATTATGTTGAGTTCGTCTTCCGTGACCAGCAGTTGTAATATCCAGTGAAGTTATCAAGGATCGGTCAGAATGCACTTCATACAGGTTGCTGGGAACATTGCACGGCTTCAACCTAAGATACACTTGCACTAACTCCGGTTCCTCGAGTTCTTCACATTCGGAATCCTCCATAGGGTCGGTAAAGAGTCTCTTGCCTTTTGTAGGCCTAGGTCTCATGAAAGGATTTAACACTAGCGGTGGACGTGCCTCAATGAATGAAGGTATTTCCCGTTTTGCCTCTTCCTCAGTTGAACTTCTAGGACTTGTCATGATAGAATTTGTTTAAAAAATACATTTATTTTTTATTTTTTTACAAAGAGTTTTACTTTTACAAAAAGTTTTTATAGGTACGAGATTATAACAATAAAACGGTTTTCCTTTTGAATATGAAGTGAACCAGAGACAAGTTAACCAGAGATAGACGAACGAACTCCATAGACATTTTTGAGAAACGCTCAGGCTATACAATTTTGTGTTATATCTATAGATAAAAAGCAATATCTACCTATACTTAAATTTCATTCATATTTGATTGTCTGTCTCACCTTCTTATGACATTAAAGCACTATACATTTTTGTGCTCTTTCCCACAATTTCTATAGATGTGAAAGGAATGAATGGGCATCGTAATAGCGTAGTACTGTGGCGTAGTAAATTTAGGGATGGGCCTCGAGATGGTTGTACAAAATCGAAACTAATAGTAAAAATATAGTGTTGTACTTTTTTGTAAAATATCGATATTTTTATCGGTTTTTGTAAATTACCGATTTATACTACAGGCATGAAGCAACTAAAATTTATTTTTCTATTAAAAGGTTATAAATAAAACAAAAAGCTTTTAATTTTTTTTATTAAATCTCTTGTACTATTTCCGTTTGGTGATAAATATTCAACCCTCGTAACTTTCATCTTTCAAGCTAGTAAGCATAAATTCCAGCGCGCCCTGGTCTGAGAAGCCCACAACAAACTCAGCCGGGTATTATTTTTGTCATCAACATCTCACAATAATACTTAAAACTACTCTGAGCAATTCATTCATAGGTAAGTTAATCATTTAAGAATTCGTTTAAAAGTTTAGATTTTAAGAAACATCTCTCAGATAATATTACCATGTTTTGAGAAATATCCAATAACATGGGTACCTTTGAATGAATTACTATTTTTTTGTCGTTTTCTGACCAATGTTTCATGCTGAACAAAATTCAATGCCTTGGAATCACAAAAGACGGAAAACCCGATTATAATGAGAAGCAGGATCGAGTATGACCTGATTTAAATAGTAATACTTATTTTCATTGTCAGAAAATACAATAAGTAAAATAATCAATATAATTATAATATTTATAATGCTAAGCCAGGCAACAATAATCCACTAAACAATATTTCATTCTAATGATAGAAACCAAAAAGCTTAAAAGTCTGAATGTACATAAAACAAATATTCGAAGGTTAGTTAACCACTATTGTACTCAGAATATAAATTATTGGGAAAAACAATTTTAATTACAATAATTATAACAAGAACAATAGGTACTTTTTGCTTGATGTATGAAACAATAATAGAAAATATATAATGGAATAAATTGCTCCAGGTTCCAGGCTTTTACATCTGGTATTGTTGTGATGTCTAATATTTCATCAATTTAGTAACAAATTATGCAAATAAAGCTTACTTTCTCGATTGTAACTTTTTCAAAGCTTCATTCCAATAAGATACACAGTCCCAAAAATTATGTCTGTGAATAGTCACAAGCTTGAGATAAATAAAATTATTCTAGCAATGAAAAAGTTAATCCTACTACTACTCAATGATTACATTTTACTATACTAGTTGCTTAACAACTAACATAGAATAAGTCATACTAACACATATTGTTTATTATTATTTATTATGTAACTTATTGGAATTACTAACATAGGATAAGTCTTTACTAACCATTATGGACTTTTGTCTGGAAATAAATAAATTCATTCATTCATTCATTCATAATTAAAATCTGCATAATAGTTATTACAAGTGGTTCGCCCCGAACGGAGATCCATATTATTATAGTTTTAACTATATTTTGTAATATTTAACTTTTAACATTAGCCGCCATCTATTGACATAATTGTGAAGTTCTGTTAAAAAAACTGAGGCTCATTAAAAATTAAATAATTTCGTTTCCTTATAATATTTATTTCATTTTAGTATTTGTTGTTCAAGTAATTGATCAGGTTTCAGGCTCAGCCTTTCAGAAAATATTGTAATAGTTTACTTTTAACATTAGTGCCATCTATTGACATCATTGTGAAGTTCTGTTAAAAATACTGAAGCTTATTAAAAATTAAATAATTTCGTTTCCTTATAATATTTATCTTAAATTTTAGTATTTGTTGTTCAAGTACAGGATATAATTCAAATAATTGATCAAGTTTCAGGCTCAGCCTTTCAGAAAATTGAGAGTTCTGAGGTCAACTTTGGACGTTAGAAAATCTCCACTTTGAAAGCCCCCCATTTCGTCAATTTAAGGGGAAAAATTAAAAAAAAATATTTTTGGACTCTATTCCTAATTATCTTTAAAATGATATACTTAAGTACCACAATCCTATGTAACGCAATATAAAATATTTTACTTCGCATTCGCTTCTATGAGATCCCCCCTGAAATAAAGATTTATGTAACTTTTTAAGCCATATTCGGCGGGAGGCCATCAGTTTACATATTATATTTAAATTTTAAGTAATTACGCTCAGTAATTCAGAAGTTATAAGGCTCTGACAGACGGACGGACGGACAAGTGCAAATTCACTCAAGTAGACTCAGAGCTATTATTATAAAAAAAGTTTCTACGTTTAAAAAAAAAATTGACTTTGGCTTAAACGCTCGACGCGCGGAGCCACTAAAAATGAAGAAGAAGAAGAAGAAGACCTTCGCTTCGCTCAGTCAAAAAATCATACATTCGAGCTGATTCTGTAGTGCACAATCTCTTAACTAAACTATTAAAAATATTGCTAACCCTTTCATAATACTCCATGCGGAAAGGGACAGAACTAAATTTAAAGCTGTCATTTTTAGTTTAGTTTAGAGATTGTGATAGACA
This sequence comes from Erebia aethiops, assembly GCA_923060345.2. NCBI lineage: Eukaryota > Metazoa > Arthropoda > Insecta > Lepidoptera > Nymphalidae > Erebia > Erebia aethiops. Next base: position 424,376 of record CAKLPR020000021.1, read on the forward strand.
GAATTGGCCACATTGGGGCTGATTCTGTAGTACACAATCTCTAAACCAAACTAAAATGACAGCATTATAAATATTGCTAACCTTTTCAGCTATACCTTACACTAATGCAGTTAAGGATCTTGGCCTTATTCTTGATAATTCTTTGTCTTGGGTTCCGCAAGTTACAGAGCTAAGTCGTAAGATCTTTGCTGCTGTTGGGTACTTGCGACGGTGGAAACATTTTTTACCAATTAAAACTAAAATCCTATTAGCTAGTACTCTGCTTTTACCCATTTTAGATTATGCGGATGTTTGTTATTTGGATTTATCTGAGACCATGCTCAATAAACTTGAAAGGCTGCAAAATGTTTGTATACGATTTATCTTTGGCTTACGCAAGTATGATCATATATCTGAATTTCGTGCTCAGTTAAAGTGGCTGCCAATTCGTTCCCGTAGAAACTTACATGCTCTTTCTCTCTTGTACTCCATATTATATTATCCTCAAACGCCACCTTACTTAAAAGAGCGGTTCAACTTTCTTGGCAGCAACGACTTGTCTATTTATTTGCGGTCTAAAGATGACAACAGGTTGAGAATACCTTCTAGTCATACGGGGGTGTACGGGAATTCCTTCACAGTAAAGACGGTTAAGCTTTGGAACGTCCTACCGAATGACATTAGACAATCGAAATCTATAAATATATTCAAGAATCGTTTAAAGGATCATTACTTATCTAGTGCTAGTATGCTATAGAATATTTAAGTATTGTGTATGTAGGTTTATATAGGTATATATTTATTTTTATATGTATTTATAAAATTATTTATGTATTATTAGTATGTAAAGTTTATGTAGTATATTATTATAGCTGTCTATATTGTTGCACTATCCCGCTCCTACCTTAAAGGTCCTTAATTAATGGGTTGTCTGGAGGAGATCACTTTTAGTGATAAGACCGCCCTTGCGCACTTTGTTTTGTTTTGTTTTCTTTTCTATGTATTTTTATGTCTTGTGTAGCAATAAAGAATTTATCTATCTATCTATCTATCTTTTCATAATACTTCCTGCGGAAAATAACAGAACTAGATTTAAAGCTGTCATTTAAGTTTAGTTTAGAGATTGTGTTATACATACAAAATTGGCCACAATATATAACTAAAATAAATCAAATATTATACATTGCTATACTAAAATCTTAATATTAAACTACCTAACTATAAAAAAAATTTAAAATACTTTACTATTGAGTATTTAAAATTCAAATTACTATCAAAGAAAACCATTCTTGATAAATAAAGAAGAAATCCAATCAAGATATACTTGGATTTTTTAGTTTAACTTGCATTCTAATGACAAACAGCCAAAGAGCTTACAGAAAGTCTGAATTGTTTTCAACACAATTCAACCATGATGTGTCCGAGACCTTTTAATTTACTAATTAAATCTGTGTATATGTGTCACTGTATGATTGCTAAAACCGTCAGATTGCAATCTTAATAAATAAAATTATCTCAGAAGTGCAAAAGCCATTATCGATGTTTACAAATAATTTAGAATAATCATGTATTGTCAGAATATCTGTATGTGTTTTCATCGGCATGGACACGGCGTGAGTCAACTCTGGGCTGAAAATTTCATGCAGCTAATTTGACCTGAAAAGTAAAATTATAAATTATCATTATCATTATGATTATCGAGAACCAATTTGAAAAATTTTTTTTTCGGTGGTTAGAGGAAGCTCCCGAGGTGGTCCCATAAAAAAATCTGACTCCAAATCCTCAATCCTGATGCTGTAGGTGTACCGTACTACATGAAATCCTGAAAACTAGGGAGTTAGGAAATTTTGATAGTGAATTCATATAGTAGGTATGAAGTCGCGTATATACGATTCAACTCTGAGTCCCAACTCCTCAACCCTGATGCTGCAGGGTACAGAACTCCTTAAAAATAGCGATTTAGGATTTTTTTGTGGTGAAGTCATAATATAGGTGTCAAGTGGCAGTTAGCCCTAGGTGCATCTTAGACTGCATCATCACATACTACTTGCATATTGAACTAGTGGTTCACCTAAAACTAAGTCCTTGAAGTACAGGACTACCATTTATTTGCCCTTCAGTAAATAATCTTACATCTCTATTACACGTTTAAAACATTCACTATTGGAAGATATTGTCATAGTATAACAACATTCTGATAAGACTACGGTTAGTGTTAGCACCTAGGTTTGTCATGGCTCGGTTTCCTCTGTTATGACCACAGGGAACGTCAGTTATTGATTTTGAATTCAGTCCAATAACAAAGAATGACAAAATGGTAATGACTTTAAAAATGTTGTCAACTGTTTCCTGTTTCATAATTATTATGATCCCAGGGAACACCCTTTATTTTAAAAGATTTTTTTTCAACAATTCTGCTCCCTCCCTCCATTCAGTTCCCTCTTATATGATCCCATGGGAGGAATATCAATTATTTGGAAAGAAATCTGTGAAATAGCATTGAATATCAAAATGGCCAGGACTTTAGGCACCAGTTTTCTCCTATTACTTGTACTGTGCAAATAGGTAGGTATAGGTACTTTGATTATAGATCAAAGATAAATGCACATTAAAAAGCCCTTAGGTGGAACTTATAAATCGCTAGCCGTCTAGATGTTAGAATTTCTGGCCACTTTTTAATGAGATTTCTTTGTTAATAATAATTGGGTGCTAAATATTTAAACAAAGGTACTTATTAAGAACAGAATATCATCAGTCAGCTATCGGATCAGCAGCTTGGTATGATGTTAAAACAACATATTTAGTACTTGCCTTAATTTTTAATAGAAATTGTATAGCTTTCACTTTCAGTTTTGCAGCCTCACAGCTCAAATCCTGTCTATTGTACAACTTTTCACTGCACACCAATTCGGATGGTCAAGTCCTTATTCTGAAAATTATTGCAGAAAAATTTAAGTGAATGGTACATCATAATATTAGCATAGCGTTAGTGTATATTCATACAGTAGGCTGATGCCCATACAAATGACAGAGGAGATATAGACATAGGAAACTACTAATTTTACATAAGAATGAAAATTCTGCCAGTTTCCTCCATCGTGTTCCTGTCACTCCGCAGCATTGGTTTGTCTAGACCCTTACATCGAAAGACTTATATGTAACTCTTTAGACTATGACATTAGCATATAACATGACAAACACAATCATCATCCATAATATCAACTAATTCCTGGTTCACTAATGAGCACCCCTTACTTCTCAGAATCAAAAGGGTTTTGGCCATAGTCCACCACACTAACCAAGTGCTGATTGGCACACATCACACATTTTCAGAACATTATCAATAACTCTCAGGCATTCCTCAAGATGTTTTCCTTCATCATAAAAGCAAGTGATATTTAATTTCTTAAAACACACAAAACTCCACTAATTGGGATAGAACTCCTTTAAGGGAGCCAGGTGTCTAAGCCACCAGACTATCACCACTTCTACAAACAAAACAAATGGGTCTAAACAAACAAGTATCAAATAGTATCTTAAGTCTAAAATATTTTTCCATTATTGTTTCTCAAGAAGAGGGAGGGAGAAACTAGTCAAAGTCAAAGTCAAAATATATTTATTCAATTTAGGTACAATGTACACTTATTGACGTCCAGTTAGGTAGTTATAAAATATGATGGTGATAATCAGTTACAGTATCTTAAAACTAAAGCTAAAGATCCAATGCATGGGTTTATAGAAAACCTTATTGATTCTTGGTAATGTAAACATTACTAGGATTAATGTATGAGTAATATATAGATCTAAATCTATTTATAAGAGCTTTATTGTTAACATAAATAGTTACTTACTCAGTGATGACAAAAACTATGATCGATAGCTGCATAGAAGTAAGATCCTACGTGCCTGTAGAGTGTAGAGTCCACAGCTGAACTTACTCTCTGGAGAGCGCGTTTTCATAAGGCATCGTCAGCCTTTCTCATCCAACCATTTCCTGATTCCTGAGGGAGTCTATTCCAACGGCGTAGACACTTGAAGATCTTTCCACGCTGCTTTGTATATGCGGTATCCACTCTTGTAGGTTTACCTACTGATACCCGAGAGACCATTATAATTAGTTAGCGTAGCCAGCCGTTTTCGGCGTTTATGTTTCGAAGTCAGAATCAGGGAATAGGTATCTATCAATATCTTCATATTCCAAGTCGCGGAAGAGATTAGCACGATACGAGTATAGGTTCATGATCAACACTCACTAAAACGTAACGTACCTTCGAAGAAAACACTTTATTTATCAAAATAAATAAGATAAGTTAAAATCTTGAGGCTACGCCATTTTTATTTTGTAAGAAAAATGAAAATGCAAATGTTGTGTTGTAAGCCTTTGATTTATTTTTTCCTAAATTCAGATTTTAATTAAACCTGAGATGAGAAATCTAAAGTTGAAAGTACAGAGAAAGTGTATATATTTCCTAATATTTTGTATGGCACCTACACTTTGTTCTATTATTTTGTCAAAAATAATTATCATCTTATTACGTAATCGTAATTTCGCGCATAAATTTGCAATGTTATTTAAATTATAAATGTAAAGTTTGATTTAAAAAGCTACTCGGAATCTGGCAGCTCCAGATTTAAAGGAAATAAAATAAATAATATTTTTTTTTACTTTTTCTCCAAAGGGCCTTCAGTGAATTTTTTCCCCTAAATTTAAGGTGAAAGCTTAAGTTGGTTACATTGCTTGAGCGGCCATTATAAATAACTATAATGCATATAGTAATAAAAAATTGTATTTGTGTGCATATATTGTGATTGTGTGGAAAGAGTGAGAACAAAAATGTATAGCCATACTAAAAACGTGAGATAAATGATATGTACTTACAATGTACCTCATCCTATTTTCATAGCTTAGCTTGGACGGCCCTGAAGTGAACGTAGTGTTTATATACTCTTTGTATGTTACAACAAAGCTCAGATTAAAAACCTAAAAGATTTCGCCATATTCCAAACTGTCAATGCAAAAACGAGATAGCTTTATGGCGTATTGCCTTTATAAGAAAGGTAAGTGAATACTTGTTTTTTGTCACTGTCAGCGTGCTCAATTTTTTTGCCTGCCAAAGTTCATTTTGACGTACATCTTTGGCACACAAACTTATGTACATTGGAGGTTATTTACCTGAGATTGGAGGTTAGATAAGCAGTCAAAGTTTTTGATTAATTATTATTATTAAAACATATGTAGGTGAAATCGTAAGTGAAATTTAGTGTTCTATAAGCTATTGCGCAATGGTGAGTTGCAGTATATTAGGCTGCAAAAGCCGCAGCGAAAGGAAAATCGAAGGAATCAAATGACATGTCCAAGTTCAGTATGGAGGCTGGTTTTTTATTCTGAGTGTCAATGAACCAGAACCAAACTGCCATCACGTGAAAGAGGAAAAAATATAACATTAAACGCTATTTAAATAATAATTTTAGAAAACCCCGTTTTTTTAAAAATTAATTTTGAAAAATATCGTTTGTAGAAAATATTTTTCGATCGATGGCAACATTAAAACTTTTTCTAATCTATAGATCTATCAAATCTGGTACCTGCAGGGCGACCGCGCAAATTCTGCGTCAATCATTGTTTACAGTATCAATTGTTGTGATTGGTTGAATTTATGGCATTCTTGCTGCGTCAATGGATTTTGTCCAATAGTGGAAGAGTGATAACCAATCAGAGGTGATTGCGATCGTTGCACTGTAGCTGTCATTTTTACCCGGTCGATCTGCTGTTACTGTCACTTTAATGTCATTTTGACCTGCCAAAGACCAAAGTTCAAAAATTCAAAATGCGGAGGCGCCATTGCTTTTTTTCTGGTCGGTGCGCCATTGTCAGTTGTCACTTTTGCCAGAGACTTCTTGCGTCCAGGGCCGTCCAAGCCACAGACATACAAACCAGAAGCAGACTGAACATAATTTTTACAACTACATCTAAGAGAATAAATAATATCTTCGATTGTTTCCCTCCAACCAAACATATATGAATCTATCTCTTTTCTTTCTGTTGTTGCAACACTTACGCACTCAAAGACAAAATAGATCTTGAGGCAAACCGCCATCTTGTTCCCTTCGACTGGGGCGACGCCTTTACAATGTAGAATTTTTTCACCGGTTATCTGCGGAGCTGCACTGTCAAGGTTGATTGCATAGATTTTAAAATATAAGAGAGGATGTGCCCTAACATATTTAAATTGAAGCTTCCTGTATCCTATAAATGGCGTAATGGGCGGAGCTTAAGGTGGTGTTAGGGCTGGTATTATCGATACATAAATAATCGATATAAAATTATCACAAATATGCTAGAAAATAATAAACATAATTTTTGAAAAACACTAGTATTCGTATTTTATAATGAACTAGCTGATGCCCGCGACCCCGTCCGCGTGAATTGAGGTTTTTTGGTGCCCGCGGTAACTCTTGAATTTTCCGAAAAAAAAACTAGTCGATGTCTATAAAATTGTCCCAAATTTCATACAGATACTGATCTGTATGAAATTTGGGACAATTTTTGCCTGCACTGTCAGGCATGATTGAGTAGCAAACATCATCCATACATCCCAACTTCGCGTTTATAATATCGTCGACCGTAATCTAGTTAGATTACGGTCGACGTAATGGACAAATGGCTACTTTACAGGAGACGTAAGGGACAAATGGCTACTTTACAGGAGAGCCAAAAAAAGTAATTTAAATAAAAAACAAAAAACCCGACTGCTTGGATACCTAACGATAAAAGTGAAATCACTTTCAGTTTCATAGACGATGAAAGTGAAATCTAGCCTTACAATCCGCTTAAATGCTCAGTTACTTACCTACTAAAAGTTTTACTCTGAAGCATTATTTTGTCCCCTTTCTTTTAGCTGTCCGCTAAAGTGAGACGGGCGTTACTATTTAGAAACTTCTTCATAATATAGCAATATTTTATAATATTTAATTTTAATTGATATAATGGACAATTTTCACAATTTTATTTAAGTTCATAAGACGTAAAAGCCATTCAAGAACAAACAAATAAGTTTCGTATTGAAGTAAGGGTCGGAGCATTTTTACTTTTGTCCTATACGCCATATTTCTCTTTGAAAATTGATTTTTTGAAAGCTATTAAAATGTTACCTATACCATTCGATAGAGCTCAAAAAACTGTATCGGACTGCATTCAAAGTTCATTTTGAGCAAAATGTCCCTTACGTCAAGTTAGATTACGATCGACGATATTAGTATAGATTTATATTATTAGTTCATGTGAACCTTAAAAACAATACTGTTTCATAAAATAAGTTGGGATTCCTAGATATTATTGAAAAAATGGTACTGAATGTGATGATATGAATAATAAAAGTAGACTGATTTTAAAAATTATTTATTTCTAAAGAATTTATTACATATAAGAAATAATTTTGTCTTACTTGTATTCTGCTTTGGGTATTGTTATTAGTATGTGGACACAAATTTATTTCTTGCAAGGGTTGCCTTGCCTGTTGCCCAGGTGGTAAATTCTGCAATAAGAAAGAAATAGTAAAATTTTATTATTTGGATTAGAGAAAAGCATTATTGAGAAGTTTACATAATTGATTTTAGCATTCATCACAAACAAGAATATTGAGTAGGTAACGTTTCTTACTGGTATACGTAGAATTGGGCAGGCATCATCCTTGAGACGCTGGCGGTTTAGGGTATAATTAATATCGTTCTCCGCGAAATGATAACTACATATTTTGCTTGAATTTGTAGGCTTGAAATCAGGCCTGTTTATAGCATTTAGCCATTTCAGCCTTAATTCAAGTTTTTTTGGGAAACTGAAACAATTGTAAAACATTAATTATAAAATGATACACAATAACTGCAATGAAGGGACCAAAACCACTTAAATAGACAATAATGTAGTAATTACGAGTTTACGTTTTTATGAAGAAGGTACCGGCTTGAGTCCCCTTAATCACTAGGGTTTCATAGCTACAGCCTCAAATGAGTTTGGCAATATTATAAGTAGAAGCTGACTGTTTAATTTCATCTCTCTACCCCTTAGAGTGAGAAACAGTAAGAGTAATATGAAGTTTTAATTTTATCGATATTCAATTTATTTGTAAACAATACAATCCCCACACTGTACATACACTCCAAACAAAAACTAATGAAATAATCCAAATTTTTGGGGACAGTGCAAAAATTGACGTGTTTTGGATTCAGTAAAGAAGAAACTAAGCTATAATTAGTCGAAATAACTTAAAATACTCGCTACAAAAAGAAAAACTAGACAACTTTGTTAATCACCTATGAAATGAAATTCCTGGGCGTTTTACAATATTATTATTCGGACACCCCACAACTGAGCACTTCACCATATTTGATTACTTAAAATTAAGCAAAAGCACATGAAAATATCCAAAAAAACACGTAATTATTCACAGCTGCCACACCGGAAGAACAACAGACACCATTTTTATTATACAAAAAAAGGCAAAAAATTGGCTTCAATTGCTAAATTTGATGACGTCATATGTCAATTGCGCGACATGTTCACGCAATAACACAATACTCCTGTCTCGTTCTAATAACGTAGCTTTCACTATGTAAGAAAAGTCAAAACATAGTTGTACATGTTTTATTAACAAAATGCATCGTATAACTATAATTGAGTAAAATGTAACGTATCCTCTCTTATATATTAAAATCTATGGTTGATTGTGTATGGAGAAAAAGTAGACCCCGCAGTTGTGTGGTTTTGGAATTATTTTCAAAGCAGTTTAGTATGCGATCCCTTTCAAACTTGGCTAAAACCGAATATGATAGACAAGGATGCAGTAGGAATTTTTCTATGGCCCTACTCCATGAAATAAATCTATGGGAAGAAAGGACTTGTCCAAAATTGGGCCTCGAACATGAACCAAGATGATTTTAATACACGTGAATAGAGATCCTAAAATATGGCTTATAGCATAATTTACACATTTTTAGAGGACCCCAATTTCGAGAAAAATATTATTTTATTTTGTTGCTTTTTTAGATCATTGTCTGAATCTTATCAATTAATAAAAAAAAAACAGTAAAAAAATAACTTGATTGTCTTTTTCACGTATGTCATTGTCAAATGTCAACTGTCAGTTTTGTTCGGTGGTTTTGTTTATCTTATTATTTTATTGGTGATTTATTGTTGATTATTTATTATTTTACGAATGATTGAAATACTCAATTAATATTTATTAATCTTATAATATGTCGGACGGACGATATCAAGACAGTCGCAGGGAGTCGTTGGATCCAGGCGGCGGAAGACCGTGGCTTGTGGAGGACCCCACAGGAGACCTATGTCCAGCAGTGGACGTCCATCGGTTGACGACGACGACGACGAATCTTATAATATTGTATGCACTATGTAGTGGAAAATGGGTAGTTTCTCGAAATTGAATATTAATAATCACAACTAATGTGCATAACCCAAGGACGGGAAAAAGGAAAAGAAGTCGCCCATGTCAGATGACTATGCCCACGGGCAAACTGAATAAATAAAACTGTATTTACTAGTGTCTTAATTTATTTAATCTATTTGTAAGAAAATATGATTAACAACAATTTGTGTATATACCATGTACAAATTCAGTAATAAAAGCTTATATTATTTTTATAATGTGCTATAATAATATAATATACTAGCTGACCCGGCGAACTTCGTACCGCCTTAGAATGCAAAATTAAATGTATATTTTTCAATATTTCAGAGAGATTTTCTTAATATTTTTTTCCGTAAGAACCTTCTCCTAATAATAACAAATACAACAAAAAAATAATTTATTAGTGAAATCGGTCCAGCCATTCACGCGTGATGCCGTGACCAAGGAAAACGGGTTTCATTTTTATATATACAAAAAACAATATTGATAAATCAAAATATGTATGATATATTTGGTTTTTTTATAAATGCAGGTAATCTCAATCTTTCTGAGTTACCACACTCTGGAACAAAACAATCCGAAGTTCGCTGGTAACCATCCAAATTGATATTTCTCTACTCATTCTGGTTCGGCCTGTTCCATCCAGTTCTGAGCTAGGGGCACTGAGAGGCTCAGAGCTAGGATCACTGACAGGTTCAGTCATAGAGCTAGATCCTCTTTCAACATCTTGAGTACTTGGTTGTGCCACTAGTTGCTGAACTTGGCGATGAGTGCTTTGCCAGCAAGCATTACATGTTCGAGCATTTGCAGGGACCTAAAATGGAATTTATGTTTAATCTTGATATCTTGATATTAAAGTAAAGAAAATAATACAATCACTATGAACAAAGTGATCACATAATAAAAAATAAAGCACTGTAGAACAAATCCACGAAAGTTAAACTGATCACAGATTTACCCAGAGGGAAAAACATTATAGAGTACATGATTAGCATAGTATATAATATATATGAATATACCTGACGGGAGTTAATGTTGGCCATAATTTGAGCTCTTTCAGGATGTCCCCCTAGTAAGGAGCAGGAGCTTCTGCCTGATCTTCTATGGATGGACATCCCACAAGAAATGCAAATTGCTTCATGACCAAATTGTTGCCCACCAATGTATTCCTGTTGTTTAATTCTATTACAAAAGGTTTATGCATGGCAAATTCGACCTTCATCAGTTACCTAAAAAACAAATTAATAATAATAAAAAAGAGAAACATATTTTATTGTTTTATTAGGTCTTTAAGGCTTAAACTTAAATCAGTTCTTTTTAAAGTCTGTTTCAACCCCTTTTTAAGGTCCAACACTGAGCAAAGGTCTGCTCTCAGAATAAGATGGATTTAACCATAGCTCACAACACTGGCCAATTGTGGGTTGGCAGACTTCACACACCTTTGATGTTTCCTCAGGATGCTTTCCTTCACCGCTAATCAAGTGATATTTAGTTGCCACAAACACATAAAGAAAGTCCCACTGGGCTATCACTGCTTTTTAAAAGTACATATGATGAATTACTACACTTACATTGAGGTTGTAAATGCGCAAGGTGGTCTACCTTGGTCTACCTTGCGCACTTACAATTTTAAATTGGAGTGTAAAATAAACAATTCTTTGCGTTAACCCTTCGACTGGGGCGACTTCACTGCGGGCCAATTCACTGAAAAATGAAAATCACAAAAACACTATTCAATCACTCAATGGAATACGTAGTATTCTATACTAATCTGTGCTCAATGGTGAATACTGAATGCAAAGCAGATGCAAAGACTCAAAGAGTATGTAATCACTACGTTCTAGGTGAATGGACGCAAAAGTCTCTGGCAAAAGTGACAACTGACAATGGCGCATTTTGAATTTTTGAACTTTGGTCTTTGGCAGGTCAAAATGACATTAAAGTGACAGTAACAGCAGATCGACCGGCTAAAAATGACAGCTACAGTGCAACGATCGCAATCACCTCTGGTTATCACTCTTCCACTATTGGACAAAATGCATTGACGCAGCAAGAATGCCATAAATTCAACCAATCACAACAATTGATACTGTAAACAATGATTGACGCAGAATTTATGCGGTCGCCCTGCATGTACCAGATTTGATAGATCTTTATATTAGAAAAAGTTTTAATGTTGCCATCGATCGAAAAATATTTTCTACAAACGATATTTATCATAATTAATTTTTAAAAAAACGGGGTTTTCTAAAATTATTATTTAAATGGCGTTTAATGTTATATTTTTTCCTCTTTCACGTGATGGCAGTTTGGTTCTGGTTCATTGACATTCAGAATAAAAAACCACCCTCCATACTGAACTTGGACATGTCATTTTAAATAAATGGTGGGTTTTTGCCTCAAAGTTGCCAGTATCTAAAAACGCTAATTACTTTACAGACTTGTTTCAATAGACAAACGCTATTTTATAAATCAAATCAATTGGTAACCATATGTTTATTATTTATAATCATTGGTTTTTACATATTTTTAATTAATGTAACCACCACAAAAATATATTATTAAAAGAGTAACCATTGAGTTTCTTGCCGGTTCTTCTCAATTGGAAACAACATTCCGAACCGGTGGTAGCTTAAAATATTAAAGTAAATAAATCAGTTTTATCATCTTTTATATTTTCTTTTATTTTAAAATCTAGAAATAATTTAAAAATACCATTCCTGAACTAAATTAAATCGGTAATGGTGAAAAATCGGTAGTTCCGAAAATCGATACGTGAGAAAAATCGGTGTTTTAACAATATTGATTAGCCATCCCTATTGATTGGCCCATCCCTAAATTTACTATTTCCGTTTCCGCCATAACCATAGTATTTTAGACATCGTTATCATTAGGCTATATTGAAAGAAAGGATAGGCTTGGTCAAGAATGAAAATTCATTGATAACCAAATATTTTTGAATGGATAAAGTGGAAGAGTGAGATGCACGATATTTTTATGAATAAAATATATAGATGTACTAAAGGTTCGTATGTGTGTATTTGTACGTCGATGTACACTCACACTACTGCCCGCAATTTTGATCAAATCTTGTCTATGGAGTTGCCTGTCTATATCCTAAGGGTGCTTACATAAAGAAACAGGTTTCCGGTACAGACAAATCTGTACGGGTCGGTACCGATCAGCGCAGGTATAATATTTCAATATAATCCTATTCACTCACTTATAAAGAAACAGGTTGTAACTTGTCGGTGCCGACTACCTGGACCGTGCCATACGGGTTTAAGCATTTACTGGTATTACTTACATTTACTTTATTTTTCACCTGTTTCTTTATGCGAGTCAACACTGTACCGATCGGTACCGACCCGTACAGATTTGTCTGTACCGGAAACCTGTTTCTTTATGTAAGCACCCTAATATGTTACTTGTCTCTGCTTCAATCGAAAAACGTGTTCTTCAATGGAACTACCCACATTTAAAATAAGTTAAGAAGTTTTCTGCATTAAAAACCATTTATTTTTAATAATTATTCTTCGTGCAAATTATAACGAAACAATTTGATCGGTTAGTGCAAGGAGGCGTGGAGAGGGAAAAATACAAGAAAGAAGTCTCAATATTATAAACTATGTAAGTAATTTGTTTTCTGTCCTTTTGGATTAGGTACCACATCATGGCCTCCCCGGCCGAATTCTGGCCAATCTTCACAAAGATAAGAAATTTGCGCTGGAGATAATATTAAAGTGCATAACACAGCTATAACTCTATTGCCTTAGGCACAGGTAGTATATCTGGTCTGGTTTGTGGGAATAAATAGCTATACCTAATCCCACAAACTTTACGGACCTGGTGACAGCGTTGCTAGTAATCTATATATATAAAAATGAAACCCGTTTTCCTTGGTCACGGCATCACGCGTGAATGGCTGGACCGATTTCACTAATTCTTTTTTTGTTGTATTTGTTATTATTAGGATCATAATCATAATCATAATCATAATCATAATATTTATTTGCTGATTGTAGGTAGGAAGTTCTTACAATAAAGACATAATAGCGTCGAGCCACAATCTACCAACATAGTATGGTACACTCGACTCCAAAATCTTGCTATTCGGTTCATATTCGGCCTTCGTAAATATGACCACGTATCTGAATTTCGTCAAAAGCTCAAGTGGCTCCCTATTCGCCGTCGCCGGGATCTTCATGTTCTTTCACTTCTGTACCGTGTGCTATTTGACCCAAAAACTCCCTCTTACCTGAAGGAGAAGTTTAAATTTGTGGGAGATCAGTCCGAAATACGAACAACCCGAAAATTAACTTTATGCATACCATCGCATAAGACGAAATTTTATGCGCAGTCTTTCACGGTGCAAGCTGTTTTATTGTGGAATGGTCTCCCATTAAACATACGACAATCAAGGTCACTGGAAATATTTAAAAAATCTGTTAGGAATTTCTATTTATCCTAATACAGACAATTAGTTTTCATTGTTATATATAATAGTAATACTAAGTACATAATATATATTAGTTTATTTTCATATATAATTTATTATATTATTATTATGTTATTTGTGTAAATGGTTTATGTAATAGTATGTAGGTATTTGTTTGTATGTTTATTTATATTAATACACCACCCGCAATTTAATCTCCTTAACTTCTCCTAATCCTAAGGTTGCCTGGCAGAGATCGCTGCTAAGCGATAAGGCCGCCTTTTTGTATTCTACTTCCTTCTGTGTATTTGTGTTCCTTAATTATTATTTTTCCTTTTTGTGTTGTGGTGTACAAATAAAGTGTAAAATAAAATAAATAAATAAAAATATGGTGTGCAAATTATCATTATTAATATGTATTATCACAATTATTAATAATATGTGCTTAACAAATTCGGAAAGTAATACAATTTACCACTATAATCTATCTATATCAATAACAATCATGATTATAGAAACTATCATTAGAATTTAAGTCAGAATATAAAGACATGTTATCATTTAAAATTATTATGTCAAAATAGGTAGGTAAATAGTAGAATGATGTCACATAAATTATAAATTATACTTAGTCAAATTCAATAATCATAAGTTAAGGCTAAATAAAATAAAAAAATACCCTTATGAGTGATTTAAATAATCTTTAACAGAATAAAATTGGTGGGCCAGTAGCCAATCGATGATTTTAGTTTTAAATTTGTGCAAAGGCAGGTCAATAAGATCTTTTGGCAACTTATTATAAACCTCAATTGCCATACAGTAAACATTTTTTTTATACAGCGTCAAGTTAACCATTGGCCATATTAATTTATTTCCCCGTCTGCTGTCCTTCAAATCAAATCAAATCAAATCAAATCAAATATTCTTTATTCAAATAAACTTTTACAAGTACTTTTGAATCGTCAAGTGAATCTACCACTGGTTCGGAATGCCATTCCTACCGAGAAGAACCAGCAAGAAACTCGGTGGTTGCTTTTTTTAAATAATTCATTTACAATTATTATATCAATGTGTACATAAGTAACCGCTGTCCCCAGCATTGCTGGAGCGATCAAATCCATGCTCCTCTATCATTTACATAATCTTCAACAGTATAATAAGCTTTTTTCAGGAGCATACTTTTAAACCAACAAATACTGCAACAAATAACAATACTAACTAGAATAAGACAAACACTAACACAACTAACACTTATTTCATCTAAAAAGTAGTTATATACAATTGTAAATATCATGAGATTAGAAATAAAAAGGCTTATTATTATTATTATTATTATACTCAATTATATATATTATTATTATTCAATTCATGTCAAAGACGTGCAGACAGAAAGTAGCCCCATTCCCGCCGGTGGCACCCGTTCACGAGCATGACGCATGATCCAGCCATTGCTTCGCTCGACCATATTTGAGGGAACGTAACATGGATCCTTCCCATGGATATCACCAAAAGATTTAAAATATTCGTTGTGTTTTTTTACAAATATACAGATTTCTTTTATATACATACAAGGCAAAGTCAAGATATTAAATTTTTTAAATATTGGTTTAGCGCTGTCCAGAAAGTGTGCTCCAGTTATTGCCCTAACACACTTTTTTTGGGCTTTAAATGCCCTCTCGAAGTCTGTGGAATTACCCCATAGTATAATGCCGTAGTTTAGCACACATACCCATGATAGGCACTCAATGAGGCCTCTCGCGAGGAAATCTGGCTTATCCGTCGTAAGGCGAAAACAAATTGATTTATTTTCTTGCAAATTGCATCTATATGCGGTTTCCAATTTAATTTACTATCTATTATTAGGCCTAAGAATTTTATGTTATCTAATTTTTCTATTGAACTGTGGTTATAATGTATATTAAGGGAAGGGTGCTTTGAGTTGATGGTTTCAAATTGGATAAATTTAGTTTTTTCAATATTAATATTTAGATTATTTTCATTTAACCATTCAATAATATTATAAATTGAATTATTAATGTCATTCTCAAATTTAATTTTGTCATTGCATTCAATTGTAATAGTAGTATCGTCAGCAAATAATATACAATTCTGAGGTACAACACTTGGTAGGTCATTAATGTACAGTAAAAATAGCAGCGGTCCTAATATGCTTAGCATAGCATAGCAGGAGAAGGTTCTTACGGAAAAAAATATTAAGAAAATCTCTCAGAAATATTGAAAACTATAATGAAACCCGTTTTCCTTGGTCACGGCATCACGCGTGAATGGCTGGACCGATTTCACTAATTATTTTTTTGTTGTATTTGTTATTATTAGGAGAAGGTTCTTACGGAAAAAAATATTAAGAAAATCTCTCAGAAATATTGAAAACTATATGTATATATAATTTTGCATATTTAAAAAAACGCGCGTAACGACTGTCAATGTCACTACGCTAAGGCGGTACGAAGTTCGCCGGGTCAGCTAGTGAAAAATAAAATAAAAACAAAACTAAACAGGCATAACTCGGACTGCCTTGTTGGTCTAGTGGTAGGCATGTTCGACTGCGGCCGACGAGGTCCCGGGTTCGAGTCCCGGGTCGGGCCATAATAATAAGCTGATACCCGCGACTTCGTACGCGTGGATTGAAATTTTTTCGGTTCCCGCGGGAACTCTTTAATTTTCCGGGATAAAAAGTAGCCTATGTGTTATTCCAGACTATAATCTATCCCTGAGGCAAATTTCATCCAGATCCGTTCAGCCGTTCTAACGTGAAAGAGTAACAAGCATCCATACATCCATACTTACTAACTTTCGCGTTTATAATATTAAAGTAGGATAATCCCACAAACTTTACTGGTGACAGCTTCGCTAGTAATGAAAAATAAAATAAAAAAACAAAACTAAACATTCATAACTCGGACTGCCTCGTTGGTCTAGTGGTAGGCATGTTCGACTGCGGCCGACGAGGTCCCGGGTTCGAGTCCCGGGTCGGGCCATAATAATAAGCTAGTAGATAAGAATATTTTCACCGGGTAAGATGAATATAATACTATTATCTACTAGTTAGCTAATGCCCGCAACTTCATCCGCGTGGATTGAGGTTCTGAAATTATAATTAAACTCTACATCTCTCTTTTTTAATAGACGAAGATTCATTTTCTATCGATTCAGTCGTGCAAAGATATGAAACTGAGTTTAGTTCTGATGATAATTAAAGCTATTAGTCATAGTCATTTATTCATAAATACACATTATACGTCAATTGCAATAACTAAAATTCACTTTCTTAATAACATAATATTGTAACAATAATTTTCTTAAAATTATAAGATAAATTAAATAAATCTTAAGTGCACAATTTAGTCTTGGATCTTCCCAAGTAGAAATTCCTTATAACTATAGAAAGACTCCTCGACAAGCCAGCTTTTCATTTTCCTTTTAAAAATAATAATGTTTTGCACATTTTTTATGTTGTGGGGGATCCGATTATAAACCTCGGGACCCATTCCAACCACTGTACGCGACGCTTTCTCAAGCCTGTGGTATTCTGCCACTAGGCGATTAGGATGCCGTTGGTTAAAAAGCTGTTTACTTCCCTTATTCGCAAACTCATTTTTATGTTCCGCCACATAAATAGATAAGAATATTTTCACCGGGTAAGATGAATATAATACTATTATCTACTAGTTAGCTAATGCCCGCAACTTCATCCGCGTGGATTGAGGTTCTGAAATTATGACTAAACTCTACCTCTCTCTTTTTTAATAGACGAAGATTCATTTTCTATCGATTCAGTCGTACAAAGATATGAAACTGAGTTTAATTCTGATGATAATGAAAGCTATAGTCATAGTCATTTATTCATAAATACACATTATACGTATACGGGTAAGAAATTCTACAACATTTTTAAAGTTGTGACACAATAATTAGTGTCGTGTAGTTTTTTTAATTCTACTCTCGGACGTAAGCAATCTAATCTTAAGTTACCTATCACCTGAAGAATTTGATCTTCTTAAGTACCTACTCAAATTCTCGTTTATTATGTAGATACAAGCGAAGAAGACGACGCTACAACAAACAAGGATACTAAAAGTCCTGAAGTGATGAAACGTCAACGATGCTCAAGACTAACCGACATTATTCCTACCAAAAGAACAAAATATACAGACTCTCACGGTTCTACGCAAGATGAGAAATGGACGTCAGACAGTCTTGCGACAACTACAGGTAAGTTTCGTTCACGCGACTCCAATTCAAACTTACAGCTTGTATAGTGCATATATACGTCCACCACTCCAAGTCCGGGGATCGATCCCGGAAGTTCACCTCCAACTTATGAAATATGAAGATGATTATATGATGAATTATAATGAAGAAAAATTTGTGGGGAAAGTTGAGAGGTCTAAAATAAAAAAAATAAAAAAATCTCAAATATGTCTGCCAAGAAGTAATTTTCCTGCGTGGAGGACTATGACTTAAGCCCTTGACCTTTCCCATTTTGAGAAGAAACTCGTACTTCCCCGGGCTGCAACCTATCTCTGTACCGAATTTCGTCAAAAACGATTGAAAGATGGGCTGTGTAAACGTAACAGACAGACACACTTTCGCATGAATGGATAATCGCATCGCATCGCATGAATGGATGGATAAATGGATAATACCCGCGACATCGTCGCGGGTATTATCCATTTATCCATCATCATCCGTCGCGGTTAAGTTCTTTTTAATTCCCGGGAAAACTGTTTAATTTTCCGGGATAAATAGTATCCTATGTCCTTCCCCGGGATGTAACCTGTCTCTACGAAATTTCATCAAAATTGGTTTAAAAGATGCCCCTTAAAGCTAAGCAGACAGGCAAACAGACATACACACTTTCGTATTTGTTTATTATGTAGATGCAAGCGAAGAAGTCGACGTTAATACAAGCGACGATGCTGAAAGTCCCGAAGTGATGAGACGTCAACGGTTCTCAAGACTAACTGACATTATTCCTACCAAAAGAACTAAATATACAGACCCTTACGGTTCTACGGAAGATGAGAGATGGACGGCAGACAGTCTTGCGACAACTACAGGTAAGTTTCGTTCACTCGACTCCAATTTAATTTAACAGACTGCATACGCCACCACGTAATCCGCTTTTGACCATACTAGTATTATCTTAAATTTCAATTAAATAGCACATTTAGTTATCTGTAAAAATATTTAAAAACCTTGTGTAAAATTTGTATTTTTGTCGGTTACACTAAGTCGGCGACAATGGCTCGATATTCGACACCAATAATTCGTATGTCGAACGGACATTCAAGAAGAAGAAGACTTCTTCGGAGTCAGACTTCTTCTTCTTTTGAATTGACGCAGAGTTTGATTCTAGTGTAGCTCGTCTATCGAACTTTCCGCCATACGACCCGACAACACTACGCTTACGTGATAGGTCTCAAAGAAACAATTATAATATGTAGAACATTAGCTTCCAAAGACACCATACACAACTTATTTGATCAATTAGAACTCAAGAAATCATTAAAAGTCAAAACAAGCGGCCTCCATCTTTGTGACGTCATAGCTACGAGTGTCCCCACTTCCAAGTTCTGCGAACGGCACTTCCTTGTTCTAGATTGACCACTTGATCATGAGGAATTAGATTTAGTGGATACCGCTGTTTTTCTCGGAATAACGTTAGATGCTAAACTCCAATGGGGCCATCACATAAATGACTTATCGAACAGGCTTAGTTCTGCTGCATACGCGGTTAAAAAGATTCGCCAGTTGACAGATATAGAAACGGCGAGATTAGTTTATTTTGGTTACTTTCACAGAATTATGTCATATGGTATATTATTATGGGGTAATGCTGCTGATATTAATTCTGTTTTTGTGCTGCAGAAGAGGGCTGTTCGAGCCATATATAATATATAATGGGACCAAGAGAGTCACTAAGAGATAAATTTAAAGAAATTAATATTATGACAGTGCACAACCAATATAATATATTTGAAAATTTATTATACGTGCATAAACACATTGATAAATTCAAGAAGAAAAGATATTGTCATAATGTCAATACTAGAAATAAAAATAAGCTTGTAATGCCTGCTTCTAGGCTTAGTAAAACTAGCAATTCATTTGTTGGAAGCAGTGTCTGCTTCTACAATAAGCTCCCAGAAGACATGTTGAAGATGTCTCTGAATAAGTTCAAAGTTAATGTAAAACGTAAACTCATTAAAAAATCTTATTACCATGTAAAGGATTATTTAAATGACAAGGAAGCTTGGCAATGATTTTCTCTAATGGCCCTGATAGTTCCTTAGTTAAGATGATTGTGAAATGGTGATAATGAAAAATAAAACCCGGCTGAGTTTGTTGTGGGCTCTTCTCAGACCAGCGCGTTTGGAACCCTCGTAGCTTTAGTTTAAGATGTCGTACTTTTTTTTTTTTTTTGGATTTATACAGCAGGGGAAATCCTCATGGACTACCACACGGGTAGTGCCGGACTCATACCGACTAAAACCCCTACTGTCTACCTGTTGACCGTGTACCTGCCTTTCAGCCTACATCACGGCAACACTTGCGTCTATTTCACGGCCTTTTTTGTCTGCGTTTTTCTTCTTGCTCCTTTTCTTTGATTATTATTTCAGCGTAGTTCCTTACTGCTGTCCAATTTTCCTCCTTTTCCAGCATTTTGTGCACTAGTGTGTCTGCACATATACCCCCGATCTTTTCTGCGAGTTCTTGTCTTTCTTTGTCCCATTTTTGACATATAAAGATCGTGTGCATAGCATCGTCGGTTTCAGTGCAATACATACAACTCGCGTCTTCTCTTTTCCCAATGCCAGCAAGGAAGCACATGAATACTCCATGCCCCGTTAGACATTGCGTTAGCCTGTAAGACATTCGGCCATGTTGTCTGCTAGTCCATTGTTCTAGATTTGGGATAAGTTTGTGCGTCCAGCGGCCTTTGGAAGAATTATC